>VDFB02353493.1:390071931-390182272 GCA_007258455.2 Sequoia sempervirens
AATTTCAACCAACTTCTTTACAAGAAGACAAATTATTTACACAAGTTTTCTACAGGAGAGACACGAATTTTACACAGAGAATCTATAATTTTATAGAAAGAAATTTTCTACAAGAACAATGTGTAAGTATTTTACAAAGGTTTCCTATCTCCACAAATATTTTCTACTAAGATCTATAATTTCCTTTGGTATCAATCTATTTCAAATGATCAATTTACACAAATGATCTAAATTGTTTTCTACAGAGGTTCAATTTTCACGGCAATCTTTTAAAAACAAAAGCTTCTACAATAATGAAAACCTCTTCTAGTATTTTCCAATTTTCATTACAATAATTAAATAACTCTTTCAAAACAAAATTCACAAAAAACAATTAAGAAACTTGTTTTAGAAGAATTGTTCCCTTGAGGATTGATGCCGAGCTTCTCTGTAATCTTCAATTTGCCAAGATTGCGAAAACTTCCTCCAGAAGAATTGCCACTTCCCAGAGAACAGAAACAATCCACAACCGTGAATATAACAAACTAGATTCCTAAAATTATCAGAAAGCTTCTAAGATCTACAATTTCTTCAAACCACAGAACAAATCTTTTATTTCCCAAAAACCTGTCTTTTCTCCTGTGAAAACAACTTCCTCTTTCTCACCGATATTTTAATCAATCTCTCCATAAATCAATTTTAAGACAAAAAGAAAACAAATCCTTCTAACTTTTTATTCAAACAATAAATATCTCTTCTTTAACAAACCGAGATATTTCTAAGATCTTTTCCCAAATATGCATTTAAATTAAAAAACAATTTATTTAATCTAATTTACAATTAAATAACTTATTTATTTTATTTTTTATTCAAGGGGTAAACGCTTTGACCGAGCTATGAACCGAATACAACCATTCAACAATACTCACCCCAATTGCTTGAACCTTGGTGGCAAGAACAACAATGCCACCTATAAACCATCACATGCCAATACCGCATAAATAACTTATTTATTTTAATCACCACAATTTAATAATTAAATTACTTAATAATATAACTTAAATTAAAGTAATTAATTTATAATAAAATCTCCATATTAATTAAATACTTAATCACAACATATAATTTAATCCTTACAATTTAAATTTGCATGATAAATAAAATACGAAGACCAATATGGATAAGGAACATGACCAACATACATACTGACAACACACTGTGCTAGGGTAAAGGTTTGACTAGGTAGCCCGTTACTATCTCCCAATCATTACTGTTGAGTAGTGGACATGCTCAGACTTGTGAAACCAGGTGAAGCCGTTGTCCTGTACCTGCAAATCTACAACAAAAACAAAAGTCGTACATGTATACAAATAATAATTCATACACACCATGAAGAGAGAATCGCATAAATCACAGGGCACTCACAAGCGAGTGATGCAATACCGTTCTCTTCTCCAATACAATGTCACATCAACTAACAAGATAATATATCAATTAAAATACAATAAGCATATATAGCAATGTCATCACAACTAAGCATCTATGCAAACATAAAACATATTAACATAATCACCATGCAAATAATGTATCATCACATCCATATAGTCTATCATCTCTCCACTGTCAGCAATAGAACAACCATAACATAAATAAGGTCTAACAAAGTATTTGAGCTATCAAGAAAAACATAACAAAATGGAGGGGTGTCACAGAAGACAACAAACAAATTGAACACCTGATGACAGAGATCAAACTGGGGCAATTTGTGAATGTTTGCAACATAAAAATAATTAGTCAAAAGGTCAAAGGTGCCCCTGCAGGCTAGGGGTGCCCAAGCTTTTAAGGCATCTAAATCAACTTTCAGGATTCGCGAAGCTAGTCATCCTTTCCGGGATTGAACTGGTTATCCATCCCATGTTTCTGCGAGATCGTCAGACTCATCAGTCATCAATGATTGCAGATCAGAGGATGGATGGTCAAACTGGATGGAATTGAAGAACACTCAAGAAATTGGCAAAGTCTGGTGAAAAATGCACCATCTTGGGAAAAAGGCGCCCAAGAATCAGAGGCATCAGACTCAAGTTTTGAGCTTTGCAGCTCCCAGGCACACTTCATCCAAGTTCCATCTCATCGATGGATCTATCAACAACACCTCAAGATCAACTAAACAACTAGGATCGCGGATAGAACAGAGGCACTTCACCATGAAAAAGATTAAAAATATCTTCAACTCCTCAACTTGGACGCCCAAAATTCAACATAGATCCAATTGATTGGAGTTAAGATATTTTTGAAGCCTTTTTATGTCTAAAACGTCCCCAAATTGGTGGAAATTAGTGTTAGGAACTCCAGATCAGGTAGAAAGACTCCTCCATCATGTGTTGGTGCCCAAACTTGATGCATTCAACATCAAACACTATGTATCAAGTCTAGGCTTCATTATTTGTTGTTTCTCTTTGCAGGTTGAAGCTCAAGAATAAGCATTTTTCCTCTCCAACGTCTTTTTGAAGATTTGACAGAGGAGTTTTCATTGTTCTTCATATTTTTGAAGATCAGTTGCACAGAGGGACAATTTATCAGAGGTTTCATCTTTAGGCATAATTTTCTTGAAGATCCAAAGAGAGTTTATAACTTCCAACCTTCTTGTCTTTTTCCTCTATTGTTGTCTTATATTTTCTTGCATGTCTAAGAAAACAATAGATATTCATAGATTTGACCTTTTGGGTATGATCAACACAACTTTTTCAACAAAACCCATGTGTTGGATTTTTCCAGAAACAATAACCTTGCTGCCCCTATTTTTAGGGTTTTCCTGAAAAAGTCATAATTTTGAAAATCAAACAAATTTGGTTTGTTCAGCTTTGAAGTGCCTACAATACCCAAGTGCCAGATTTTTTTCCAGAAAAATACTTCTCGGTGGGGGCTATTTTTAGGGGTTTTCAGAAAAGTTGTCCAAACAGTATCATGTGCATAGTCAATCTTCAAGGTTTTCAGAATGGAGTTCTCCCAAGTTGAATACAAGACCTAGATAGTCTTATTCCATGACTTTATGAAAACGACTGACCCTGATCTGCATCGGGCACACCCAGAGGTTGATTTGGACAGATTGACAAACATAAACACTCAAGTCTACAAGTTCCATATGGTTTCACCTCATATATCGGATAGCCTTACAAGGCTATTTTAGAGGATTGATATCATTCTAATTCTGTGTGTGCAACAAGTTCAAGTGCATTTCTCACGACTAGAATGTCCGCAGTTAAACTCAACGGTTTCATCATACAACACTCTTTTATTGAGAAGAATCAAGAAAAACGTTAGAAGCACAAAGCTACGGGAGAAACAAAAGTCATCACTCCAATAACAGAGCCGCCAAAGTTATCAAGAGTAGATTGCGAGTGGTGAAGAGACGCTGAGGCAACACGCCATCAATCTGCAGAGCATTAATTGTCCAGAGGCAAAATAAGTCAATGACTTGCTAGAGGAGTTGTTGACTGGAGGTGATGAGGTGTAAAACACCAACTTAGGACGTCCTACCCTCCAAAATAGCATTTATGGCAACATGAGTTAACTTGATGCCTCATTCCAAGTTAACTCACATTCCCACTGATCATGCATGTTAGATCCCACTAATTATGGATGTCTATTCTAGATCTCCACTAATTGTGGATCTCTATTTTGGAGGTACTTTTAGTTAACTAAAGTAGATTTCCAGTTAACTGCTTGCTCATCTACTTTTAAACATAGGAATAAATCTTGCAAATTGGCAAGAACTCATTGTTAACTCAAGGAGATTTTAGGGTTGCCTATTGCTTTGAGCTTCTATAAATAATTGCCTTTGCTCATTATTTTGAAACCTTTATTTATTATATAAAATTGTTGCGCCATTGTGCCAACAAGCTTGTACGTCTATATTTGTTCACTCTTGGATGAGAGTTGTTTGGTTTGATAAGCAATTGTGTATGATTTCGTACCTTTGTTGTCCCAAATCTTTGTAATTCATTGAGAAAGTTTAAAGAAAGAAATCAAAAGGCACATGCAATTTGATTCAAAGTCTCAAGTTCTATGAACGTCTTGTTCTTATAATTATTGTTTCAATCTCCCCCTTGGACAGGTCCCGTCACCTCGGATATTTTCATGTTAATGATTATCGTTTGATGTTGTGTAATGATTTGTATTTCAGCCTATACTTTGGATAGGTGTCATCACCTCCTCGGGAATCCTGATTTTCAGTTCATCGTCCTTTGTTGTTTCTAGTGAGTTGCATCCTAGCCTACACCTCGGATAGGGGTTTCTCCTCCTTGGCAATCCTGATATCCAGCTTATCGTAAAGAGTGTTTGCTTGCATAAGATCTTATTCCAGCGTAAATCTGAGAGTTCAAAGCCTCAGACGCATTCTGAGAGACGGTCAGCCCAAGTGATCCAATCATCCCATTCCCTCTCCTATATTCTCTTGCTCTATTTATCTAGAGGAGATAGGATAGATTAAAAGTTAGTCTAGTTGTAGTTAAGATCTGTAGAAACTAGAGAAAACCTTAGCTGCAACGCATTGTGTTTATGCACCCTTGTGTTCTGCCCGCTAAGTAAAAAAGATAGGAACATTTAGTCCATTTTACTTTCACAGAAACATTAGCAAACAAGAGGGAGCTTCCCCTCCATAATTTGAAGAGCATTCATCACACGATGTGCATAGCTGTCCGTTTCCAATAAGCACTCCATAGGTGCTAATTGAAATGCCAACAAGTTGCTCATACTTGTTGCACTCACTCACCATTGAAAAGTTGAAGAGTTGCTCTTTCTTGTTGTACTCACTCATTGCTGAAAAGTAGAAGAGTTTGTGTGCATTTTCATTATTGTATAAGCCTTCTCACCGAAAAATGGAAGTGTTGGGCTAACCCCACTAACAAGTGGATACTAATTTCAGCTACTTTTTTTAAAGTAATTTGCAATCCTGTACACCATATGCTCTCACCTCATCCACACTGGGAACTTGGTGATCAAATATAATGGCCCCTGTCCTAATTTTCCTTTGAATGTGCCTATGGGTTACAATCTCCATAAACTAGGGTTAGGGTTTTCACCTTATCAAATGAATAGCTCCTTGATGATGTAATCCTGAATGTGCAAAACCTGCATTCAACACATGAACAACATTCCCAAACATGCATATATACATTTGTTAGCATTAATCCATGGCAACACATTTATAGACTATCAATAATGCAACCTATTGTGAACTAGGAGTAACATGGTGGGTCCGCTTGAAGCCATATGCCAAGCCTAAGAGGTTGTATACCACAACTCTCCTTGTTGGTGACTTGTACCTGCTTTCCACTCCATGTCACAACCTCCGAAGACACTTTTCCCACTGGTGGAATCAGGTAGAGCTCACAAGCAGTCTAGGCACTTCCACTCCTCCATGGCCCAACCTCTCTTTAAATTGGGTGGACTTGAGTGGCCCCCCTACTCTTCCATGGCACATCCTTGCCTTTGGATTGGGCGGAACTCGAGTGGAACCTCTAATCCTCCATGGCCCATCCTTTCCTTTGGATTGAGCAAAACTTGAGTGAGACTTCCACTCCTCCATGGCCCATCCTTTCCTTAAGATTGGGCAGAATCTGAGTGAGATCTTGAGGCACACATCGCTTCTCAGGCCCTTCTCCCCAAGCAGGGTTTTAAACATATTAAAACAATTAGATTTATCCATAGGCATTAATATTAATAGTATACATACATGTTCTGGCATTCTCAAGAACAACATCTAGATCCATGCCTATAGTAATAATGCATATTAATACTAGAAAGGCTATGTAGATCTCTTTACTCATTATATATATAATCTATTCATTTTTGTTTAATTACTTATAAGGCTTAATAATTGCTGCAAGTATCATTATTGCATAATCGTACATGCTATGTCTATATATATACTATGTTAATTTATATATAATTATCCTTAACTGTTTTAAATCTACCCATAATCACTTTGTATGAATTATAAATCATAATTAAACAATACATTATATCCTATGATTATTCCTTCACAATTATTTTAACTTATAGTACAAAGAATTCTTATGACTAGCAAATATCTTCTTTATATCCTAATCGATCCCTTCTTGTTATTTTCCTCTTGTTTCCATGATATTTTGCTTGAGAATCATTCACTCAAAATACCCGATAAGCTGAAAGGCATTTTCTTGGCACCTTTTTGGCTACGAATGTGTCTTCTTGTTCAATTGATGTCTTAGACCATTCTAAATGAATCGCCTCATATCGTAAATACAATAATCGCTGCCTTAAATTTTTTTTAGGGATCGTTGCATTAAGTATGATTAGTATGCCTTTTAGATTCCCATTAGGGATCGATGCTTTTATAGGATCCCTCTATTTGCTGTTAGTATAAGTTATTTAAATATTTCTTATTTAAATAAGCACAATGATGAGCTCCACCATACATCACAAATACATAGTAACTAGCTCTAACATTCATCACATACACAATGACTAACTAACACATCACAATGGCTGACATGTACACATGTCCATAATACATCCCAGATAGAAAGAATATCGGTTCATTGCGCACTACACTGTGGGTCCTATCCTTTCCTCTAGTCTTCTACACCATTAGACAAAGGGAGGAGGATTTGGTGCATCCCATACTACACTGCGGGTCCATCCTCAACCCCACAAGGCTAAGTATATAGTTTGACAATTGGGAAGGGGATTCGGTGCATCCCATACTACATCGCAGGTCCGTCCACCATCCTAAGGTCACCCAGTATACATATGAGCACACAATATACAATTGAAGTCACAAAGTATATTTGAGGTATACACATAGTTGCATAAATACCTATAGGTCATAGACTCATAAAGTATACACATGGAAGGCATACATATGCATTATTGGCTTACTTAAGAAGGTTGAATAGTCAAGTCTAATTGAGTGGTAGTTAAAGTGGGAATGTTCCGTAGGATGGCAGGAACGTGCTTTGATACCACTGTAATGTCCCCTGTCCTAATTTCCCCTAGAATGTGCCTATGGGTTACAATCTCCACAAACTAGGGTTAGGGGTTTCACCTTATCAAATGAATAGCTCTTTGATGATGTAATTTGGAATGTTCAAAACCTGCATTGAACCCATGAACAACATTCCTAAACATGCATATATACATTTGTTAGCATTAATCCATGGCAACACATTTATAGACTATCCATAATGCAACCTATTGTGAACTAGGAGGAGTAATATGGTGGGTCGGCCTGAAGCGATATGCCAACCCTAAGAGGTTGTATACCACAACTCTCCCTGTTGGTGACTTGTACCTGCTTTCCCCATCCATGTCACAACATCGAAAGACACTTTGCCTATTGGTGGAATTAGGCAGAGCTCACAAGCGGTCTAGGCTCTTCCACTCCTCCATGGCCCAACCTCTCCTTAAGTTGGGCGGACTTGAGTGGGACCTCTACTCCTTGATGGCCCATCTTTGCCTTTGGATTGGGCGGAACTTGAGTGAGACTTCCACTCCTCCATGGCCCATCATTTCCTTAAGATTGGGAAAAACTTGAGTGAGATCTCGAGGCACACACCACTTCTTAGGCCCTTTCCCCCAAGCAGGGTTTTAAAAAGATTCAAACACTTAGATTTATCCCTAGGCATTAATATTCAATAGTATCCATACATGTTATGGCATTCTCAAGAACAACATCTAGATCCATGCCTACAGTAATAATGCATATTAAGACTAGAAAGGCTATGCAGATCTCTTTACTCATTATATATATATAATCTATTCATTTTTGTATAATTACTTATAACACTAAATAATTGCTGCAAGCATCATTATTGCATAATCGTACATCCTATGTCTATATATATATATACTATGCTAATCTATCTATAATTATCCTTAACTGTTTTCAATCTACCCATAATCACTTTGTATGAATTATAGATTATAATTAAACAATACATTATATCCTATGATTATTCCTTCACAATTATTTTAACTAACAGTACAGAGAATTCTAATGACCAACAAATATCTTCTTTATATCGTAATCAATCCCTTCTTGTTATTTTCCTCCTCTTTCCATGATATTCTGCTTGAGAATCATTCACTCTAAATACCTGATATTGTGAAAGGCATTTTCTTAGCACCTTTTTGGCTAGGGATGTGTCTTATTGTTCAATCATTGTCTTAGACCATTCTAAATGAATCGCCTCATATGGTAAATACAATAATCATTGCCTTAAAGTTTTGTTAGGGATCGCTGCATTAAGGATGATTAGTATGCCTTTTAGATTCCCATTACGGATCAATGCCTTTATAGGATGCCTCTATTTGCTGTTAGTATAATTTATTTAAATATTTCTTATTTGATATATTTTTATTAATATTATTTTATATTGTTTTCTTGTGAGCATTATTTTTATAAGTAATATTAATTGTTCCATTTATTATGATAATTATATTATAATTGTATTTTTGTGAATATTATGATAATTGTATTATAATTATAATATTATCTACGATTATTATATTTATAATAATGTTTGAATTGCTATTGTTTATATTTATAATTATAATAATATTATCTTGATAATAATAAAATTGCTTATATATATATATATATTTCTTTATTTATTTTCTCGTTTATTTACATTTCAATGTGTTACAATTTTGGGGACATGACAATTCACCCTGCCCAAGATTGCTTGCACTCAAGCAATCATAATCTAAGATGGGTAATTTTAAGATGTTGCTTCTTGTGGTAATGATATCAACTTTAATGGGAGTTGGAAGTTCTAACCCAAGTGATGGTTATTCTAGCTATGAGAATAATGTATTGACTAATATTCTTAAGTGCTACTATTTCTCCATAACTCTCAAAACCCAAGAGTTGGCTTTGCGAATCAGTATAACTTAAAACCACATGAATCATAAATTAAAGCATACAACTAGGTAGTTAAACCAAGTAGGCAAGTTGTCATGTCCCCGAATTGGAGATATTAAATTAATTATTTATAAAGTTATTTCAATGAACCAAAATTAAAAGATGACTTTATATTTAATTAATTTAATAAAGTGACTAAATAAAATAATATATTATAAAGTCACTTTGGAGAATAAAATAATAATATTTCTAAAAGCTTCTTGGAAAGTTGTCAGAAAATCTTTATAAGGAGCTGTTGGCTAAGCATTTGGGCATGCTTGACTTGAATCTCATTTCTCATTACCAATTTGGTAAGAAGGTGAATGCTTTGCATTGCTCGAGGGTTTGAATACTCTAGAGTACCAGGTTCGGTTGTGAAAGATCAACCCTAGTTGGAAGTGTTGAGGAATCCATCTAGGGTTTCTACATGTGTTTTATTGGAGAGATTTGACAGGTGCCATAGCTGTTGTATTATTGCCGTAGTTGAATCAGTGTGATAGTTGGTTTATTATCTCATCTTCATCATTGCAACAACTAGTTTAGAAAGGTTGGAGATTTGCAGTAGCTGTTGTATTGCTGCAATCACCATTGGAAGAAGTTAATTTTGCTAAATCGATCTATGGCAAAATTTAATGGCCCTTGGCCAAATTTTGAGGAATTTGATTTGAAGACTACATTTATAGAATTCGAGAAGATTACAATTTCAGAATCAAGGAAAAGTCGATTTCTGTGGAAGCTATTTGCAGATTGTAGGAATTCAAATTTGTCAAGAATTCTGAAAAAGGTCAAAATATTCATTATTTATTGCTGTCTACTGATAAAGACAAATTGAGTCTGATGTGGCTCATGAGACCCATATGCAAGTGAAGACAATTCGATAAAAGACAAGAACCAACATTTCCGTCTCTTCACTCCAGTGCTAGGAGACAAAGAAGAAATATCGGGCGTTTGAGGAAGGACAAATTTAAGAAGAGTTAGCGCATATTCCTTATCGATTAAGACCAAAAGTTACCGGCTTGAATAAGACAAAGTTACAAGCTGAGTGGAGGTGCGAACTTGCTTCAGATAAGACAAACAATAGTGCCAGAATTTATAAAATCGTCATTCCTTCACCATCGTGGATTTTAAAAATAGCGATATTGAAGTTGGTCGGAGTTGCTGGAATAAGCATCGGGTATCTTCAAAAGAGACACAATTAAATAATTTGGGAGAAAAAGACAAAGTCGGGGCTTGTTAGAGCATGTGCTGGGTGATTTTAGGAAGAGGCGATCAAGAGACGTCCTTCCAAAAGTCATTACCGAGTCTCTACAATAAATGACGCCACCTTGTTACCTCTTTGCAGGCTCAGAGAAAAAGACAAGGTTGAGAAGCTGATGCGACCATTGAAGAAGTTGGATTTAACTATTGAAGAAGATTGTGGTATTTTGAGTTGTAATCACAACCCTTACCATTCCGAAATTGGAGGCTTTTATGTGATGTTGGGCAACATCGATATCTTGGAGACATCGAATCAGGTTCACACTCAAATATTAAGTTTTCATTTAGAGTTGTAATGTCATTTGAATATATATTAGAATCATATCATTGCATTTTAGCAAATGTAATTGCTAGTAGCTGTGTCGAGTATATAAACTGTTCTACCTTGCTTCTTCATCACTGTCTATGCAGCAATACCAACATTATAATCTCAATTGCATTGGTATTGTAATATTGCAAAAGCATTGGAAAACATTGTACTAGCTGAGATAGAATTGCATTTTAATAAATGGTGAATGACACTTTGCAGGACAAATGTTTGTAAAAATGTCTGCTTGCTGTAGCTAATTATCTGTTTAGAGTATTTACATTTTCAGTCTTGTTATAACTTAGGAAGTCAAAGATATATTTTCTTTTGCATCTCCAATTGCATTGAAGTTATTTTGCATCTTTGGTCAAGTATTTATGCATCATATCAACATTCAAAACATTCAAAACAAGAATAGAGAACATTACCCGCCAAAGACAGTTTGCAAGGAAAGTGTTTTATGAAATGTCCAAGGAAACAAATTGAAAATTTACATCAGAATTAGCAAGGGATATTACAGTGGTATCAGAGCTAAGATCTAGCCAGCCTGTGAGAGAATTTGTTTATTAGCATGGACTTAATGAGTGACGTTGAGTATGGAGAGAAACTTTTTATGGCAGGAGATAAACTTGGTCACGTGTTTCAAATCAAAGATGCTCTTCTTAGTTCATTGGAGGAAGTAGTAAATTGCTTGCATTTGGTGGACCAACCACCTTCTCAGATAATTTAAGCAGGTATGATTCCGATATTGATCTCTTTGGAGGAAGACACACTACTAAGACACAAAGATAAGGATGTAAGACTTGTTGTGGCCCATTGTCTAAGTGAAATTAAGAGGATTACAACACCTAAAGTTCCTTTTGATAATGGTAAAATGAGACAGGTTATGTAGTTGATGGTTGAAAGCTTTCAGGGGATACGTTACATCAAAAGCCCTACTTTCAATAAGAGGGTTAAGATTCTAGAAACAATGGAAAAGCTACGGTCATGTAGTTAGCATGTTTGATTATGATGGTCTTATCCTCCAGTTATTCAATTGCTTCATATCAGGAATCAGGAAAAGACATGTAGATAGTGTAAAGACAAGTATGTTCACTATCTTGTCCGTGATCATTGATGCGAATGAGGATGTTTGCAAACAATTGCAATCTGAATTGTTAATCATTTGGAGAAAAGAGTAGCATGTTTCAGCTGCAACATATGATCTCTGAAGATGGTTGGTTGAGCAGAAAATTGATAAGTTCAAGGAACAACTGACTATAGGAGAGCTGATTTCATTTGGTTTACAGGTTCCATCTTCTCTTCAGGAGGATAACGTGCCATCACTCGATGGTTCAGTTGAGAGGGATGATGAGTACATAGAGCAGCCTGAGCCCTCTTGCGTTGAGACACCTAATCAAGGCATTGGGGATATTTCTTCAGGTGGAATTAGTGTTGTCCTAATTCCAAATCAAAATGAGTGTATGCGGGCCTTGGTAGAAGAAGTGAGTTTTGGGACTCAAGCAATTTAGGAACAATTTGATGCTTCTTCAAGTGAAGCATAAGTTGTTCATATACCCCATAGTCTGCATAGTTGGAGGA
This sequence comes from Sequoia sempervirens, assembly GCA_007258455.2. Lineage (NCBI taxonomy): Eukaryota > Viridiplantae > Streptophyta > Pinopsida > Cupressales > Cupressaceae > Sequoia > Sequoia sempervirens. Next base: position 390,084,000 of record VDFB02353493.1, read on the forward strand.
AGCAGTTGAAGGTGAATGAGGATGAGATTGTGGTAGCCTTATCTCATCATGACAAAATACACAAGATGATTGAAAATCACCTTTGGACATTTCAGTTGGAGAGAAGACAAAAAGGAGATGAAGCAGAGTCTTCTCATGATAGCTTGCAGGAACTCAAAGAAGGTATGGGAACAATGAAGATAAATTATTTACACCTTTCAAATCGTGACCACCTTCTCAACCTAATTGATATCTATTTAGATGCCTTGATGAGGAAGAGGAAGTTGATGAGCTCTTTCACGATCTTTAGGTCACCAGCGATTGCTTGAGGATGACTCAGATGGCTCTTCAAGAATCAGAGATTCATGTTTATGAGCTCTGCTTGGAATTGAGTTTGGTTCGAGATTCATCATGTTCAATAGAGACTTAGTCACCTATGGCAGCTAGGGCGCAGGATGAGGAGAGCAGCATGACATCTCCTAGCTTTCACCCTCAGGATACAGGTGCAGTACCTCTTGTGTTGGATAAGCAAGAGGAGTCAGTTGGTGATGGATGCATCATTCTCGAGAGGTCTATGATCGAGTTGTTGGTTGAGTTCAGTCTATGGTTTGGAGATAGACATGTTGATAGTAGTATCCCAACACCATCTTCGCGGGTTTCATCTCCCACTTCATTGATTGATGGCTGTCATACTTTGCTGGTTGGAGTTTTGTTAGGTTACACTTTGAGGGCAATGACTGTTAGGATGGATAGGAGTAGTTGGGATTACCACCTTGGGGTTGGAGGATGATCTTAGGATGAGTTCTTTTCATTCTGGACGATGGTACTACATGGGGCTCCATCATGGACATGATTCACAAGCTACAGGGTGTTGTTTTGATTTATGCGAGCAACTTGACAGATGTTGGTGTATGTTTTTATGCACCTATGTTGGGAATCTTTCACATTTGTAGGAGACCACTCATTGTGGATTGGATTGTTGATGATACAGACACTTCAATCTTGGCTACAAGTTTGAACATTATGGTAGATTTGAGCATGAGGCTCTACATTGGCACTTTTGAGATTGACATTGGTCAGTCTTTTTCAGAAGAAGACAGTTTCTTCTAAGTCTTGCATGCTGGATCGAGGTATTGTTCTGGTCTCTTTCCAGGTAGTAGATGGAATTCATGATGGTATTCTTCTCACTCCTGAAAGTGAGTCAGGACACTTGCAGTTGCTTTCTGAGGGAGGTCTTGATGACATTGCAATTGTGAGTTGTGAGTCTTCTTCTGATGATGGTAGAATAGGATGGAGTACACACGACTACTCTGGTTGTCCATTGGCATAGTCAGGGGAGTTTCATCTCGATTGCATCATGAGGTGTGCTCATCAATTCTCTTTTAGCCCACATGTATAGGATTTGATGATGACATTGATAGATGGGTTGAATAAGGGATGTTCAGTTTCACTTTGGTATGACATGCTTCAGATTTCAGATGATGAGTCCAAGTTTGACAGGTCTCTCACTTTGATTTCTCTAGTTGGATGTTTCTAGTAGCAGGAGTTTGAGGGTTGGTTCTGTTAGAACTGTAAAAATCTGATGCTTTTACATGTTGATCTTATTCATAAAATTCCAAGATTGGTCCTACCGTGTGCATATTTCACCCATTTTTTGACCATATTGCCCCATAAATTCCATTGAGTCATGCATTTTTCACATTTTGGTTCATATCGGCGTGAGATGGTCAAGGTCTCTCTGACCCATGTTGCGTTTTCTGCTAACATAAGTCTGTGTTGCCTATCGGCAAGACTTATTATTTGTCATGGGGATTGGATTTCACTTACAGGTACCGTTTGGCAAGACTTCTTCATGGTCTCGGTGACAGAGGATGATTCTTATCGGCGTGAGTTTAGTCCGCGGTGGAAGCTCTTACCGAACTCATTATGTCTCACCGACCGAAGGAAAAGGATATACATCGGGAGGAGTTTGGTCGTCGGGGTAGTGTCTTATCGAATTCAATATGTCTTCCCGACTAATGCATGAAGAGGTTCGTCGGCGAGAGCTAAGTGGTATCGGCATTATGTCTTGGTGAATGTACATTGTCACACCAACCGGTGGCGGGAGGATGGATATCGATATGAGTTAGGGTTCTCGATAACAGGTCGCGGTGAGTGACCTTTGGTCTCGTCGATGGAAAACGAAAGGGTCTTTGTCGACATGAGGGTTGATTTGTCTCGGCGACATAGGATGGAGGGATGGCTCTCGGTGAAACATGAAGTGATTTGTGTGACCTCTCATCGACATCATAAAGTCACAGCGATGTGGATGAAGAAAATGGGGGCACATTTTGGTAAGATGCTTCTTATGTCTTAGTGGTTGGAATAAAAATGACAGAAAGGTATGTCTCGGTGAGACATAGGGTGATCTGCAGGATATCTCCCCGATAACAAAAGGTCACAGCGACATGCAAGAGATAAAGGGGTTTTCGGTAAGACATAATATGCACTACGTGAGGTCTCTTCGATATCTGAGTGTCACAGCGACAATGGATGAAACAAAAAGAACACATCGGTGAGAGATATCCTTGTGTCTCAGCGAATGGAAAGCACATAAAGAAATACGTATCGATATAGCATTTTGTAATCTGTGAGATGTCTCACTGACATCAGAGTCAGGGCGAAACACAAAGAGCGCGGGATGACATCGACATAATTGCCTTCGGCATACTCACGGGGATGTCTTAGCGACTGTTCCAGTAAGGATTAAAAATACTCAAATATTGTGGTAGACACGAGATTTTTTAAATACAGTTGCAGGCCGACATGGATGAGCCCGAATTCAGCAGTGGCCGACATGGGATCTTAATGTGATATCTTTTCAAATGTTGGTGTATAAATATGCACTCCCGATTGTAATTGAGAGAAGATTTTAGAATGATCACAGTAGGTAGATTATGAATGGATACAGTAGAATAAAGTTCTCATTCTAGAGACTATGTTGTATGTTTTCAAATGGCGACTTCAATGAAATTCAGCTAGTGTGGCAGGTTATTTCTGGTGTCAATTGTCTGTTGAGTTTATTGAAAAACATTGCTAAGCTGTCTCCAGGTTGATTCTTTCTGGTTGTTTAAATTGATGTAACAAGTTTATTTTTAGTTTATCAGTGCACATTTGCTGTATTTGTGTGATTAATTAACTAGTTCTCTCAAGAAGAGATTAAATCCTTTTAGTTGATCACACTAATCAGGAAGATTCATCTGGATTATTAAAGTAGAGCTTAGTAGTCATAACCCTGCATGTTTATACAAGTTGTAAATAGAACATATGCCAGCAATTTGATTTTCTGCCAGAATAAGTTTCCCACTTCTGTTTCATTTGACTCTGCATACCCAATAAGGCACTGGTCTCTGCAATTTCATTATTTGAATTCATTCAGTTTCTTTATATCTGTTAATTGAGCATTTTAGGATTTAGATTGCTATTGCTATCAAGTTTGATTTCATTTGTTCACTTCCATTTGCCATTGTGAACAAATCATTGCAAGAAGGATAACCATAAGTCAAGTCTGCTTCATTCAGAAAGGTACACCCGCCTAGGTTTAGCAGCACCTAAAGAGTAGAAGGTTGAGTTCTCTTGACCTTTTCTGTTACCCTAAAGCGTATCAAGAGATTGGCAGCCTCTTGAGGCATTCAACCTGCATTTTTGAGAGCTAACAGGTTCGATTGGACTCTAGGGGTTATTAGAGTGGTGTAGCGGAAGTCAGTTGGTGCTGAGTTTAGAGGACTTCCAGTTAGTTCATGGGATCCCGGTGGAGTTTGTTTATGGACAATATGGATGCTCGAGGTTCATTGCCATGGTTCGTGGATGGTAGAGCTCACTAATCAACAAATGATAGAGATCCTAGTGCACAATTTATATAGAGATGATTTCCAGAGTTGGGATCCAGGAGTTTACTTGTTGGGCAATTGGCTTCACAGTTTGACAAGGCTTGACCATGTCAGGAGTTATAGTTGTATACAGAGGTTGCTGGTTGAAGTTCCTTCTAGGATCATTTGGGATCCAGGCGGTTGGTGGATAGGCACGGATGATTTGTCACTTAGATATCAGATGCTATGCTAGATGTGTTGGATTGGTAGTGCCAGATTGCTCGAGGGCAAGCAATCTTTGGGATGGGAGGACTGTCATGTCCCCGAATTGGAGATATTAAATTAATTATTTATAAAGTTATTTCAATAAAGTAAAATTAAAAGATGACTTTATATTTAATTAATTTAATAAAGTTATTAAATAAAATAATATATTATAAAGTCATTTTGGAGAATAAAATAAGAATATTTTTAGAAGCTTCTTGGAAAGTTATCGGGAAATCTTTATAAGGAGCTGTTGGGTAAGCATTTGGGCATGCTTGACTTGAATCTCATTTCTCATTACCAATTTGGTAAGGTGAATGCTTTGCATTTCTCGAGGGTTTGAAGACTCTAGAGTACTAGGTTTAGTTGTGAAAGATCAACCCTAGTTGGAAGTGTTAAGGAATCCATCCGGGGTTTCTACAGGTGCTTTATTGGAGAGATTTGACAGGTGCAATAGTTGTTGTATTATTGCCCTAGCTGAATCAGTGTGATAGCTAGTTTATTATCACATCTTCATCATTGTAGTAGCTGGTTTATTGTTGCAATTAGTTTTGAAAGGTTGGAGATTTGCAGTAGTTGTTGTATTGCTACAATCACCATTGGAAGAAATTAATTTTGTTGAATTGATTTGTGGCAAAATTTAATGGCCTTTGGCCATGAGGAATTGATTTGAAGACTACATTTTCCTTTAGAAGATTACAATTGTAGAATCAAGGAAAAGATGGAAGCCATTTGGAGAATTTGAATTTGTCAGGAATTCTAAAAAGGTCAAAATATTCATTGGGAAAGTTGGCTTCACAGTTTGACAAGGCTTGACCATGTCAGTTCGAGTTCAATAGCTCAAATTTTTTCATTTTTTAATGATTTTCTTTATACTTTTAGGGACTTTTTTATTAATTTAACCCTAATACTTGCCTAAAAAACATGAAATAGGTGAAACTCATTTACCAATTTGTGAATGAGAAAAAAGGATTTTTTGCCTCCATTGCTGAACTTTCTCTTTTGCTTGCACAAGCTGGAATAGACTTGAAGGCTGATCGTAGATTGTTCAAAGTTGATTGTTGTGCTATTCCTAAGCACTTGCAAGTGTCTATTCGTTGCTAAGAAGATCGTAGAGCAAGATTTCTTCAAAAGAGGTAGGTTCTTTGAAGTTTTTGATTATTTTTTTTACATTTTTTTTCACAAGTGAACTTCAATTCTTTTGTTTTACTTTTCATTCCTCTAAATGTCTATAACACATGTTCAATTTTTTCATTTTTTTGAAATTAATTAAGTCTTTTACTTTCAAATTCAATGAATCAATACCAAAATTTCAATATGTTGTGCCTTAGGTATTCACTAGTATTACAATGGCAACCGGTACCTCCTCAGGCTCAATCCAATCTCGTTTCAAAATAAACCCAGCCTCTCCCCTTTGGAAATATGTAGAAATGGTTCGGCAACTTCCAGGTGGTGGAGGATATATTTGGATTTGTAGTCATTGCAATGTTCAATATTCGAGCTCATACAGTCGAGTAAAAGGGCATTTGTGCGGGATCCCTGAAACAGGCATCAAAAATTGTCCAGGTGAAAACAACGAAGGCATTCGATATAGTGTTGAAATATATTGCTGAGCAAGAAAAGGCAGACCAAAAAACAACCAGTGGTAAAACAAGCCATCCTTTGAAGAAAGGATCTCGATCCATGAAACCCCCTACACCATCTTATTTTCCACCTACAGAAAGCCATCCATTTATGGACATCCCTCAAGAGCAAACCATGCCCTCTTCAAATAAAAGATCTAAGGGACCGTTGGAAGCTTCATTTCAAAATGAGGCAAGAGAGATTGCTGATCAAGACATAGCAAGATGTGTCTATGCCAATGGATTGGCATTCAATGTTGTTCGTTCACATATTGGCAAAAAATGGTGAAATCTATTAATGAGGCTCCAAAGGGGTATAAGGGCCCAGGTTTTGAGAAGGTGCGTTGCACCTTATTGGAGAAAGAGGTGAAACATGTAGCAGACTCTTTGAAGCCCATAAGGGATTCGTGGATCGAAACAGGGGTGACCATAGTTTCTGATGGATGGAAAGATGCAAGAAATCGCCCATTGATCAATGTTATTGCTGTGTCCCCTAAAGGGGCAATGTTTTTGAGAGCAGTGGATTGTGAAGGACAGGTGAAAGATGGTCCATTTATTGCTGACATCCTTTGCCAAGCTATTGAAGAAGTGGGCCATCAAAATGTTGTGCAAGTTGTAACCGACAATGCCAAAAATTGTAGGGCTGCTGGGTTATTGGTTGAGGAGAAGTATCCACACATTTTTTGGACACCCTGTGCTGTCCACTCCCTCAATCTAATGCTACAAAAAATTGGATCCAAAATTGAATGGATCAAACAGGTGTATGCGGAGGGCGAAGACATCCAAATGTTTGTCACCAACCACCATATGACGCAAGGAATGTTTAGACAATTCTCTAAATTGGAGTTGTTGAAGGTAAGTTAATTCTCAATATTTTTAAATTTTTGAATTTTCTTTTAATTTTAATTTTTAAACTTTGATTTTTATATTTAAATTATATTTTAATTTTAATTTTGATTTTCAAACAGGTTGCGAGACCCGTTTTGCCTCCAACACAATTGTGTTGAGACGACTTATAAAGGTTCGTGAGGCACTATGTGCCATGGTAATCAGCCCTAATTGGGTTGTATGGAGGCAATCTAGCAATGAAAGGGCAAATAGGATCAAGCAAAGGGTCCTAGATGATGGTTGGTGGGATCGTGTTGAGTATCTCGTCAGTTTCACCGAGCCCATACTGAGCATGATCCATTACACTGACTTGGATAGACCTTGTTTGGGCGAAGTATATGATGGTATTGACTCAATGATTGAGAAGATGAGATCCATCATCAATGCAAAAGAGGAAGATCCTGAAGAAAAATTCTTCAAAGAGCTACAGAAATCATGGTTGATAGATGGAACAAAATGACCACTCCCTTGCATCTTCTCGCTTTTGCATTGAGTCCCAAATATTATAGCCCTGAGATACTTTCTACTTCATCAAGAGTTGCTCCATATAGGGATGGTGAAGTGGCCCAAGGGTACAAGGCAGCAATTCGTAGAATCTTCAGTGATCGTGACCAACGTGATCGAGTGAGGGTTGAGTTTATGGCTTTTGCATGCTCTGGGAGTGTTGATCAGAATATGGATGCTCTTCGAGACAAGTGTAGGGTGGTGCTCATAGTTGGTGGTACTTCCATGGGCAAGAATACATGCACCTCCAACCTATTGCAATAAAAATTTTATCCCAAGTAAGTTTTATAATTTATATTTGTAATTTTAATTTTAAATTTTAATTAATAATTTTGTTTAGTTAATTTTGTAACTCTTAACTATTTATTAATTTAATTTGGTCTTAATAGGTTGCTAGTTCATCCTCTTCTGAGAGGAATTGGAGCACATACTCCTTCATCCACTCAATAAAACGCAATAGGCTACATTCAAAAAAGGCGAGGACTTGGTGTATGTGCATTCAAACTTGCGCCTCCTTACACACAAGGATATACAAAGAAGGAGCAAGGAGGTGGGATATTGAGCCAGAGCAGCTTGACTTGGATGCTTTATGCACTTGATATTGATGATGACTATCAGCCTGAAGCAGCTACTACTGAGCATGAGAGCGGTACTGTTAGTGCTAGTGGCAGTGCTTGTGCGAGTGCCACTAATGCTATTTGTGGTTCTACACAAAATTTAGCATCTAATGATGCTGCTTTTTTTGATGACCCAAATGATTCAGATTGATCAATGATCAATAATTAATAATTATTAATGGCTGATTGTAAACTTTAATTTATAATTCTATATCATGACATTTGACTTTTGAGTATAAAGTGGTGGTGTATTTTTGCTATGTTATTTGACTATTAATATGGTGGTGTATTCTGAACTTAATTACTGCTGCAAATATGTATCTATTTCTGATTTTTATATGTTTTTGTATTACCGAACCCAAAACGAACCCAAACCCAAAAATCCCGAAGAAACTTAGATTGTTTATTGTCTACTGATAAAGACAAATTGAGTGATGTTGCATGAGACCCATCTGCAAGTGAAGATAATTAATAAAAGACAAGAACCAACATTTCCTATCTCTCCACTTGAGGAAAAAAGAAATATTGGGCCTTTGAGGGAGGATAGATTTAAGAAGAGTCAGCGCATATTCCTTATTGATTGAGACAAAAAATTACCAGCTTGAATAAGACAAAGTTACAAGTTGAGTGGAGGTGCGAACTTATTTCAAATAAGACAAACGGTAGTGTCAGAATTTATAAATCGTCATTCCTTCACCATCATGGATTTTAAAAATAGCAATATTGAAGTTGGTTGGAGCTGTTGGAATAAGTATCAGGTCTCTTCAAAAGAGACGCAATTAAATAATTTGGGAGAAAAAGATAGTCGGGGCTTGTTAGAGCATGTGTTGGGTGATTTTAGAAAGAGGCGATCAAGAGACATCCTTCCAAACGTCATTACCGGGTCTCTACAATAGAGGACGCCACCTTGTTACCTCTCTGCGGGCTCAAAGAAAAAGACAAGGTTGAGAAGCTGATGTGGCCATTGGAGAAGTCAAATTTAACTATTGAAGAAGATTGTGGTATTCTAAGTTGTAATCGCAGCCCTTACCATTTCAAAATTGGAGGCTTTTATGTGATGTTGGGCAACATCGGTATCTTGGAGACATCGAATCAGGTTCACACTCAGATATTAAGTTTGCATTTAGAGTTGTAATGTCATTTGAAATATATTAGAATCATAACTCTGCATTTTAGCAAATGTAATTGTTGGTAGCTTTGTCGAGTATACATATTGTTCTAGCTTGCTTCTTCATCACTATCTATGCAGCAATACCAACATTATAATTTCAATTGCATTGGCATTGTAATATTGCAAAAGCATTGGAAAAAATTGTACTAGTTGAGATAGAATTGCATATCAATAAATGGTGAAGTTGACAGTTTGTAGGAAAAATGTTTTAAAAAATGCCTACTTGTTGTAGCTAATTATCTATTTAGAATATTTGCATTTTCAGTCTTGTTATAACTTAGAAAATCAAAGATATATTTGCATTTGCATCTCCAATTGCATTGAAGTTATCTGGCATCTTTTGTCAAGCATTTATGCATCATATGAACATTCAAAACATTCAAAACAAGAATAGAGTACATTACCCACTTGTTGTGACCTTTTCACACATCGCCCCATTCAAGATGGGGACCCCTAATTTTTGCTCCATTCTGGTCTTTTGGCTTTGGTTTTTGTCTCTCTCTTTCTGTCTCTTTTCTGCGCTCTGCCTTTCCAAGGACGTTCCTTCCTGTGAGCTTAATTGTGAAATTTGGCCAAGTCTGAAAATTAGGGTTTTGAACTTTCCAACCAGTCTGACGTCAAACGAGGTGAATAAATTGAAAACAGAGATTGGCATTGCTGTCAGTATGCTCCCAACAAGTTTCCATTGAAATTTCATCAAATTCCGGTAACTTACTATTTTTAGTAAGTGTGCAATTCAAGGCGTTCCTTCAACATTCTTGAAATTTCGATAGTCACACTACATCCAGAACACATCAAGCTGCTCATTGGCAAAATTTGAGCTGAAACAGACAACTTACTATTTTTAGCAGTTAAGCTTCTAGAGCAGATTTAGGGTTTATATGCGGGATTTTTCAATGCATGTCTGGAAATTCCTTCTGGGTTTTCAGAGACCTTCGCGACGATATAACATGCAAAATGCGATGATGACTTTTAGAGTTCAGCGTTCAGAGGCTATTTTTAGGGTTTGCATGTTAGGATTTTGTTTGCATGTCGGGTGATTCTTTGTGGGTTTTTCGAGAGCTTCATAGTGATGTAACACGCAAAGTGAGATAACAACTTTCAGAGTTCAACCTTCAAAGGCTATTTTTGGGGTTTGCATGTCAGGGTTTTCTTTGCATGTCTGATGATTCCTTATGGGTTTTTCGAGAGCTTCTCAATGATATAACATGCAAGTAGAACTGGTCACTTTTCAGAAACTTGCTATTTTAGCTAGTGCTTGCATGTTGATGATTTTTCTGGGTTTTTCAAGATCTCTCGGGCAGTTTGACATGCAAAATCATCCAACAGCTAATTGGTCACCTTTTCAGACATTTGCTACTTTTAGTAGATCTACTCTGGTAGCTCCTTCCCGACACTTCAGAATTACAAACAGGGCGCAGTGCAACATAAGCGAGGTCAAATAGAGGTCGTTTGATATACATGCAAGTCAAATTAGGGTTTCAAGCTTCGAAATCCAAAGTGAGGGGTCAAACACCAAAATTGTCGGAAACTGAGGTATCCCATCATGATCAACATCGTCCAAAGAGTCCGCTGGTAAAATTTGAAGACAAACAGAGCACTTACTATTTATAGTAAGGTGTTTCAAAATGGCTAAAAATATTAAATTAGCAGCAGGCGCCCATGTCAACAGGCAGGTCATCTGATGAGGGGCACACCATTCGAATTTCAAGTCAAACGGAGTTGTGGAAGTCTCAGGAACAAGCAGTTACTATAAATAGTAAACCACCTTCAGAAACATGCTATTTTTAGCAGGCCAGCTCAGGATGGTAGTTGAAACAGGTTAACAAGGTCATGGAGGTGCTGTGGTCAAAATTTCAAATCGTTACGAGCTTCAAAAGTATGGAAATCAGAAGACTTACTATAAATAGCAGGACATGGGGAAGCTGGCAGAAGGAAGGAAAAATGGCTTAGTGTTGAAATTCATCCTTCACCACCTTGAAAATGCGCCCTCTTCAAGCATGAGATGAGAATTTTTCTAAGTAAAAGTCTTATCCCTCACCACCCTCCATATGCGCCCTCAAGGGATGAAGAATGAGGATGTTTAAAAAATTCTAAGGCATAAAGTTTATCCTCCTGCCTAGGCCAAATGCGCCCTCACAAGCAAGATGATAGAAAATATTCTAAGAGAAGTTCATCCCTCTCACCCCCTCAAATGCGCCAAGTTTAGAGGAAAGCCAAAGGAAAGTCAAGGCGTCAAAATGCTTATCCTCCTCATATGCCAAAATGCGCCCACCTCTCAAGTGAAAGGGTCAAAGTGTTTCGTCCTTCTACACATAGGAAATGCGTCCATCCTCCACCCTATATGATATGCACTCAAGCTAGAAGGAAGTCAACAAGTCAAAGGTGGCGTTAGAAACTTTATGCTCCTATGATCAAATGCGCCCAAATGAAATCATGTAAATACAAAATAAGGAAGTCAAAGATGTTGAAAATATTCAAATCCTTTACCCCATGCTAAATGCGCCCAGCTTAGCTTAGAAGAAGATAAAATCTTAAATCCACTTCACCAAGGAGAATGCACCCAAGTTTAGGAAGAAGTCAAAGAGTGAATATTGCCAGGCGTATCCTCCTCAAGGTGCTAAATGCGCCCAAGATGCATAAGGTGATGAAAATATTGTTAAGGCGTTGAGGACAAGGTGATGGTAAATTGAATAATAAAAATGCTAGGCGTTGAAATTAAAAATGTTCTCCATGACTTGCAATATGCATCAAGGGGAAGGAGGTGGTGGCTTTCTAAGGGCGAGTTGTGCTAAGATCTCTTCACAGGAAAAATAAGTGATTGGAGATAGATGAATGAAATTTTCTAAGGCAAAAGTCCAAAATGTGCTAAGTGATTTTAATTTTTTTCCAAGGCACACAAATTTCTTCCTTAGGAAAAATACGCCCAAGTTGGAGGGATGTGAAATTTTTCAGAGACACGAGTGAAATTGCCAGTGGAGAAGTCAGATGATGCCAGCTTCACAGGGTTGATAAAAAAATTCAAGTCAGAGCAACAAGATACTCACAAGATGAAGGAATGGATTAAATTTCATGAGGAATTATTTTTCTAAGGTTCAAAATTCAAGAAAAATTAAATGAACTCGTTCGTTGTATACCCATGAATTCGATGTGTTTTGAATAAAATTTTCTTCTGGGTACTGATGATCTTCGACAAGGAGTTGATTTCCAAGTCCTCTACACTTTGCCAAGGTGTTTAAGATGAATAATTTGATCAACACTTGAATTATGAGTTTTCCTAAGGGAAATTTAAAATTTTTCTAAGACAAAGTGAATAAAATGTGTTTTCAAGATAAAAAAATTTCCAGACAATGAATTTGAAGTTGCTTAAAATTAAAAGTTGAATAACAGAGCTCCGGCTGGTGAATGAAATTTGTTAAAGAGTGAATTTAAAATAAATATTTTTGAAAGAGAATTGAAAATATGCCAGTCAAAGTTGAAGTTCTAGAAGGCTAAGATTCTAGGCGTCAGGTGACGAGTGTTGAAATTGGCAAAGGAGGGAAATTCAAATTCCTGAAGAGAAGTAGTGGAAATTTAATGAGTTAGCTAAAATTGGCCTCCTTCTAGAATTCGAATTGCCTATATGAGCTGAAAGTTTGTTCATTTCTTTTCACCAGTTGAAGAAATTTGAATTTGCTCTGAGATTGAAGTTGTAGTAAGTGACTGAGTTGAGTGTTGAAGAGGGTTGCTGAAGCTGAAGTTTGAAAAATCTAAGTTTGTGGTTGAATATTGAAGAAGTACGACTTGGAACAGAAGAAGGTTGTTGAAGTGTGAAGTTGCTGCAGCCAACTTATAAAATCTAAGTCTTTTTGAAGTTGTTGAGAGTGTGAAGTCGAAGTTGTTGAAGCTTGCATAAACTTTCTAAGTGTTGAAAGTTTGAAATTGTGAAGGAGAAGTTGAGGTTTGCAGATGAATAGAATGTTGCAACTTCTCAAAGTTTTTAAAGTCGACTGGCAGCCCCTGCATGATATTTAATTTATTTTCTAAGTTAATTTGCTGATGGCTGTTTATTGTTTTGAAGGATGGCTGAAGCAAGGGAAACTGGCAGAGACAACAATGGTGCATCCAGGCAGGCTGTGATCAAGAAGCTGAGCAAGCCTTTCATGCCGGAGTCAAAGTTCACCTCGAGGTTGGGCAAGCTGGCTGACACCAATTTGGGCTCTTTCAGCTTGGAGACTTTCAAAAATCGGATGCTGGGAATTGGCAATCACCAACCTTCAATCATTTCGCACAACATTGTTCGAAGTGGATTATTTGCAGCTGCTGGATTCCCACCGGCTATTCAATGTCCAGAGCTAATGATGGAATGCACTAATTGCTATGAGCTTGACCATAGGTCAATTGCCGCACCAGATGGTCAAGTGTTCGCCAACCTCACTCTTGCAGCTATCGGCGAAGCTTTTGGGATCCCAACACATAAAAAGATGATTTACAAAACAAGAGAGCGAGCTGAACGAATGTATGCTTCTACATTCGAGAGATGTATAAAGGTGATTAATACTTGCTGAATGAACAAGCCCAGGCCCTCTCGTACAAAGCTGCTGAGGCATATTATATTAGATGATTTGAAGCAGGAGTACTGTGACTTGATCATGATGCTGAGCAGAGTTGGAGGCTGCCCTCAGGCTTTTATTTTTGAACCGTGGATGTTCTATTACATCAACCTCGTGCTGGAAGGAAAAGAGCACATCGATTGGGCTGCGATGATTAGTGACAATTTGCATGAGCAGCTCCTGAATTTGAGGAGAATGAAGACATTCTATATGGGCTCCTACCTTATTTACATGCTGGCTCGAATGACGAGGTATAGAGGAATTTCATACAAGGAACCAGTGGGTTGTGGTTCTCATCAATTCAAAATCCATGAGGCTTGTCCACAGCTGCACCTGACAAGCACTACTCAATACAAGCGTGTCAACGATGCCTTTACCATGCACATCACGAGATCACTTCAAGAGCAGATTCATCACAGGATCTCGAGGGAAGTCCAAGAATTGATTGAAAGGTATGGGTGCTGGTTCATTCGGTTTCCAAAATTTTCTTACATCAGGCTGCAAGGTTTTTCTTCATATCCATATAGGCTGCCTAAGTACCCAACCAATAGAATTTTGATGTTAGAGATATCTAGGCAACTAGTTGCTTACGATAAGATTCATAAGAGAAAGAAGAAGGGAGGAGTTGACTTCCCAGTTGTCATGGGCAATTCAGACGAAGTGTGTCCCTCATTACAGGCAGCTAGAGAAGCTGAAAGTGAGCTTTAGTTCTTTCATTTCTCCTATCACACCAACATACAACATTATGATCCGCATAGCAATATCAGATGGATACTGTCAGAGGAGTTCAAGCATAAGGAAAATATTGAGGATTATTGGGCTGGTGCATCAGATGAGGCTGAAGTCAGGAAGAGGATGTTCTCTAGGTTGCCATTGAATATGATCAGGGAGTGTGAAGTCATTCTAGTACCAGACCAGGTGAGCGAGGACATAAGTGTTCTCCATCCAGATTATGAGGCAGTAAGAGATACTCCACTTCCACTCCCAGATTGGTCAGAACCAGAGATAGCTGATTTGGACACACTTTGCATTCTGGTCTTGACATTTACCAAAGCATGGGTTGACAGGCACGTGAGCAGACTGAAGAGTAGATCAATTCATTTGACTTAAAATTTGATGGGAGATCACAGGACACCCACTACCAGTAGAAAGAAACAAATTACTTGAGGTCTAGAGTCTCGAAAGGAGTCAGTTCGGAAGGAGCCAGTTCAACCGGAGCCTCCGAGAGTTGAGTCACCCACGCCATTGGAGACACGTTCTCCAAGCATACATGAGGTTTCTCTATTTGCTGATCAGAGAAATGCACTGAATCAGGTGTAGGAGGTACATGAAGAAAATCAGGCACCGAGGAGAGAGTCAGTTGGTCAGAGTGTCAATGTGCCTACTAGAGATGATCAGCAGGAGGGTGATGAGGAGACTGCTACTGACACACATTTTCAGCATGAGTTGGAGACGACTTTGGAGGACAATGCAGTGTCAGGAGACACTCAGCCATTGAGGCTGATGAGCCTTGCCAAAATGATATTGAAGTTGAACAAGTCCGTGAAATAGAAGCACAAGAACAACCATTTTGTTATTTAGCAGGTTGTACCTGGTTGGATTAGAGATAAAATGAGAAGGAGCCCCATTGAAGAAGTTGATCCAACAATTGAGATGGAAGAGTTTTTGAACAGGATCAGCGCACCTCCAGAAAAGAAGAGAGCACATAAATTTTCAAAGATATCAACTGATGAGGATGGTTCTCGCACCCTTCATATGGCTGTGCCATGAGTTGATTGTGATCAGGACGAAGCAGTGCCAGAGAATTATGTGATCACGACTATGGAATTAGGACGTCCCACAGGTGCACAGATTGTTGAAGAATGTGATAATTCCTATCAGGCGCTTAAAGACAAACTGCTTAGGAAGGACGAAAAGTATAAGAAATTGAAGGAGCATAAGACGTTGATAGGATATATGCAGCAGTTGTCTTGTCCTTGTGGGCAGGAGATTCCAGCAATAGAACTTCCAGTTGAGTTATCCAGGGAATCAGTTAGCGGCTTGTTGGAGTTGAGGAAGATGGAACAGGAGGCAGATAAATGTGTTATAGGAGTTCGTGCCGAGACAAAAAGGTTCATGGAAGACCTTGCTCATGGTTTTCAATAAGCTTCTAGCATTATGACACGTATGGAGGCAGTTGATCAGGTCTGGGGTGATGCTTCTGTTTATCAGAGCAAAGTTATTCAGCGTCTGGAGGCCTTGATGCATACTCCTTTGCAGATGCTTATTGATGGAAGAGTCATTCAGGAGGGTGATAGGTATAACTTTTTTTGGATGGCACTCTTCAGTTGTCACTGGACGTGGTTTCTTTGACGCAACATAGGCGGATTCAGCTAGAGTTCGAAAGGCTATGATGAACATCATTGATGGAGTCCAAAATACTTTGGAGGCGATCTTTGCTAGACGGCCGAATCCCGATGAGGCGACTAATGATAATTTGAGGGGTAGGCTGGCACCTTTCTTCACCAAGGTGAAGACCTTTGTGCAGGATGACTTTGAGAACATTTCTACTTTCTCTAGCCTAATGCAGAGTACATAGGATGCTTTAGTTGCTTGGAGAAAATCTTGCACGCGGCACGAAAAGTCAGTCACAGTGTTAGAATTTCAGCTTGATTGCATTCCACTGATTTCAGTCCAGGAGGTTCAGGCTGTGCTTACCAGATTCATTGAATTTGTAGCCAGGGAGAAGGAGAACGAGAATGCACTTCTGGATGATGATCTTCTAGAAGACTGATTGTGGGCATTAATTGCCTTTACTATTTTGGGAGTGAGTGGGAATCTTTGATTCATTTATTGTACCACTCCCCATTCTGGCAATTTTTAGGGTTAGGGCTGAGGTGGCTTAATCTTAGCCATTTATTTGATTGTAATTTGAGCCGTCCATTGGACTGGGCTATCTATAAAAGGGGCATCCCCCCTCATTTGTAAGGCATTATAATTAGATTGAAGTAGAGATTAGAGGAGAAATCAGAGAGTAGACATTTTGCTAGAGATAGTTTGATAGTTTAGCATAGTGTGAAGAAGGAAAGTTTTCCTTTGAAAACTTTTGTAAGAGATTGTTGTGTAAAACTTTCATAATAGAAGATCTTTTTATTGATGGTGAAATTCATCTTTGTTATGGATAGCTAGCAAGGTTTCTTCATCCCTTCTACTTCAAGTAGCATAAATTAGTTTAAAGTACCATAATTTTCATTTCATGCAAGTAGATAGTAGTTGTGGATTTGTGGTGTTGATCAAGGAAACTTCGTTTTATTCCATACCACTAGCAACTTGCTAACGACAAGTTTGCCTTGTGTGGTCGATTGGAGCATTTCATAAGCTTAACTTCAGTTGCAATTCATATCTTGGTATGCGTCGTCTTGGCGGTATCTTGGTGACAGATTGTAGCTTGAAAATTTCTCGCTATCCCCTTGAAGATTGTACCAACTTTGTGTAAGTTGTCCAACGTGAGGCGGAGCAGAGTTTGGTTGAAGCTGTTGAGATTGATCCCCACGTCCCGCCTTAGAATAGGATCTAGAACCTTCTTACCCTTATACTCATTTACATTCCGCTTATTCCTGGTTAGTTTTAGGAAAATTCATACATCAATGCCAAATCATACGCACAAAATCCCCTTCGAATCACCAATCTGTTGTCAGCTGCAAGTCCTTTTGAACAATTGTGTAAGTCCCCTCGTAAAAACAACAAATCACAACGAACCTACTGAGGGTATTCCAAAGCATTTCGGAACCTTGGAGTTGAACGTGCGATCTTTCTGGCAATCTTAACGCACATAATACTTTGATCAAGAGAGAATGGAGTAGCCTTCAGACAACTCTGTTCTGCTGATTGGTGTTGTCACAAAAATCACATCAACACCACTAAAGACAGTTTGCAAGGAAAGTGTTTGATGAAATGTCTAAGGCAGCAAATTGAAAATTTACATCAAAATTAGTAAGGGACATTACACAAGTAGCTTAAGTAAGCAATGAACCAACTCAAATAAGTAGGCACTCAGCTCAAGTAGACAAGTAGGTAGCTCAAGCACGTAAGCAAGCAGCTCAAGCACGTAAGCAAGCAGCTAAAGCAAACAACCAAGTAGCTCAAGCACAAAAGCAAGTAGCTCAAGCACCCAACTAAGTAACTCAAACAAACAACCAACTAGCTTAAGCAACTTGACAGACAACATTTTTAACTTTTTCATAGTTTTTAAGCATAGAGTAGTCATAAACACAATGACGAGCTCCACCATACATCACAAATACATAGTGACTAGCTCTAACATTCATCACATACACAACGACTAACTAACACATCACAATGGTTGACATATACATGTCCATAATGCATCATAGATAGAAAGAATATCGATGCATTGCGCACTACACCGTGGATCCTATCCTTTCCTCTGGTCTTCTACACCATTGGACAAAGGGAGGAGGATTCGATGCATCCCATACTACACTGCGGGTTCGTCCTTAACCCCACAAGGCTAAGTATACAATTTGACAATTGGGAAGGGGATTCAGTGCATCCCATACTATACTGCGGGTTCGTCGACCATCCCAAAGTCACCCAATATACATATGATCACACAATATAGACTTGAAGTCACAAAGTATATTCGAGGTATACACATAGTTGCATCAATACATGTAGTTCATAATGTATACACATGGAAGGCATACACATGCATTTTTGGATTACTTCAGAAGGTTGAATAGTTAAGTCTAATTGAATGGTAGTTAAAGTGGGAATGTCTCGCAAGATGGCAGGAACATGCTCTGATACCACTATAATGTCCCCTGTCCTAATGTGCCCTAGAATGTGCCTATGGGTCACAATCTCCACAAATTAGGGTTAAGGTTTTCACCTTATCAAATGAATAGCTCCTCGGATTTGTGCAAAACTTGCATTGAACCCATGAATAACATTCCCAAACATGCATATATACATTTGTTAGCATTAATCCATGGCAACAGATTTATAGATTATCAATAATGCAACCTATTGTGAACTAGGAGTAACATGGTGGGTCCGCCCAAAGCAATATGCCAAGCCTAAGAGGTTGTATACCACAACTTTCCCTGTTGGTGACTTGTACTTGCTTTCCCCATCCATGTCACAACCTTGGAAGACACTTTGCCTACTTGTGGAATTGGGCAGAGCTCACAAGTAGTCTAGGCACTTCCACTCCTCCATGGCCCAACCTCTCCTTAAGTTGGGCAGACTTGAGTGTGACCTCTACTCCTCCATGGTCCATCCTTGCCTTTGCATTGGGTGGAACTTGAGTGGGACTTCCACTCCTTCAGGGTCCATCCTTTCCTTAAGATTGGGCAAAACTTGAGTGAGATCTCGAGGCACACACTACTTCTTAGGCCCTTTTCCCCAGGCAAGGTTTTAAATAGATTCAAACACTCATATTTATCCTTAGGCATTAATATTCAATAGTATCCATACATGTTATGGCATTCTCAAGAACAACATCTAGATCCATGCCTGCAGTAATAATGCATATTTATACTAGAAAGGCCATGCAAATCTCTTTACTCATTATATATATATATATAATCTATTCATTTTTGTATAATTACTTATAAGGCTCAATAATTGCTGCAAGCATCATTATTGCATAATCGTACATCCTATGTCTATATATATACTATGTTAATCTTTATATAATTATCCTTAACTGTTTTCAATCTACCCATAATCACTTCGTATGAATTATAGATCATAATTAAACAATACATTATATCTTATGATTATTCCTTCACAATTATTTTAACTTACAATACAAATAATTCTTATGACCATCAAATATCTCCTTTATATCTTAATCGACCTCTTCTTGTTATTATCCTCCTCTTTCCATGATATTTTGCTTGAGAATCATTCACTCTAAATACCCAATATGTTGAAAGGCATTTTCTTGGCACCTTTTTGACTAGGGACGTGTCTTCTTGTTCAATCGTTGTCTTAGACCATTCTAAATGAATCTCCTCGTATGGTAAATACAATAATCACCGCCTTAAAGTTTTGTTAGGGATCGTTGCATTAAGGATGATTAGTATGCCTTTCAGATTCCCATTAGGGATCAATGCCTTTATAGGATCCCTCTATTTTCTGTTAGTATAAATTATAAATTATTTAAATTTCTTATTTAATATATTTTTATTAAATATTATTTTATATTGTTTTCTTGTTAGCATTATTTTTATTAGTAATATTAATTGTTCCATTTATTATGATAATTATATTATAATTGTATTTTTGTGAATATTATGATGATTACATTATAATTATAATATTATCTACGATAATTATAATTATAATAATGTTTGAATTGCTATTGTTTATACTTATAATTATAATAATATTATTTCAATAATAATAAAATTGGTTATGTAATAGATGTTCTTGAGGGATTTCGAAATGCCTCGCTCGGTTGCGTTTTTCTTTGACCTCCTCCAAAATGCTGCCAATGGTGTTTCTGTTTCGTTCTAGGCACATAAGGGTTTGATGTGATCCTGGAAAACAAGGGCTAGGAGAGATGTCTCCCTTGACTCGGATAATGCTAGGGTCCGCGACAACGGTTTGGTTGGTTCCTCAATGTTGCGCCCACTGTTTGGTCTTTCAGAATGCACAAAATTTGAAGGTCATTGTAATGGCATATATGACTTTAATCTGGTGTTTCTCTTTGACGAAAATTCTTGGGGAATGATCTTTGCTAGGGCAGTTAGGGCCCCACATCTGCAAAATGGATGTGCGAGTAACGACCCGCAAAAGTTAGGGCATTGCCTTCTTTATGCGTCCGTCGACGGGGGTCCCCATTTGGGCCCACGATATGCTGCCACCATTGCAAATGACGCCCCTGCCAAGCTCAGTCCACATTTTCCTGTCCATCTCTCATCATCAACACCATAAGTTTGTTTGAATAGTTTGGCTTTGGACAGGGAGGGTTTTCTCTCTAATCATGCATTGATTTGTTGATTCACGAAAACTTGGCCGAAATTATGCGATCTCCAGCTTGGGTTTTAGACAAATGGCAGGAATTCATGAAAGGAGAAAACGGAATTTACCCCTGTGCAAGGGGGTTTTTCATTTTAGAATTTGATTCAAAAGAAAACAAGGAGATGATACTAGAAAATGGTCCTTGGTTCTATGAAGGTGATTTTCTGTGCATGAAACAATGGTTTCCCAATTTTGATCCGTGTACAAAAATTTTCACTACTGCTTTTCTTTGGGTAAGACTTCCATATCTCCCTATTCAATTTTGGGAATTAGATTGCTTGAGAGCTATTGGAAATAACCTTGGAAAATATCACTGCTCTTTTGAGGAATCCATCAACTATGAAAATTCTACATGTGCTTGAATTTTTGTGGAAATCGATTTTGCTTTTGGTTTTCCTATCAAGATTTTGCTGAAGGTGGACAATAGATGTAGGAGACAACTGATTGATTATGAAAAAATAGCTTTCAAATGTAGGAAATGTTTCTCAACGGAACACTCCTCATCCTAATGTCAGAAGCATCATGTTGTGGGGAACTTCAAACCATCTTGATGGATTGGGGCTGAATCTCAACACTATATCATTCCCCCCAATCCACCCAAGGACTTCGTACAACCTTTAGTCTCTTCGAAGCAAAAAACTCCCTCCCCTCCACCTCGCGGGGATTGTTTTTTGGAATCACCTGCAAAGGCGACAAACTCTACAATTCTCTCTAAAGGTAGTGAAGGTTCCTTGATAGTGGTTGCAAGTGCTTGTGGTGATGCTCTATCTGGTCAAACTAGCAATGTTCCCCAAGAAATAGAAGAACGGATAGAGGTGAAAAGGAAGAAAACTTCTTTAGCAAAACATAATCATCCAATGACATTAAGATCCTCTAGGAAAGAGGAGTTTTTGTAATCTGGGGTTAAAATAAGTGTCTGAAACATTTAATTTGATGCTTTAAATTAATAGAAAGAGTGCTATCCTCTTTGATAGCGATTTGCCTAAATAAAATAAAATAAAATTTGCTTATATATATATTTCTTTATTTATTTTCGCGTTTATTTACATTTCAATGTTTTACAATTTTGGGGACATGATATAAAAAAGTGGAAAGTGTAATGTCCCCTTTCTAGTGGAAGCACTTAAACCGGAATCTGACATTTAAATTGTTTCTCAAAGAGACATTAGAAGCGTTAAAGATCTATAAGATTTAGTGATAATATATAATAAGATTAAAGATGATATAAATGTGAAATGTCCCCTTATTAAAACTAGGCTAGCTTGACCTAGAAACATATAATGGACAAGTTAGGATAAGGGATTTTGTATTTACCAAACAATTAATTGGCATATGTAATTTGCCTTGAAGCCTTGCACACATCATGCATTATCAACAAATACACATAGTTCTTTGTTCAAGATTAAATAAGACCATTTCAGATTTGAACATTTCAAGAATAAGGCAGATTTATTATTATCTAGTGCATAAAACACATCATAATTTGATATAACTTATTACTCTTGATTGGAATAGATCTTTGTCCTTTCCTCTTTCCTAACCTCATCGGCAGATGAAAGAATTACTGTGCTAAGGGCGCGTGAACGGTCTCCAAGTGGACTCCCTCAAGGTTTCCTACCCTTCTTGGGACTATCCATCAATTGACCGAATTACCTGCCTTTCCCTCCACAAACTTCCTATCCTCAGTGGATATTAGTGAAAAGGATTTGGCTCAAAATCTATTCTTATAGTAAGAATCATAATAGCTTACAAGGTACAATAATTGCTGCAAGCATCATTATTAGACACTCGTAAATGATATCCATTTATATATATACAATGTATTTGTCAAACGCCACAATATATATATTTAAATTTGTATTTATCACTTACCAACGTGTTATTCAATTTCTC
Organism: Sequoia sempervirens; assembly: GCA_007258455.2. Lineage (NCBI taxonomy): Eukaryota > Viridiplantae > Streptophyta > Pinopsida > Cupressales > Cupressaceae > Sequoia > Sequoia sempervirens. The sequence continues at coordinate 390,106,410 of VDFB02353493.1, forward strand.
ATTATATATATCCGTCAAAATATACTTAGATATATTCATAAATCATGACATATTTAAATATACTTACAAGTATCGACTGAAATCTAAATCAATAATATGTTTAATCGTCCGCTATTCTTACCTTTTAATTATATAAATAATTGCCAACCTTTCATTCAACATATGATAATACTTACCTCTCAATGCTTACCCTGAATATTATGCCTTACGAATTTTTAAGGGCAGCGTTGGAAATTGCCTCCAACGAGTTTTGTCTTTATTGGTCCTTTTCTTATCTAAAACTACGGATATAAATTAACTATGAAGGTGACAACATACTTGGCCACAAACGCCCACCTTCTCTTTCCACAAATTCTCTTTCAACACTCCATCCATTCACTCAATATGCTCAGCGATCTTTTCATAACATGGCTTCAATGAAACGATTTAAAGACTACAGTCGGCATCCTTAATGGCAACGACAAGATCAATATTCGATAGTCACTTGACTCCCTCCATTTTGCCGAGTCGGGAATGATTGAACTCCACAGACTTCGATCTCCTAGCAATGGTCTGTACCTGGATATCCCCCCCGATTCTTCCATCATTCCCCTTAAAGACCCGATATGCTGAAGGGACATGCCCTTAGACCATAATCGCTGCTTTAGGAAGAATTGTGCCTCTTCATAATAGTTCATCATGAGTTTAATTGTTGCCTTGTAATGAACTTGCTTAACTGCCGCCCTCCTACAGCAATACGAGTCACTGATTATTCCTCTAATTAATATCTTAACATCACTTATAGATTGCTGCTCTTATAGTAGCCTTAAAACGGCTTCCTCCCATGTTCCAGAAAGCTTCACAGCATGACCCTTTACCTTCGCTACCGGTAGAAAGCTTCATAACCATCACTCCTTTACAAATTCAAATGATAGTTCTAAGTCTTTGTACCATTGAAGATTAAAATGTTCATGGCTCCTCGTATCTTCGATTCAATGATTTCTGAGAAAGTACATATAACTTGGAATGATCTTTGTTTGCCTCTGTACAATAGTTCGATGTTATACAATATAGAGCTTCAGACTGGCCTCCATTCATTTTGTGTAATGTCACAATATTATATTTTATGACCATAATTATAATTATTTATATTCAATAATTATAATATTATTATATAAGATATATGCTTCTCTATAAATTGATTTTGTAGTTTAACTTACTTTTATATATTTTTAGTATTTCACTATATCCCTCGTGCTGATTATCAGAATAATCTATTCTTCCGTCAGCACTTGTTTTGGGTTAAGGGGTTCCTTACTGTTTCTCTTTTATTCAATCATCTATTTTTTTAGTTGCCCCTAGTTTGAATAATGAGAATATCGTGATGTCCCTTTAATTCTAATTTTTATTGCTAACTTAGTGTTACATGACAGAAAGGAAGTTGCTAAGCATTCCATTTTGTTTTGAGCTAACAATTTTCAAGAAAAAATTTGGGGGTGTTTATTATAGTTGTCATGAATGCATTTATAAAATTGTTACAATATTTAGAACTAAATATCGGCACCATATATAATGCAAGTATATTTTAGTTAAAGATACACATATGTTAATACAAAAATCATTGGATATGAGAATATTGAAAATCATAAGAATGCATCTTATATTTATATGGTTGTCAACACAAATTGCTATAAACACAACGAACAAGATTATGATTAGAAACTCATGACCACACTATTGATGCACATGAAAGGAACTATAGTGACGATACTATAGCAACAACAAACACATTCACATAACAACAACACTATAACACACTACATTAAAGTCTTAGCACACTGAACTTAATGCAAACATGTCAAACTGAAAACTAAACTCAAACTACAATTTTCTCAGCACAAGTGCAATTCCTAAGTGAAATTGCTTCAAAGGACAAGAAGGCTTTCATTCTTTGATTTGGCATGGAAACCAAGAGAGTTTTCATCCTTTGAATCTCCATAATACAAGGGTTTTCTTCCTTGAGTGCACTAGTTGAACATGGATGCTCAAGCTATGAAAGAAAGGAATTGGTTTCGTAATTGAATGATCTCGTAATGAGTGATTGCCTCTTTTTTATAAACTCTTTTTTGGCACCAATATTTTAAATTCTTTTTATTCCTCCAAATGTGCTCATAAAAAATATTTTAATAAAATATTATGAAAGGCCTTATTATGCCCCATTTAAATGGCCCACTTTATCTAACTAATAGTTATATTTAAGTTGTCCTTTTACAATGTTATTTTAAATAATATTAGTGTTAACTTAAAACATTATTATTAAAATATTTCCCTAACTTTATCCTACGGGAAATAAAGAAATAGATCTCCAATTAATTCAACTAGAAAAGAGGACATGGGTGAAACCACCTCAAGGAACCAAAGGGTTTTTGTTCTTGCTTAACTTGGAAATCAAGAGGAATTTTGTCCTTAAGTGCGATAGTTGAGCTCATGTATTCAAACTATGAAAGAAAGGCTGATTCCAAAAAAAATGGATGATCTTATAAGCGATTGCTTCTCTTTGATCTACTCCTTTCTGGTACAATTTTTTTGAAATCCCCTTTTCACTCTAAAAGTGGTCATCTGAAAACATTGTAATAAAATATTACAAAATGTCTTATTATGTTCCATTTGGATGGTCCAATTTGTCTAACTAATAATATTTTAGTTGTCCTTTTTCTATGTTTTCTTAAATAATATTACTAGGACTAACATAAAACACTATTATTAAAATACATCCTTGACTTTATCCGTTAGCCTATGAGAAATAAAGAAATGGATCTTGAATTAATTTAACTAGAAAAAGGGACATGACAAGATAGAAGATCAAATGACAAATTGGAAAACCAAATGACAAAAAAACCTTCATATTCTACTTTCTATTTGAGTTTTGGAAAAATTACCAATCCTGCCAAGGGTTGATTATACATTTGCCACGGTATATGGCATATTCTTCATGATCCAGAAGCATTTGGTGCGGTACATGGCAAATTCAGTGCCTGCAAAAACTGACAAATTTGCTAAAATGAGTTTTCTGGGTCATTTTGAAGTCTGCAACTTGTCTCAGAGGAGATGTCTCATACCCTAATCTTCCTCAGACATCATTACCTTTTGCAACATAACTGATGCAGGAGCATCCGGGTCTATGTGTGATCGGCATCACAAAAAAAAATGTTTGTTTCTGGTTTTCAGTGAGATTTCGTAAAATTCCTTCTTACAGACAGAATTTAAATTCCATTTTGTATTCATGGCAAAAAGTTAATTTTAATGGGCAAAATCGGATTGAGGAAGCTTAAGTTTGAGGAGACCCTCTTGAGCAAAGTCAAAACGATTGAATGTTAATTAAACACCAATGTGTCGGAATGTCAATATGATTACATGTTTTTATGTGGAGATCATGATTAATTCAGATTTTATGAAACCACCATATGGAGATAAACGGGTCTCAATCAAACTAGTGTTGCATATTCCCACTATGGAATAAAAGCGTGTTGGAAACCAATTTCAAAGAAAACATTGACACACTGTTTCATAATCGGATGTCACTTCAGCTTCCAAGGGCGATTTGGAGGGGAAGATTAACATCTTCCATTGGCAAATAATAATCAAAGGTCTATGTGAGAATAGGAAGGAGCGCAACCTACAATCAAAAACTATTAAATGCAATAGTGAGATAGAAGGGAAGGGGGCGGCGCTTGGAGGAGACAAGGCGCGACAGAGGAGAGAAGAAACTCTGTGCAGCCCATGAGAAATTGAATGTCACATTTGGGGCACATATTAAGTGAAATGTGATGCAAGCATTGAATGCATAACACTGTGGTGGATAGTTAATAAAATCTGCGATAACCAGGAAGAGAGTTTGCGGATAGAGAAGGTATGAATGTTAAAGACAATCCGGGATGGAAGGCAGTGAGGGGAGGTACTCTATTAAATTGCTCAATCAATTAAAGATTGCAGACTGGTGGAATGAGAAGGTGGAATGTTTGAATATGGTTTGTTGAAAACTTAAATGCCACCCCAACTTCGTATGGAGAGGAATGATCTGAAATTGAGTGAGGGGAAGAATTCTAGTGCAGGACAATGAGAAAGATCAGGACTGAGAGAATAAAGTGAAGGCAGATTGATAGATTGCTATGCAGCAAGAAATGACAGGGAATTGCCAGTGCAGATATCTTATGGGAGGAAGGTAGATTAGGCATGGATAAATGAAGAAATCCCGCGCCACATTAAGGGGGAAACATGTAATAAAAGAACACAGCGAAAAATAGTAGAATGGAGTGCCCGAAGGAGAAGATGGTAAAGAGTACAAGTAAGGTCGATTGATGAAAACAAACTGTGAGTTGAGGGAAGGCGATGAAATGTGCAGAGTGAAATGGGTAGAAGCTGAGATGATGGAAGAGGAAGTTGCAGATGGTGTGGAATGTGAGAAGACAGTGGGGAGAAGATAGAGAACAGGACAGAATTAAACGGGAAGTGGCATGAGGTGAAGAGTGGTCGTCCGAAGGTGGAGTCAAGGGAAACATAGCCGTAAGATAGTGAGTGTATACCTACAGGTTATGATTCTTAAGGCAAAGCAAGGAGTCGACGAAAGAAATTGCCAGGAGAATACAAAAGATGACAAGAAGATGTCTGGAAATTTTAATCGTATTGTTTTCTTTCATGAAATCTGAACAAAGTTATTGATTTATTTTCTGTAACGCCCCGCCACGCAACCCTAGAGGAAGTTGCAATTAACTACACAAAGGAACTAATTTTTTTTGTTGTTGTTAAAGTACTATTAACATGAAAGATCACTACCCATTGCAACAACCTCTAAGGTTACGAGACTGAGGTTACTTTAAAACCCAAACAATAACATGAAACGAAACCATAGCATTTAATTACTTAAAGAAATTAAATACATATACATTCCATACAAGATAAAATACAGCAAAGGCATAAAAGATACCACATGATTTTAAATATCAATAATCATTTAACAATAAGATTACAACACTCATTCCACGAATGAGGTAAATCCAATAAACGTGATTACATAATACATTTTCCACCTCGATACAAATGAGGGGCAATAAATTACAAGTTTCCAATTGAAACGAATAAAGCAAGAAATGAAAACTGAATCCCACAAGCTCTCCAACTGGAAATCTCGTCCACATGAACAAGAAGAAAACCCAACGGATTAAGGTGCACATTCCACCCAACCGTGTGATACCCAAAGGCTCACCCCCCTGTGCTAGGAGATAGTAATAAGAAATTCCTATACAAGACCATCCACCTCTAGACACAGGCTAAAACATAACTGAACTGAATCAAATACGAAAACAATGATACTTAACACAAAGGTTACAATGTTTTCAGAGAACAATGATCATCTACGCAGTACAACAAACTGACTTCTGGTTGACATAGAGAGAGTGTCACACATAATTTGCTATGAGTTATCCTGGCTCAACCTTCCTAGGCTACCGGACTCCTACTTCGGGGTTACCCTGACTTGCCTCTACCAGCCGTCGGACCCCCATACAAACTGAGCTTCTCATCTTATCTCAAACCTTAAAAGCGAATGAGTCATGAGAGAGGCATTTATTATCTTAATTAGTTTGAGAGTTTTTTTTCATTAATTCTTTTTAAGTTATCACTTACTTAAACCCTAAGTGAGTTACCCTGGCTCCCCTTTGTGTGCCGGACCCCCACAAAAAGCCACTCTCCTATCGACAATACATACAAACCAAAACCACAATTCAATGGGTGAACTAGATAAGACAACCACTCCAATCCAAGGAGGCCACATATAACAAAACCCACTTCAAACACTTGGAGGCTATAAAACACATAATCCACTCGTTCCAAAGGAGGCACAAACCACATAGACCACTCCTAATCCAAAGGAGGTACAAACCATCCCCATTCGAGAAAACCGGGTAAAACAATAGGATACATCTAGACGCACTACCCAAGACAATCCAAAGGTTGGCAACATTTTACGACAACCCACACAATTTAACTGAAAAACCCTATTTGGAAGACTTACATAAACAAATGACTCAATTGCCCAACATCGAGAATGAATGAAAACATCACTTAGAAAGCATTTCAGACAACTCAATAAACTAATGTTAAGATTTCCTAAATCCAAGCCAAGCAATGACATAACTTGCATGAAATCAATTAAATAATTAACATTATTTGCACGCACTCAAAAGTAAATCAAATCACATTGACGACATTAAGGAATTTAAAACTAATCATTTAATTCCATTTGTTTAATCATACATAATGATTAAAACAATCTTTTTAAATAAAAACATTTGATTATAACATCAACTTTTTAAATAAATCATTTGATTATAAAATCATTTTTTTTTTAAAATAAAAAACATTTGTTATAAAATCCACTTTTTGCTTCTATTAACGTAACAATAATTATCTTAAAATAATCTGTATTTAAATGTAACTATATATTAAATATACACATAAAAGTATATACTTAATGTATATACAAATAGATATATATGTTTAAATATATAACTATTGTTTAAATATATAAATATTTTTAAATCAACTAATTTAAAATTCCACAATCCAAATTATTTAAAAATACATAATATATACATTATATATATACACACAATATATGCATATTATATATATAATACATATAATATATATATATTATATATATAATATAAAATCATTATATATATTATATATAATATAATATAAAAAAACTAAAATTTAAAATAAAATAAAATTAAAAAGAAAGAGGGTCTATTGCTACTGCGCAGCCCTGCTCGGGACTGCCACGTAGCCCCTCCCCACATGGGGTCGCTGCATGGCGCTGCCTTCACAGCCAACGCCTCCCATGGATGGGGGGCGGCTGTGGGGTAGCCTCCCAGCCCCCACAAATAAACAATAAAAATTTTTATATTAAATTTTTTAATCTTAAACCAAAAGCCAGACTCCGTGTTTTCTGACGAATTTTACCAAAAGATAGAAATTTTTATTTTATAAAAAATTTCACAGAATCTCTTCAGAATGAAAAAAAAATTGCATACATAACAATATATGTATGTATATATACATATTTCCATTTTATAACCAGATTGGACAAATTTTCTAAGGAGAAATCTAAGAAGAAGAATTTTAAACACAATTTCATGATATAAATTCTGGAAATTCCCCAAATCCAACAAAGAGGTTTTAAACTTTTCTTTTATTTTCTTTCTATTTTCTATTGTTAAGGCAAGTTTTCAAATTGAAAAAACAATTTTCTAAAACAATAAACAAATGGAACCTGAAATCTGAAGTTTGAAGGAGAGTTTGAAGAAGAAAGATGAGCTGCAATTTCCAATTCTTCCAAATATTTTCCAAATCTTTACCCAAATCTAACAATGCATCCTCCAAACAAGAATATCTTCATTTTTTTTTTTTTAAAGCAAATTTTCTTCCAAAAATGAAAAACTTCTCCAAATTTAGTCAACTTACCTAAAATATCCCATCCACCATAGTTATTGCCTTTTTGGGGGATATTTTGAATTTTTTAAATTTAAAACCAAAATTGCTTTTCAAAAAGGATTTAACACATTTAAAAATTTTCAACAAAAAGGTTAAATTCTTTTCAACATGACTTTATTATTTATTTTAAAATTTCTATTCCAAATGCATTTAAACATTTCCAAAAAGCATTCAACTTAAAATTTTTCTTTTCAAAATAACTTTAACACTTATCCTTTTAAATTTTCAATTCAAAAGAATTTAACAATTACAATTTCCAAAATGAATCACTTGATTTATTTCCACATAATTAATTTAATTAATCAATAAAATAAATCTAATCCAATATTAGATCATTTTATTAATTAAATTAAATTAATGAATAAATTAAATAACATTTATAACTTGTAACCAGATAATTTACCCGATGACACACTATGACTAGGGTGATGACTTGGCACGGAAAACCTAGCTATTATCTCCCAATCGAATACTGTTGGCCAGTGGACACGCTCAAACTTGTGAAATCAGGTGGAGTCGATATCCTGTACCTGTCAATCTGCGAACAAAGAGTATATGGAACATGCATATATATATATATAATATATCAAACACACTGTGAAGAGGAAATCTCGGTATCGTAGGGCGCTCACAAGCGAGTGGTACAATTCCGTCCCCTTCACCAATACAGAATTACTAATTGACGATTCTAACATCAATAATATAATAAAAAACGTAAAACATCATTAATTAAATATCTGCTAAGCTAATCCAAAGCATGCCATAAAGATAACATCAGAATAAAATACCATCACATCAAAATATAACATTTACATCGCTTTACAGTTTGCAATTAAATAGTAATCAAGTACCAAAGTCACATCATAAACAGAAACAACATAACAAGGAAGAACACTGCCGATCAAAAGAGCCAAAATGGAGGGGTGTTACATTTTCAGTTGAATGAATTGAATGCAAGTGTAAATTGATTAAAAATCAACACAAGTAATTGTTGATTTTGTATTTAATCGTCATGAAGTCTTTGTAATCTGGATTTTGGTAGTTTTGAGAATGAATTTAGAAGAGTGAGTTTTTCTTCTTCATCAATAACCCACCAAGAAGTGACAAATTCCATCTGATAACCCCTTGTCAACACTCTAACAAACATGAAATATCATTACTCCAATGGTCCAGTAAGTTTGACCCAATTTTTTGGATCATGCAGAATAAACAAGGGTGATAAGCAAAAATATAGTACATTTTTACCAACTATACGAAACCACATGCTAGGTTTGGGCGGTTAAGAAACTCATATGCCATATTCGGTTGGGTGTGAACCTGCTCTGCACATAGTTGGGACATATAGAAGAGCTAGGCTAAAACCAAACCTGCACAATGAAGGGGAAAATAGCAGAACCAAGCATTCCTATGGAAGTTTAATTGATTCTTATTTTGTCTATTCAGTTGCTTAGGCATTTGGGATCTCTATTTTATTCATTTTCTCATTCCTTAGCATAATAATACACATTGGGAGTCATGTAAAGACATTGAAGGTGCATTTGAGAGTTGGAATTTATAGTCTAGAGGTGAAAGATGACCAAATGGCTGAGTGTAGCTATCAAACATTTTGAATAAGAAAGTAATCCATAACAAAGCAAATTCGTAGAGTATCTTAGAAGTGTTTAAGAAGGTCTACAGTTTGCATGAACATTTTTGAAGTTTTAGAGAAGGCCCACAATGCATTTGAGGGCTCAAAGTGGGCAACCTGCTTCTGAATCTTGCAAGACGATACTTGAGGTCAGGAGGCACAGCCCCATTCTTCTAGAGTTTTCATGCATTGGTTTTTGTAAGATAAATTCTTCTGCTAATCTCTCTCTTGCATGTCTGTTATTCATATACTTGCTTCCTTCCTTCTATGCAACTATTTTACATATTTAAGCACTTGAGCAACAATATAAATGATATGTTCACCTGATCACAAGCATAGTACTTGGTTATAGCATCAAAATGAAGTAGATTTTAGCCATATCCAATCCAAAGAATCAATATATTGCTTTATTGCACCATTGTCATGTCAGATTTGAAAGGTCACACATTTGAGCATGTATACATTTACATATTGAAAATGAGAGGTAGATGGCAGATCACTGCTATAAACATCAAATTTGGTCAACAAATAAGTAAATGTAAATTTATGTTGATGAGCTGTTATTAGAATTCTGTACTCAAATATGAATCACCTTAAAGAAAAAGCATTCTACGCATTTGTATATTATTGAAAATTACAGTTACATATATAGTCCCATACTTGGGAATCTATCTGACCCTTTACAACAGCATTTCATTAAAAGCCATTAGTGTTAGGAAATGATGTCCAAATTACAACAAAACCTAATGATCTTGTTCTATTTAGAAAATTATAGACAAAACTATAGACTTTGGAATGTGTCAAGAAGTACTATTCACATGCCACGAGAATATAGAATTTTAAATTTCAATGGTGAAAATCAATTCTAAAATTGAATAGATATCAACTATTGGAGGGTGAACAGATGATCCCATTTTTGGCATGAACTTTTAGTAGATGCGGCTTATTTTTTTAACTTTGGATGCTGGTTATATAAAGTTGAATTTGATTCGCACCTATGAGGATGCATGTAGGGATGAGTTGTTTTGATATACCCTTTCACATAGCATAGTAAGCCTAATTTGTATATCTAAAACAAAAAGACTACAGTTTTTCATGGGTACTAGAAAATCAAAGCTTCAACGGTACACTACCATTATCACCATTTTTTTGAGATAGTATCTGACATATGCCAACCATGGCAACCACCTACCCTATCTAACCCATGCAAATGATATACCACAGCCGCAAATCATAGAGAAACCATGACTAGATATCCATCACACCAAAAGCACGTTTATTAACAGACAATACCAAAACATTGGAGAGCCAACCAAAGAGGAGCACCTAGTTGATGGGACCACAAATGGTGCAAGACTGTCACGTGAAATCATGCAGCGTAGTTACCCCTTCTACATTTTGATAATTTTTAATTGGTAGTTTACGCGCCTCTTTAGGGGAAAGTATAATGATGTAGTGTGTTCAACAAATTCTTATCTTTTATTTTAATTTTGTCAGTCATTTATTCATCAAAATATTAGTGTTTAATAATAAAATAATCTAAAAAATTATGTATTTTTAAAAGTAAAATAACATATAAAATTATTCAAATAATTTGTTTTTATTAAATTTTAGCACTACTGATACAATTATATATATATATATATATATATATATATATATGGAATAAATACTTTATTAAAATTGTAGATAAAACATGTTTAAGTACATTTATCTTATAAACATCAAACATCAAGAGATATCTGTAGACATCTTTTAGAATGTATTTAAGATGTCTACATTATTTATTATTAGATTTTTTAAATTATTATTTTTATTTCTATAAAGATTTAAATTTAAAACCATTTGACTTATTTCTACTTGTTGTGACTATATACATAAAAACCAATATGTTTATTAAATAAAAAGTGAAATTGTAAAAATAAAGCAATTAAAAAGTAACATGTACATATTATATTTTTAAAAATGAAAATAAAATAAAAAAATATTAAAATAATGAATGTGACTTTTTCAAAAGCAAAATAATTATTAAAATGAAAATAAGATATTTTTTAAATAAAAATAAAAATTTATGTGTATATAAATAATTTCTAAAATAATTCTATAATAAAATAAAATAATTTTTAAATAAATAAAAATATTACTTTTATTATGAACAAAATTTGTTCTAGATATATTTTTAATTTAAATGTAATATTTGATAATTCATGAAATTTATTTGGAGAATTAAATATTTTGTAGATTATAAATAAGGTGATATTTCACTTTTTCTAATTATGTGTGAAATAAATAAAGTTGTTTAACAATTTTTAAATAGCAATTACTATTTAATATTATTGATTGGCAAAAGTATTAAAAACAAATTATTAGCACAAAATTAACAATCTTCATTGCAGGCACTACTTGGAGCTGCACTTCTCTTCTTAATCTTTGGGCTTATTGCTGTCTTGGCCATGTTTTTCATCATCTTTTTAGTTCCAGAAACTAAAGGATTGACCTTAGAAGAAATAGAGTCAAAGTTTTTGAAATGAATGTAAGTATATAGTCTCTCTTGAAAAGAAATCAGTTCTATATATATTTATTTATAACAAAACATATTTTTATATCAGTTTGTAAAATAATTTGATAAAAAATTATTAAATATATTTTTATAGATGTATGATTTTATCTCTTTTTTTTATATATTAAATTAAATATGAGATTGTATTATTATGTTAAATACATTTTTCATTCAAAAAGTATAATTATATTTTTTGTATATAAAAAATTTGGAAGAATTAAAATTATGACTAGTTCAATACAATCTCTTTTAATTATCTTCCAAAATCACATATAACAAATATAAGAAAACATTTCATAATATGTATTCAGTAAAAATCCCAATCAAATGTAAGATTAGATAAAAAAATCAATTACATTTTATTAAAATAATGTTATGCTAATAACTCTTTTGAAAGTGAATTCATTATACTATATATTCATATATGGTGGAAATAATAATATATTTTATATTAACAAGGAACATGGAACAACAACCAACAAAGAAACGGGTCAAAACATATCGCAACCATCAAGCTACATACATCAATACTACAAAGGAGGGACACAAAACAAACAATCAAGGCGGTTTGATCCAAACCTCACTAAAGGGCTTTGAAGAGGAACCATACCAAAAAGGATTGTTCAACTTCTTTGAATCAATCAAGAGACTTTCAATCATAATTTTAGCTTTTCTTGTTCTCTTATATGGGGGTCCACAAACCTCACTAGTGAGGTCCCCCTCTATAGTTTGCAACACCATCCCTTTGTGTAGAGATTGAGGACACTCCTCAACATACACCTTGTTCTCAAGAGAAGGCCCAAGGGTCAAATCCATTCCTTCTTGCCTCATCTTAGAGTGTTATTTCATGATGACGATGTGAAACCAACAAAGAGGTGTCAAACAATTTCTTGCTCTTAGATACCAAATTTGGAACACAATTTAATATTGTTTGGCAACACCTTATTGATTTTGACACAAAAGCAAATTCTAGCAGAAAAGAAACTTTTCCTAGATTTTGTAACATTGTCAATGACAACATACTACCCAACAACATTAGTAATTCCTTGAATGATACTTTCATCCCAAAATACCAAAGGGAGCTCTAGGAGCCTAAGTCAAATAAAAACCAAGTTAACCTCGATGGCATCAAAACCAATAGTCCATCTTTTTAAAAGAAGATTAGTCTTACCTAGAAACCAAGGACCTCGTAGAACTCTAATGTTCTCCTCAATAGATTGGAAGGAGAATAATAGGAATCCATTTAACAAGTTGCCACATGAAGCTAACTTGAAACATTCCAAAATTTGAGCACCGAACTACGAATAACATCGATGTTGGGCCTATAATTATAGAATCTCCCAATTAGAGAATACTACATACCAATATAATCTCTATCCACCAATGCATTAGGAATCCTTAAAGAAGGACTAGGAGAGCCATCATAAGCATCAGGAGAATTCCCATGCACTTAATCTAATTTATTTATTCTCATGCACTTAAGCTAAACTTAGGAGTGCGTTTTTTTGTTAACTATAGAACTATTATTAGATCATTCTATCTCATCACACATGATGACAACACTTGTCACGATCTAATCCCTTTATCATTTATAAAGCTCTCTCTCTCTCTCTCTCTCTCTCTCTCTTTGTATTATTTCATTATGTAATTTTTTCTTGTTGAGGATATAGAAAATCATTATTTGCAACTATCTTGTGTGGAAGGTATTCTTTTTCTCGTTATTTGATCCCACATCTCGTGTTATTCACAATTGTAACAAAAAATTTAATAAACCTCTATTAGTATTAATAATTATAAATTAAAGTAAGTTGTAGAGTTATTTAAATTCAAGTATATAATAACCATCTCAATAAATATTATATAAAGTAATAAATTCAATATATTCCAATTTTGATAAATAAGTTATTAAAAAACTATAATAAACACATATAAAAATGATTACATGATGTCCACCTTCCTTTATAGTCTAACAACTTATGTCTACTAAATACGTTTCACTAGGTTACCATGACACATACTTATCAATAATAGTAAATAAAGTTTCTATTGTCTTTTTTTCTCTAAAAATAGATAGGTCCAAATAGAATATTCATTATATCATCCTTCACACCCTTGCTAGAATTTTAAATTTCATATGTATCCCTCCAAATATTTTTTTTTGATAGGTTTACATATCAAATATAATCTCTTACAAATATTTGGTATGTCATACTCAGGAAAAATTCCTAAAACATGTTATTTAAATTTAACTCAATGAGCATGTTAAAATGATCTAAAGTTTTCTCCCATGTAGTTCCAAGATTCTCTTTCATGTGACACTATCCACAAAGAATTCTCTCCATGCTCGTTCTCATCCTTCAAAAAATATTAAAATAAATAGTTGTCATATTTTTAATTAATGTATACTCCTTTGCAAACATTAAAATAATTTATAGAATGGTGGATATATAATTTGAAATATTTGGAGTCATCAAGTAATCAACCTTTTTTCATTGAGGGGCTCCCTTTTCGGTGCAAGTGTTGTTTCTCTGTTGGTCATTTGGCCTCTGGCTGCCCTCTTGCTCACCGCAAGGGCACTGCTACCTGGTGGAAGGATGCTCTCTCGGACCATCTCACGTTGGGCTCTCCCTCTTCGGATGGTCCCTCCAGGGAGGATGTCCCTTCCTTGACTGTTTCATCCATGGAGATTGTCTCCCTAGGATCCTCCTTCGGCTATCCCTTTCGTCGAACCATTGTTGCCCCAAATTGTTGCCATTGCTTTGGCAGAGCCTGCCCGTCCCTCCATAAACGCTTCTGCTGATCCTTCAAATGCTCCTGATTCCTCTTCTACGTTGTCAGCTTCACTGCATGGTGGCTCTTTGCCCATGGTGGTTGTTGAGGATCCACTCATCTCGCCTCGCTCGGTGGGACTTACTTCCTGAGTCTTCCTGGTTTGTTGTGTAGAGAAAGGACTCCCCAAACCGTGGCCTCGGGTTTTGGGAGTCAGATTAGACCCCTTAGATTTTGGGGTTGTCTAGTCCTCGTCTATTGTTCGACATGTTGTTTGTCAGCTGTTCATGTCTTGGCTCTGTTTTGTGTGTGGCCTGTTTTGGCCTGTTCTGTCGAGCCCTAGTGGCTCTTGCTTGTAAGGAATCAACTCCCTTTTGAACTAGCTCTCTTTCTAGTTCATGTTTTGTTTTGAACTAGCTTCTTTTTGGCCCCAAGGGGTCTCCGTTTTAAGGGTACAACACCCTATAAATGCTGCTTACTTTATTAAAAGCAACCCTTTTTCACGTAAATTTTAAATGTATTAATTATTTCAATAATATCATCAAGGAAAAAGGTGGCAATCAAAAGCATGGGCATAATGAGTACTGGAACAATTATAAATATTAAAGAACTCTTTAAATATTAATCCAAAATTGGTTGATAATCATTAGCAATCCATTCTACATCTTGAAGTTGCACCAAAATAAAACTCTTCGACTTCAATTTTAAATGAAATATATACCATTATATTCTAGTAGCAGATTATTTTAAACAAGTACATTGAAAATTTTAGACTTTGACAATGCTAAGTTTAAGTTCATTGTAATAAAATAACGTAAACAATTATGCATCCACTCATGCATATGTGGTCAACATGTATCTTCTCTACTTCAGTAGCTATGCCCACATATTTTTTTGTGAAAATTTGGAAACTAGTTTTCATGTACTTTGGAAGGTGATCTATAATTGATATATCCCACCTAAATATTAAAATAAAAATAAATAGCATATACATAAATATCAACATATATAGCAAAAGGTTATCATAATAATATACTATATAATGTACTAACTTGATCCAAGTTGTTGAAAAATGTATGAGGTCATTGATAGTTCCATAAGTCTCAAAAATATCATCAATAAGAGTAATGCGTGAACCAACTTTGGAAAAACAAAATCTAGTTGTAGAGATTTCTTGCTCATATAATTACATGTACATGTGAACTAGTACTCCACAATTCATTTCTTAGAGAAACTTAGTTTCTTCACATTTGTCTCATGTCCTACCATCTGATTATTCATATCCCCATATTGGAAAATTTAGTATTATATTGATATCTCATATCAAATTGATTTGAAAATAATTAATAATTAGGGTAGAGTTATACATAGTTTCATTACTTTGATAGAATTTCAAGTTCACTTTGGCATTGAGCTTGAAACATATGTATTAAATATAATATTTCTAGTTCCAAAATATTATTTCTTATCTCACTTGACATTTTGGAATGAAAATATTATTAGTTAGATTTGATGACATTAGTTAGACAATATAATATTCCTATGTCAAGTAAAAATTAATGAAATTTATATTAGGCATTTAATTGAATGATTTTTTTATATAAATTATTAAGGAAAATGGGTATGGAACAATATCTAGACTTACTCATAATCTCTCTTCAAGGGCATTGAAGCATTATTTTTATTGTCTAGATATTTTGATAAAATCCCATGCCTCCCATCTTAAGACTATATTTGTGTGCATATGCCATAACATATTCTACCTATGAAATTAAATTAAGATAAGATTACATTAGTTTTAAAAATTTACCAATACAAATTCATAAGACTAAAGAGAATATACATTACAAAGTTAAATAATAAATGACAACTCATTTAGGGATCATCTCTTTGGCCATTTTGTAAGTTCAATGATACCATTAAAAATTGGCGATTCTTAAAAACTTGATTGAATTTGTAATGTAAAAAAATATCACATATAATAATATTAGAATACCAACCTTTCCATGAAGATAAATGAGAATTATTTTTAATTAATTGAGAGATCCTAAAATAAGGGTAATGTATTTGTGATCTAAAGATTAATCTATGTATATGAACAATATAACTTGTTTGCATAATCATAATTTAATTACATGTTTAAATTTGTATTCCCTTGTAAAAAAACACATGAACTAGCAAAAAATTATCTTTCCTTAAAGTCTAACTTAAAACAATAACTAATGAACATGCAATTGAAAATTTTATAAGAGAAACATGACTATTCGTACATAATTATAACCTAGCTACATGTTTATATTTTCTATACTATAATCATTGAGTTCTATTGTCTAGATATTCAAAAATATTTTATAATGATCTATTAAAGTTTGTGATTATTAGAATACTTGCCTCTAGGGGAGAGGGGCCCATAGTAGGGCAAAGACCAATAGTAGGGATATAAGTAGTTCAGAGTGGGCCCCATAGTGGATCACCTTAATATCCACTTGTAAAACACTTTTTTCCATAAAGTACATAATCTGACAAATCATGTGATGCCACATCAGCGAAACATATTCACATGACTTATTGCCCTACTATTGGATTGTATGTGGTTTTTGAGCTTTTTTGGAAACCTCAACAAAAAGCATGTTGATGTGGCATCATATTTGATGATGTGACCTTAAAAATATTTTTTTTAAGCAGGTGAGTAGCCAAATAAACTGTTGTACAAAATTGAGA
Organism: Sequoia sempervirens; assembly: GCA_007258455.2. Classification (NCBI taxonomy): domain Eukaryota; kingdom Viridiplantae; phylum Streptophyta; class Pinopsida; order Cupressales; family Cupressaceae; genus Sequoia; species Sequoia sempervirens. Next base: position 390,123,620 of record VDFB02353493.1, read on the forward strand.
CTGATTTGAAATTATTTAGTATGAAATTTAAAAACCCAGACTTAGGGTGCCCTACTATGGATCCCTTTAACTTATTAGAAGTTTTATTTTAGGCAAAATGTGAAGAACACCTATAATATTATTAATTACAATATGACTACAATAGATATAGGATTGCAATGTTTCTATAGTATCATGGAAGGCTATCCAAGCCAATGAAAAAGCTGTAAACAACTAGGTTCTTGAGCATCATGTAAAAACCATGCACAAAACCAATGATCAAAAGAAAAATATACATAGTAGCTATGGTCATTAGCAAACCAGTGTATATGCTTACATATATAACAAAATAAATAAATAAATGAATAAAAATAAAAAATAAAAAAATAAAAAATTACATAAGTTGGGCCAAATCTATTTATGCCACATCATGGGTGGCATTAATAAACTCCACTATCCATTAAAAATCATCCATGGGCTCCAGGTTGTTTACTTTCTTTAGGAAATGACAACCCATTCATGTCGAAGCTCTGTGTTGAATCAACAGATCACTGTGTGAAAAATTCCAAAGAATGGGAACCATTCCACCACAACACCCTCCTCATGCACTCTCTGAACATCCCTGGTCTTGGGACTCTAACCCCATACCTTGCCACACCCATAGTTTCCTTCAACACTCCAAGGATGTGCTTCTTAAACAATTTCAAAGCTAGCTCCCGCACCATCTCATTCGGTTTGCCTAAATCCAAGGGGAGGCCATGAAGCGTGATGTGATATCCATGCTTACCCCATAACTCCCATATTCTAGCAAGAAATCAACATCGAGGATCATCTTTATTGCTTTCAAAGACTTGCCACTAGGATGTTTCATTAGCTCCTTCAACCTCTAGTTTGTTATGGCACCTAGAAAAACCATATGATGATGCACACTTTTGAGGTAGATAGGAGTATCCATTCACGACAAACTCTAAAGGAAATTGTGAGAAGTATGGTAAGGTTATCCCCCCACAGCTTTAAATTAGCAAGTTGCCTCATCTCTATTAAAAGTTGGTTTTTGTTAGTAGTATCTTAATTTTCTTGGACTGTTTGTTGTAGGTATGCAAACACAAATATTTTGTCTTGTTTCAATATTATATCACCAAGAAAATATATTTCAGAAGTGGCTATAAACTAAATAGGCTTCTTATTTTAGCCTTATCTTCTTCAGAGTGCTCAAGGTAAATGAATTATCGATTTTCATCTTGAAAGTTGTGGAAAATATTTGTTCAATATAAATATTATAAATACAAGAGAAGACATAACAACTATTCTCTTAGTATGAAATCTTGAAGTTATTTATAATCATAAAAAAATACAAAATAAATACCTGGAAGCACATGATATCCATTAAGATAAAGAACTTGAAATCCCAAAACAATAGAATTAAAATCAACCCTAATTTTTTCTCTCCCATAGGAAATAACTTTTTCATTATTCTAATATCTACAATGAGACATAAAATCAATTCATCATCATATGAAAGATTTATAAATCACATATATTTGTAAGTTTGAATAAAACATTAATAATAAACTTCTTGATAAGTAGGAGGTAGTTTTTGATAAGATAAGTAACATTTACAGGGTGTTGTATCTTTTACACATTGAGCCTTAGGGGCCAAAAAAGATTAGGTCCATAGAAACATAACAAAAACCACCAAAACAAAACATAGTAACAATAGACAAACTACCGACAAAATAACGACTCAACAGACAAGACACAACAACACTAGACTAATTAGAATTCTCCCAAATCTAAGAGAGGAGGCAAACAACATCCTCCCCAACCCAGTTGGGGCCTTCATAGCCTTCTTATCCATTTCATCCTTAAGTACAGTAGAAAGGGTGCCAACCGCACGGTGGACCATCTTGATGGTGAACCGAGCTAGACCAGCGAATTTCTTCTCAAGCTTCTCCACCCGCTCCAACAACATGCGATGATCCTCCCCTTTGTCCACAGTCTTCGCGATGTCTTCGTGCTCCATAGCCTGAGGGTCAGAGGACTAGGAAGTCGAATTCTCCTTTAGCATTTTGTTGAGGTCGGAAAAGTGGCCAGGCCCTTCAACAAATTCCTCCTCCTCTCCCTCTGTGTCTTCCTCATTCCTATTTCCCTTGCTGGTAGACCACTCCTCATCAGTAGAAATTTCATTAATCTACATTTTCTTGCTATTTTTCACCAGCCTGCAAAATCTCCTAATGTTGGTATTTTCAACCCCTATCTCCACCATAGCAGCAACCACAGTATCCCCCTTGGAGTCTCTTCCCACCACATTCTTCCCATTGTTGTCAGTGGCCGATGGCTCCACCAGACCTTTCCCCTCTTCTTTCACTTTTTTCTTAGTTGTATGTTTGTTGTCAGTCTTGTTGGGGGCAGATTTGAGCTCATAGAGCCCAACAACAACATTCGACTGGGCAAGCCCCACACTGCCCTTTTTCTTTTTGGTGGACAGTTTAGGCTTGAGGGTTTTAGTATTCCCCAGAGGGGTTTTCCTTTTGGGACCCTTAGACTCAGCTAGAGAGACATTAGTCTGAATAGGGGGTTCAAATTCCTCAATATGGACAGCAGAGATGAGTTTCAGCGTGCAAAGCGTGAGGTGAAAATGATAAATCCTCAAGATGAGGCCTTGGTGGAGCGGCAGGGGAGGATAATCCTCAAGGTTTTGGGTAGCAGAGTCTAAGAATTTCTCAACGGAACTTTCTAAATCAATGAGTAAGAGAAATAGGAAGCTATGGCGGAGGTGATTTAAAGGAGGAAAATGATAATAATAGAAAGTTTTATATCTACCCTCTAAAGTGACATACTTCATGAGAGCAAGACAAACTTGGTCCCACGGCTGCAGGAGAGCTTCTCTTTCAAAGTCAGACTGGGAGCCAACAGGTTTTTCATTTCCTTTAAAAAAGGCATTAAGGATTTCATTGTCCTGAGCCTTGGTGTGCTTAGGGTACTTCTTCCCAATACAAGAGAGCCCTGTCGCCTGTGCAATCACCTCCTCATTGACCTCGAAGGAGATACCACCCATGGTAACCCTTCTTTCTTTCCAGGAGCTCGCAAATTGCACCGACATCCTCGGATCATGACCAACCAAGCATTCCATAAAAGGCGCCAACCCTCCTTCGACATAGATGTGCCAAACCAGTGGGTCCTTGCGGAATTCCCCACAATTGTCCAACTCCGTCCTCACCCTGTCACCACCCATTTCACCACTCTTCACACCTCAAAACCAAGAAACCTGTGCGAGCAAAAGATTATAAATTTTGTTAATGTGAGAGGTCGCCCAAACACCTCTTCTTTTAAGCCAACCAAGAAGGCTTCAAGCAATCAAGATGGTATGCATGACACATGCTTCAGGAGTTAAATCCAAAAAGGCAATCTCTGCGAGCCCATTAATGAAATTATTTGAACACATGCAGCCAGGTTTGCAAGAAATGATGACATTGGAAGGTTTTCCTTCCACATTGCCATTGCACAAGTACCAATGATGGTTGGACGCAAGGCCAAATTTAGACTCCCTAAATATTTTCCTTTTATCATTAGAAACTTTTTAGCGAAGTTGATAAGACAAGGCAAGAGCTTCACGCCATAATTATTAGTCACATCAAATTTGAATTTAGAAATCTGTAAGGATACGCGAAGGTTGAGACAAGACCACAAATAAAGATTGCGTAAGGCCTGATCCAACTTGGCTGTTATCCCGTTGTACTTCCCATTACTCCCCTTTATTAGCTCCGTAATTTCTATCTCCACCCCATTATTCAAAATTTGCCACAAATTTAACACCTCAACATTCATCTTTGTCCACATAACCCAAAAAGAAAATATGTGGACCACCCAAAAATTCATGACGATCACAAATTTAGATATCATCATGATAAACAAATGTGCCCTACTCCTTGAGGATGATACCTTGTATTCCCGACAATAGGTTCCCCATATTCCTCCAACACTTAGAATCTCTCCAATGGGAGTCGAGATTAGCCAGGGTATCAACAACTTGATTACCCTCCCTATAAATGTAACAATCTTCATATCTAGCTTCGACACCAAATGATTTATGTCTAACAAGATATCCCTTGTACTCCATCCTAATAATCTGCCCAAATTTATAGAGTCAACCACCAACTTAGAATCCCTTTCTATGTGTAGTTTGTTTATCCCCATAGTTACAACTAACTGGACGCCCTTTAGCAGTGCCCTTGCTTTTGCAGTCATGGAGGTCTGGATCCCTATACCCCTCGAGTAACTAGCCACAAAGTTGCCCTTGTAGTCCCTGATAATACCCCCTATGCTTGCCCTGCCCGGGTTTCCTTTGGCAACACCATCAAAATTGAGTTTATGCCATCCACAATCTGGGGGTTTCTAGATAGTGTCCTATCTAGCCTGGGACCGAGAGTTGTCAAAGGAGTTGACCTCAAGATTCTAGTTCCAAGCTTTAGCCATTTTAATCTCCCATTCAGTAGGAGCTTTGTTTGAGGTTTTCCCATTGAAAATTGAAATATTTTCAGAAATTAGCCTTAGCCCTATACCAAAAATATCCTTAGGACTCATTTCGATATTCCTGAATATTTGGTTGTTCCTCTCTTTCCATAAGCACCAACAGATGATGGGGGGGACCTAGTTCCAAATCTCTCTAGGTAAGGAGTGATGGAAGGGGCCAGACCAACTAAAGATAAAGGATTTGATGTCCTTACACATAGTCCAGTGAGTACCCAATCTCTCCAGCACTAGCTCCCAGACACCAAAAGAAAACGAGCAGTGTAGAAGTAAGTGATCCATAGATTCTTCATTGCATTTGCACATCAAACACCTGTTAGGGATTTGAGATCCCCTTTTCCTCAAGTTATCATAAGTAAGGTTCCTATTGTGGCAGGCTGTCCACCAAAAAAAGTTTATTTTCAAAATCATGTGCCTATTCTAAACCTATTTCCAAGGTCCATGCTCAATACCCTGAATCGACATCAGATTGTAAGCTATTTTGACTATAAGATTGTCTTGAATGTCATTAGTCCAGTAGAATTCATCCTCCATGTTGGATAAAGGTAATCTAGTAATAGAGAGTAAGTCCTGCAAAGACTTAGCCCCTAGCCCCCGGCTGACCGAGAAGGTAGTCACCAATGTACATACCAAAGAAAAGTTGTGTCAGTCTCATAAGATTCTTGAAGTCAGAGTGTGAAAGGGGGGCACCTAACAACCAAGTGTCTTCCCAAAACCTGATGTTATTACCATTCCCAAGCTTCCATTTCATCTCGGTCATGAGCAACCCCTGCATTCTACAAATGTTCTTCCATGCCAGAGATCTCGAGGGGTGATAATCAGGGAGGCACTTAATTATAGGTCTATTGTGAAGATACTTACCATTCATAATCTTGCACCAATCCTTTTTATTCCTCAAATGGTCCCAACCTACCTTAGCAAGTAAGGCCTTGTTGGTGCATAGGATATTCCTGATTCCAAGCCCACCACAAGATTTAGGGTTACAGACTTTGTCCCAGCTAACCAGAGCAAACTTTTTATTTTCCTCAGTCCTGAACCATAAAAAGTTCCTTTGAATTTTTTCAAGCTTCTCAGCAATATATCTGGGGATGTTAAAGATAAAGAGGAAGTATACAGGGATCCCTTGAAGGGAAACATATAGGAGTTGCAGTTTTCCAACATGACTGAGAATGGAGCCTTTCTGTTGGACCTATTAAAATCTGATGTTTTTACATATGATTTCATTCATAGTTTTCCAAATAAGTGCCTTCTTGAACACTTTCTGCCCATATTTTACCATGTTGCATCATATGTTCCATTGGGTCTTGCATTTTGTGCATTCTGGTTCCTATCGGTGTAGGTCTGTGACTGTCTCCCCGACCCATGTTGCCTTTCTATTAACATTTGTTTGTTGTAGGTGGTCGGCAGGACTTTCTCATTGTCACGACGATTGGAGATTTCATATGTGGTTGGCTATCGGCATATGTTTTGGCCGTCGGGGTGGCATGTTACCGAATTCAGCATGTCTCCCCGACTATGTGTATGGTGGTCCATCGGTGTGAGCCTGGCGGTATCGGCACAGTGTCATAGTGATTTCATTTTGTCACACTGACCGACAAATAAAGGAACAACTCGGTGTGAGATAAGGCTATCATTGTAAGGTCTTGGCGAGTGATCTTTGGTCTCCCTGACCTTACACGTGGATTTGCTTCGAATAAACTTTTGGTGAGACTAGGGTGTCTTCAGTGAGTGGTCACGGGGATATGTATTTGTCTCACTGACGAAGCATTGGGGTTCTTTTGAGTGGCTTTCGGTGTAAGATTTGTTTTCTTTTGGCGAGGATGAATATCACAATGGGTAATGCTCGGTCTGACTTTTTGTTTTCGATATATGGTCATGGAAAACCTGTTGGGTCTCATCGAAAAATTCTAGTGAGCGGCTTTTGGCAACAGTTTGGTGTTGTCTCAGCGAAGTGAAGGTGCGAGTCTTGGATGTTTTCGGTGTGATATAGCATACTCTACACGATGTCTCGCCGATAGTCGGATGTCACAGCGACGAGCGAGAAACAAAGGATGCTTCGGTATGACATGAGGCAGTCAACATAGGGTCTCCCCGATATCTCTATGCTACAACGATAGTGTCAAATGAAAAGTGCATCTCGGCGAGAGTATGTTCTTGTCTCAGCGACTCGAAATGAATGAGGATCTTCGGTGAAGCAAGGTCTAATCTATGAGACGTCTCTCCGAGATCGTGTGGTCACAGTGATAATGATTAAAACAAAAGTGCTTTTCGATGAGATCTTTCCTAAGTCTTGGCGACTGGGAAAAATAAGGGCTTTCGGTGGAACGCAATGCAATCTATGGGATGTCTCCCCGATGTCACAAGGTCTGGGTGAAATAGATTGAGTGCAGGATGAGAGCGATATTTTTCCTTCGGCATACCTTCAGGTTTGTCTTGGCGAATGTTTAATATAGAATTCAAACGCTGTGGGCCAACATGTGAGATTTTCTAAAATGCCGTTGGAGGCCAACATGATTTGGGCTCGTTTTCTATGGGGGCTGACATGAATTCGAAACGATTTGATTCCTAATGTTGGTGTATAAATATGCACCCCGATGGTAATTGAAACATCATCAGATTTTAGATTATATACAGTAGATTAGGAATGGCTACAGTAGAATAATTTTCTCTTATCAGAGACTATGTGCATGTTTTAAAATGGTGAATTCAATGAAGACCAGCTGGTGTGGCAGGTTACTTCTGGTGTCAATTGTATGTTGAACTTATTGAAAAGTATTGCTGAAGTTGTCTCCAAGTTGATTCTTTCTAGTTGTTTAAATTGATGTAACAAGTTTACTTTCGGTTTATCAATGCACATTTGTTGTATTTGTGTGATTAATTGACTAGTTGTCTCAAGTAGAGATTAAATCCTTTTCGTTGATCACAGTAATCAGGAAGATTCATCTGGATTATTAAAGAAGAGCTCAGTGGTCATAGTCTTTCATTGCTTATACAAGTTATGAATAGATCATATGCCTGCAATTTGATTTTCTGCCAGAATAAGTTGCCCACTTCTGTTTCATTTGACTTCGCATACCCAATAAGGCACTGGTCTCTGCAATTTCATTATTTGAATTCACTCAGTTTCTTTATATCTGTTAATTAAGTATTTTAGGATTTAGGTCTGAAGATTGCTATCAAGTTTGATTTCATTTTGTTCACTGTCATCTGCCATTGTGGACAAAGCATTTCAGAAGGATAATCATAAGATAAGCCTGCATTGCTCAAGAGAGGTACACCCGCCTAGGTTTAGCAGCACCTAAAGAGCAGAAGGTTGAATTCTTTTAACCTTGTTTGTTACCCTAAAGCGTATCAAGAGATTGGCAGCCTCTTGAGGCATTCAACCTATGTTTTTGAGAGCTAACACTTTCCACCCCACCAATTTCCTTTGAATCCTTTCAAGAATTGTGTTCCAAAAGGTAGGAGTGACTTCCTTGATAGTAAGGGGTAACTCTAGATACACTAACGAGAGAGAGCCACTCATAGAACCAAGGACAACAATCACCCGATCCTATAGAGCAGGAGTGCTATTGAAGAAGTAAGTCATGCTTTTATTATAATTTATACATTGGCCAGAGCAAGCAGCATAATTATTAAGACAACTTTTCCATTTTCTGGCTTTAACCACAGAGGCCTTCCCAAAAATTATCGTATCATCAATGAACTGTTGGATAACAGTAGGTTCCAAGAAAGAGGCAGGTTTGACCCTCTTTATAACCCCTTTGACAACAGTTTAGATATGTTCCTGCTCAAGACATCCGCAACCATGATAAATAAATAGGGTGAGAGGGGATCACCTCAGCTTTGAAGAAACCAAAGATGGCTCCATTAACCAAAACAGAGTATCTCACTGTGGTAATGCATTCCATCAAGAGGTTGACCACCACTCGGTCAAAACCAAACTTAGCTAGGACATTGGGGATAAAGTCCCATAACACCTTATCATAAGCTTTTGAAATATCCAATTTGAGGGCCATACTGGTAGTTTTGCATATGTCCATGGAGTGGAGAATTTCATGTGTAGTTATGGTAGCATCCAATAAATGACGACCTAGAAGAAAACCTTTTTGAGTAGGGCTAATTATTTTTTCCAAGAGGGGTTTAAGGTGGTTCACCAAGACCTTAGAGAAGATTTTGTAAATGGTATTGCAAAGGCTAATGGGCTTGAAATCAGTCATTAACTAGGGTTCAACAACCTTGCGAACCAGGGCAATAAAAGTGTGGTTCAACTGTTTGAGAATCTTACTAGATTTGAAGAAATCCCTGGCAGCCAAGACAAGGTCCTCGCCCACTATATCCCAAAATATCTGGAAGAAAGCAGGGGAAAACCATTCGGGCTAGGCGCCTTATAAGCACCCATACTAAAAGCAACTAGATAGACTTCCTCGGGAATGACAACACAAAGGATGCTATTATTATCATCCTAGGATATGGTGGTGGGGAGAGGGTCCAACAATAGGTTATCCAAAGCTGGATTGGGAGCCTTAGCAGGAGCTAAATAAGCCCTTTGAAAATAGTTTGACGCCAAGAGCCCAATATGGGTAGGCGCATTGATCAAGACCCCTTGCTCATTTTGAAGCTTAGTTATCTGGTTCCTTTTCTTATTTTTTAGGGAAGAAACATGAAAAAAGGAGGTATTTCTGTCCCCCTCCTATAGCCATTGAACTCCATTAATATAAGAAATTTAACTCCATAGATTTTGATTCAAACTCATTGACCCATATTTCATGAGTAATAGTTTTCATGATTCCATCTCTCATATAAATGCATGATTCAAACTCATGACATATTCTTGCCATTGACGTTGATATATAAACTTTCGTGGAAACCTACTTCAGACATTACAAAACACTAGATATATCACTACTAACTCAACTCAAAGCGAATCTGTGAAAGATAGATCTCATCTCTTTAGCCTTCATAAACAAGAGAGGAGGTGAGAGTATTGTAAGTCCAAAAGATAGTTTTATTTTTGCTTTCATAAACAATTCTAATCTTTTTCACACACACTTTTCAGAATTCTTCTTAATAAATGTGTACAAAAAGTTATTATGTAAGCAATTGTTTGTAAGTTGTAGGCTATGACTTTGCTACTATTACTGGTGGTGTTGAATAAATCACTGAGTTTTAATTATAATATTAAGCTAGGTGGAAGAAATTATACCTTAAAGTATAAGAGTTGTCAGTTCAATTATTTTCTACGTTATTTTTTGGTTTTTGTTAATTAAGTTGATGAATAAAAGATATTTTTTTTTACAAAAGCAATTATCATTAATGTAGAGAAATCTAAACTAACAATGTAAGTAAAAATATATATTATATTTTTATCTTTCGTAGTTTTTTTTTTTTATGGCTCCATAGTGGTGTGTTGATGTGGAGTAGTTCATTAGGTTCCTAATGCGACAACATATACCTAGAAATTTTCTCATTTGGAAATGTTTGGGGATGACATAGACTTATAAAGTTAAAGGGAGAGGAATGGAATGCCAAGATTTATTTGAAATGGAGGGCTAAGATTTAATGAGAGGATTTGAATATGAATTTGGAAGGGAGGATGATGCAGTCAAGATCCCTCCGAGTCTTATCAAACTACCCAATCTTGCAGCCTTAGCATGCCATCCAATCCACATTAACATATAAATGGAAAAAGAATCCAAAACATATCTTTATTTCGACATTCATACACATTCATACATGAAATTTTTTCAAGATTAATTACATATATTGAGGATTCAATATTGAATAAAATTCATAATTTTTTACAAGCTTTTCTAGACATATCTTGTCTACGGGTCTTCAAATCCTCATGTCTTCAAACCTTCTTGGCTTCACTCATCTTTTGAAATCTGATTTTTCTCTTCATTATGCAGCTCTCATAGCTGCCTTGAACATCTACAACACACTTGCAAAATCCCTTTTCTCTTCTATTCCTCTTTTGTTCACAAGCTGATTTCATGCACTCTTTCTTATGCAATTCTCAAGAGCAACCTGCAAGTTCTATCTCCAACCTTGCTGTTGTTGATTGCTACCTTTTTAACACCATTAAAGGTTGTATTTTAAATATTTTTACACCCTTGCAAAGCACCAAAAAAATGGCACCCAAATCTGCTCTTTCATTACCCTCAACTTGACCTCTAAAATTCCTTCACAAAGAATTTCATAGTCATAGTGTTTCTTCCAAAATGTGTTATTAATGTTGCTTTGCCATATCAAATTCCTTGATACTATAGATGCCTTTGAAAAATGAATAAAGTACAAAAACAAGTCATGCTCCTTTGTTAATTAAAGAATCATTTATTATTTTTTTTCCAAAAATCACTATCTTTCCCTCCATTTTAAGCACACAATAAGACAAGGATGGAATGTCAAAGGTCACTTATGAAAATTTTTATAGACATCCAAATTTTGATAAAATGAATATTAATTATTATTTTCAAGTTCCCCTTAACATGCCAGTGGACCCCTTAAACCCTTCAAGCCTTGAAATTATATAATATGATAATTTTAAAATCACATTAAACACATTGTTTGACTTGATTTTTTGAAATGAAAATCCAAGTATTGGTAAATGAAGATTTTATCATTCAAACACTCCAAAATATGCTCTTGAAGCTACAACCCACACCAAAATACAAAAATAAACATTAAAATAAAAAAATTGTGATGCAGGATTGCTTCTGAACCTAGATGCACCTTCATCAGACACATCGAGTAAGAAATTTTGTGAGCATAGCCTCACAAAAGTGGATTTGAATGGCATAATCATCATTTCAAATTGAAAGCAATCTACAACAAACTCCATCAATGTGATAGGTGCACACAAAATTGTTTCTTTTTTCTCCTCTTCGAGCATCTTGTTGAAACATTCGCCATCTTCCTCCAACAACTTTGTATCCTCTTCTTCCTTCCGCTTGTGGACTCACATTCATCATAGACCATCTTCCTCAAAAAACTTTATTCACTTCTCTCCTTTGTGGGATCCAACCCATCATTATCCAACCTCCTCCACCAAACAATCTCTCTACTCTTCTATTTTGTGGGTTTTGACCCACGACAAACCAACCACCTCCACCAAGTTTAACCTATAACATCCTCTACAACTTCTACATGCAAATATGTACTATACATACGCCAGTCTACAACTACATCATCTACTTTCATCTTTGCAAATAAATCAAACTCTACATTTACCTCATTCTCTTTCGCTGTCCCAACATCCTTTTCTTTGTCCTTCATTGCAAAATTCATCTTCTCACCTCCAACAACAAGTTTTGCAAGCCCTTCTTCAAGTTCATCTATCAATTCTCCTTCCAACAATTTCTTTATCCTTTTTCATCTCATCTTTCAATAAGAGATTATCCTCATCTTTTCCGATCTGTTTGTCAAATTTAGGATTTCCCAAGTCTATAATTTCAGCTTCCAAATGTAATTTAATTTCTTCATTTTCTGTGAACAAAATAGTATTGGAAACAATGGAAGTTCCAATGTTACCCTTCTCTTCTATTATGCCTTCAAAAAGACATGACTGCTACAACATCATTGTTTATTCCTTGATTTCCTTCTTAAACAAGCATACAATCTTCTATAACTTCTACCATCATGTTTTCCACCTTTTCACTATCCTTTTGCATGAAAATTTCTTGCTCTCTTGCTTTATTTTCTTCTATGTTCCCTGCAAAAGAAGCATTAAACAAAATAGGATACTCATCATTTCCCCTCTTCTTTTCTTCTTTATTTACATTCGTATGGGTTGTTCCCATATCCTCCCTTTTCTTTACAACTTCTACCAAAGGGCCATAACACTTTTCTCCTTTATTTTTGCATTCACTATCCTCTTCTAAGAGGATTTTCTTCTTTTTAGACCTCTCTATTTCATAAGAGATACCTGCTTCTCCTTGAGGATAACAATTTATCCTTTCTTCTTTCCATCTAGAATCATTTCTTTTCATCATGCTATTTTCACATAGCCTCTTCTCATATCTTTTCAAATCTTCTTCAATTTCCTTGCATTGCTCAATTTCCAATGTACTTAACCTCACTTGGACTCTTTCCAATTCTTCATAAATACTTTCTCTCAATCTTCTTGCTTGCTCTTCAACAAACCAAATTCTCACCCATCTTTCTATGACCTTCCTTGTTCTCTTCTTCAAAGACATCTTGCTTGGTGCAATCTCTCACCATTCACATCCCATGCTTTGTAATCTTCATGGCTTCAACTATCAATGTTCAAGAATTCTCTCATACTTGCAATAGTCCACATGAGCTCTTCTTCATTGTGATTCCTCTATCTACTCGTAGGTCTGTCATGTCCCTTTCTCCGGAAAGACATTTACGGAGTGAAATCCAGGAATTCTACTGCATTCCTCCTCAAGAGCTCATCTTAGTTTGTGGTTTGTGATGTAGCATCTCTAATAAAGGTCCCACAACATATCCAAAGCTTGTGGGAAAAGGACCATTTACCAGAAATATATCACCATCGAAAGATCAAAAATTTAGGTTCACTATGTTAGGACAAAGTTGATTTAGGGAACCCCTCTACATTCCTCCATAGGAGCATGCTCAAGTGTGTGGTTTGAAACATAACACCTATGATGGAATTTGCACATCATATCCAAATATCAAGAAGGGAGGATTGGGAAATAGAAAGATATGGCTAATAGAAGGCGACTGTGCTAGTCAACTGGTATCCACTTTTACAAGCTTGGAGGATGACATTGCAAGATCATGTAACAGTAACAACAAAGTTTGAGGAAGCTGGAAAGGGCAAGGAAAGCCTGTGGATGGGTTCGTAGGATGATGTTCTTATTCCAAAGGGACCAACGTTGGCCTCAAGGCCAACCTAATGTAGTGTGTTGAGAATTCAAATTCTGGCTTTGGCACCAATAGGGCTCAAGGCCAATGTATTCCTTAAGAGGAATGCTTGCATATAAATGTAGGGATATCAATTCATGTAAAGGATTTGAATTGTGATGTCATTTTCTTGTAAGATTGGGACACTTGTGTTTTATTTCCTTTTGTGGACAAAAACCCAATGTTTACTAGGATCAGAGGACAAAACCCCTTTGGTTCTTGAGGGAATTCTCTTTTAGGGATTACATTTGAGCTTCAAGGATTATGTAGGAAGTTGTACTCTTGTCATCTGATTTGTGGTGATCTGAAAAATCATTCCATATCATTATTCTGAATTGTAGTCAATATATTATACGTACATTTTGGAGTTATCATATTTTGGAGTAATATATACTATGTCTATCTTGTTGTATTTGAATTCCATATGCAAATCATTAGTTGTTAAAATTTGTATGTTAGGGACATTACAAGGTCCTAGCATAGGCTTCCTTTTGTTTGGCGCTCTGCCTATACACTCAGAACCTTTGGATTTGGTATCGTGTGATGCATTCAAGATCAAGGGGTCTTATCAAACTACCCAATCTTGCAACCTTAACATGTCATCTAATCCACATTAACATATAAAAAGAAAAATAATATGAAGCATATCTTTATTTCAACATTCATACACATTCATACATGAAATATTTTTAAGATTAATTATATATATGAAGGATTCAACATTGAATAAAATTTAGAAATTTTTACAAGTCTTCAAATCCTCATGTCTTCAAACCTTCTTAGCTTCACTCATCTTGTAAAACCTGATTTTTATCTTCATTATGCATCTCTCATGGTTTCCTTGAACACTTACAACACATCTGCAAAATCCCTTTTCTCTTTTTCTATTCCTATTCTCTTCACAAGCTGATTTCCTGCACCTTTTCTTATGCAACTCTCAAGAGCAACTTGCAAGTTCTTTCTCCAACCTTGCTACTATTGATTGTTTCCTTTTTAACAACATTAAAGGTTGTATTTTAATATTCTTACACCCTTTCAAAGCACCAAAAAAAGTGGCAACCAAATCTTCTCTTTCATTTCCCTCAACTTGACCTCTGGAATTCTTTCACAAAGAATTTCATAAAGTCATAGTTTTTCTTCCAAGATGTGTTGTTAATTTTGCTTCATCATATAAAATTCATTGTTGTTGTAGATACCTTTGGAAAATAAATAAAATACAAAATCAAGTCATGCTCCTTTGGTAATTGAAGAATCATCTTTTATTTTTCCCCAAAATCATTATCTTTCCCTCCATTTTAAGCATCCAATAAGACAAGAATGGAATGTCAAAGGTCACTTGACTTAAGAAAACTTATATAGGCATCCAAATTGACAAAATGAATATTATTTCTTATTTTCATGTTCCCTCTAACATTCCAATGAACTCCTTGAACCCTTCAAGCCTTGAAATTATAGAATACAATAATTGTAAAATCACATTAAACATATTGTTTGCCTGTAATTTTTTGAAATGAAAATCCAAGTATTGGTAAATGAAGATTTTATCATTCAAATACTCCACAAGATGCTCTTGAAGCTCCAAACCACACCAAAATGCAAAAAATAAACATGATTTTTTTTTTTTTTATTGTATGTGAGCCCAAATGCTCCTACATTAGAGGAGAGAATTAAATGTTGGTTGTTGGTGGATGGAAGCCTAGGATTAACTTTATTAGGTGGATGGTTAGGATTAAAATTGGTTTGAATTTGGATAAAAGGTAGTTGGAGATGAGTGGAAAAAATTAGTTTAATTGATTTCATATCTAGGATTGAGTATTTATTTCATTTTGGATTTGATGTTCGTTGAATTTAAAATTATTATTTAAAAATTGATAGTTAGAAATAGATAGGTAGGATTAAGCCAGTTAAATGAATGACCAAGATGCAAATTTATTTTGTATTTGGGTTGAGGGAACTTTAAATTATAGGAAATGGGTAAGTTCACAAAGATGGGGGACCAAAAAGGGGTTTTAAGTGGCCACTTTTTTTTCTTTCTAAAATCAGAAAAGACTAACCTTGGATGATAAATTGAAGATAGTTACACACAAAATTTTAAGATGCAATGAAAACAAGTGATAGTGCTCCAAATCTATTTTCTAAACTACTATTTTCTCTAAAATCATGGTAGAGATTTAAGGGGTTCAAAAAGGGGGGCCACACAAATTGGTCTAGTTTTTTTGAAAAAAATATAACATAGCGTCTAGTGTGGCTCCCCTAAAATGTTAAATTTTTTAGTATTTTAAAAATCATTTTGATGAGAAATTAGCTAACACCATGTAGTTTATCTCCAATTTTTTTGCTAATTTTTAATGAATATATTATTTTTTACTAATTTTTAAAGTTGACAAATTGCCATGGTTTTTTTCAAAGTGGACACATTACCATGGTGTTTTTTTGACTTGACATTGGGTGAAGCCACAATAGTGGTTTACAATCTGATGGAGGAAGGAAAATTGAGAAAAAAGACCCCATGGCAAAAAAATTGGTTTTAGGGGTTCAAATGAACCTACTAGTTCGATTGAACCAAAAAGGGGTTCGACCGAACCCATTAATTACTGGGCCCACATTTCTCACCCAAAAAATAAAAGAAAAATGCAATTTGAAGGGGGTTCGAATGAACTAGGGCTAGAATGAACCCTGGTTCAAACGAACCCCCCTTATTCCTCATTCTCCCCCTGAAACACAAAAAAAACCTAAATTTTTACGCTTCGAAGCTCAGGTTGAGGATGGAAATGGAGGAGTCTTCACAAACCCAACTGGAATCAGGTAGTCCTCGAATGAGCTATCCAAAAATATAATTTAAAAATGAGTGCGAGATATTGAAGTCCTTGATACAACAAAAAATAAAATTGAATTTCGATATACAAAAAAGTTGTGTTATAATGGCGCTATGTTTGAATTGTAATTGGTTTGACTTCAAAACTTTATTAAACAAAAATATTCAATAAAAACTATCTAACCAAGTGGAAGCACTATATATCGAGTTACAAATCTAAATTCAAAAGAATTACAATTTTATCCTTCATGGAAAAAAATTATGCGTTATTTTAATGCGCCACTTTTTAAAATGTTGTTTTTGAAAAACTAGTTTTCGGGAGATGGAAAAAAAGTGCAATTTGATTCCAAAAATTTTGAAAAAATATTTTTAGAATCTATAGACAAAATGTGACAAGACTCTAGTTTGCATCATCTTCAAATTCCTCACGGTTTAGCCGCTATAGGTGCCCGAATGTGAAGATTTAGTTAAAACTAATAATTTCAATGTCCAGTTTGGCCAAAAATTGTAAACCACTATTGTGGGATCACCCCATTGAAACACGTGCAAACCTGACGGGGAGCATGCTCGAGATTTTATCAAATTGTTCACAATCTTGAAAAACACGTCGTTGGACATTGGAAAGTCATTCCAAGCCTTTGGGTTGGAAGCCCAAGGAATATCCAAGCCAAAAGGCTTGGAATTTTCCAAAGTAAACAAAAATACAAGTGCATTATAATGCACTTGTGTTATTTGAATGCTTTCACAAAATGCAAGCGCGTTATAACACTCATGTCTGTGTTGGAGTGAAAATGACACTGAGAAGGGGAGGGGGTGAATCAATGTCTTAATAGATTTAAGCATTTTTTTAATTTAGTAAAGCATAGCTCAGATTTGATCTCAATATTACAATGATTAATGCATTCATGAGTTGAATGTAATCATTCATAAACATAATTGAGAAATGTAATAACCAAACAGTGAACAAAGCAGTAACAACTCAGTAAAGCAGTGAAACCACAAAAGAACAAAGAGACATACTCCTGAAATGCCTTTTAGGCTTAATCTCCAAAAATCCACTGTTAACAATGTCTTATAGGCTAATTTTTTAGCACCCACTCAAGAAGCACCAACCCCTCATTTAGAGACATCAATCTCAAGGAGCAACAACCCCTCATTGATTTTTCGAACAAATAATAATATCAGAGGATCTCTAGATGTTTTCTAGTAAGCTCATAGAAATCAACACTCTTATCTACCTAATACCCTAAGAATTAAACTCTTTGAATCCTTAACATATTAAATAGAATCACATCAGAGGTATTACAGTGTTCAAAAAAATTGTATTTATATATTTTCACATATATGTCAGCCAATAAGTCTTCATAACATAAGATTACATCAGCGCTCTGCAACATGTTTTCAATTTTTGAATAACAAAGCTTTTTCAACATCTCATTTTTGATACAATAACAAGCAATAACATCACAGAATCACATCAGAGGTATTACAGTGTTCAAAAAAATTGTATTTATATATTTTCACATATATGTCTACCAATAAGTCTTCATAGAATACGTTTTTCAAAGGAATATGAAACCCCCATTTTGTTTTTTAGAATATGAACCAGTAGAATGATGATCGACAGTGATGGATTAACATGAGTAATGCTTGTACAGTAGGCTGCAATAAAATCTAACAAGAATAAATCAAAGCTCCCTTTTCAATCTGCAATAGTTTTTACAAAACCCAGATCTTCATTAAAAACAAAATAGCCATTTGAAACTATTTTCAGAAATTCTATATGCATAATCCATCATTTTTGTAACGAATGAAATGAGTCCACAATGAAACTGACATTTTTTTCAAAATGCATGACTACCCAACAACTGAAAGTCACAGATCTTCATTATTCTATCAGGCCATGATTTATTTCACCAGTAACTGAAATGCATTAACTTCTGGAAAATAAAAATGCTTATACCTTTTTTGATTCAAGCAAGAAAACCAATAACTGTTATTTGCTAAATGTAAACACCAAATGATGGAAAGATTTCAGACCAACCTTGAATTTGAATACCCTTTGAAAGCATTCAATAAAGATAAGTAGGTTTACCTGATATTTTGAAGAAAATAGAATAAAAAATAGTGCATGAAATTTTGTCATGATGAATTTACTAACCCATCTGTTGAGACACCAGAGAATATTTTTCCACTTTCGAGCTCTCAGCCAATGAAGCGCATTATGCATAGCTTCCATACTCCACTGATTTTGCTTCCTATGAAAGCCGTTACAACCAACAATTCAATGAAAAACAACAGTTACACTTCCTTCATGGTGGCGGCATGGCTAGGGTTACAAACCACAAACAATGAAAATGTAATATCATTTTTCCCTAAACAAGTCTTCTCTCAATTCAATCGATGACTTTGCCAAAGTTAATAAAGTTTTGAAGTCTGAAGACAAACAACACAATAATAATCATCTGATTAAAAATGCTTATGAGTTTGCTTGACTAATCATTTACCAAGGACCCGACCACATGATCACCTCCAAATTTTGCTAGCAAATTGTCGACACATAATAATCATTAAAATAAACTAAATTTTGAGTCAAGGATCCTCAAAAATGCCGACTTAGAATATGAAAAAATGATGGCTGCCAAGTGTTATAATCGAACACAATATCACCACTGAAAAATGCTTTGGGAAACCTTATAGGGTTAATTCCATATTGATGCCGACCCCACAAATTATTAGCATGCCAATGATCAATTAATATCATATGTAAAAAGTGAAAAGGCTTCGAAAAATAAAGATAAACACTTGCCTTTGGATGCTGACTATAGAGTCAAGACTTGGGCATAGAAGAATCCAAGTATAAATGATAAATTTTTTATGCCATGTGTGCCAATAAATGCCATCAAAGAGGTGAGATACAAGAACCAAAGTGTATACTATGCCACCAAATAAAATGTGAGAACAAGATGGCTTTTAGAAGCATGAAAGCAGTGATGTCTCTAACCATACTGCCTGAGATGAAGTAAGTGCTTGATAAAGCAATGTAAATAAGCAATGAACCAAAGAAATGTGCCATGTTTATCAACAATAAGACATACCAACTGAAACCATATTGCCATAGACATTACCATCATCTATACTTGCCTTGAAGTAATATACTTGAGCATGTGAAGGTGACAATTTCATTAATTCTGAAGTTGAAGAAAACCTTGACACCATGAATACCATTTGAATAACCTGAACCAAACCTTATCAACACTGTTAGTCTGATATAATCATAATCATTTGGAAAAGAATAGCATTTATAACACTCAACCAAAATTCTCATTAGAGTCAATATGAACCTGAATCATAATGATTAACCATCTGTAATAGCCAAGAGTAATCAAATATGTATCTTGTCAAATCATAAAGATCCTGTTAGACCAAATCTGAAACTGTTAGACCATGAAAACCTCGAAAGTGATTTTGTCATCAAGGACAAACCATGAACAAACCATTAACACAACTGAGATCCAACAAACTCCCCCTTTGTCCTTGATGGAAAAACACAAATGACTCTCCCCCTTTTTGCCTCAATGAAAAAGGATAAAAGAGAAGAATGTGCAATGCCATGAAACACAACTGAGAATCCAACCAAATAGCCAATTGAATACCATGAGAATCAGCTGTAAATAGAGTAATAGTGCAACAAACATAATTGTAGGAGAGTTGTAAGTGAATAAAGATTGAAACATGCTCCCCCTAAGCCAATGCTGGCTAAATCAGAGAAGTAAAGATTGAGTGATAACTCCCAATCGAAGTCTCAACCTCTCAAATAGTTCTTTAGCTAAGGGCTTAGTAAAATTGTCAGCAACCTGTTCTTGTGAGGTAACAAATTGTAAACAGACCTCATTAGCCATTACTTTTTCTCGAAGAAAGTGAAACTTGATAGCAATGTGTTTAGTGCAAGAGTGCATAATAGGATTTTTGGAGATATTAATCACACTAGAGTTATCACATATAATAGAAACAAGTTTAGGAACTTCAATACCCATATCAGATAGAGTTTGAGCCATCCAAAGTCCTTGAGTACAACACAAAGTGGCAGCAATGTACTCTGCCTCAACAGTGGAAAGAGAAACATATTATTGTTTCTTGCCGTGCCATGCCACTAAATGATCACCTAGAAAGAATGCAACACCACTAGTGCTTTTCCTATCATCCAAAAACTGGCCCAGTCAACATCAGTATATGCAATAAAAGTAAAATCAATTCTTCTAGGATACCAAAGACCATAATCAAGAGTGCCCTGAACATATTTAAAGATCCTTTTGACAACAGTAACATGAGATTCCTTAGGTGATGCTTGAAATCGAGCAACCATGCAAAGTGCCTGCATTATGTCAAGTCTAGAAGCAGTTAAATATAATAGACTGCCAATCATTGATCTATATTCAGTGTGATTTACATCAGGAGAATCATCAACCTTAGAAAGTTTGCAACCCGTAACCATTGGAGTGCTAACTGGATGACATTCATCCATTTGATATTTCTTAAGAATATCTCTAGCATACTTGGTTTGAGAGAGAAATATACCATTTTCAAGTTGAGAAATTTGAAGACACAAAGAGAAAGTTAATTTTCCCAACATTGACATTTCAAATTCAAATTCCATAATTTGAGAGAATTTTTTACTCAAATCAACATTATTGTAGCCAAAGATAGTATCATCTACATAAATTTCAACAACTAGTATATCAGAACCTTCATATTTAATATAAGGATTACTGTCAACACCTCCTCTAATAAAGCCATTAAAGATCATATGATTATCCAACCTAGAGTACCAAGCTCTAGGTGCTTGTTTTAGGCTATAGAGGGCCTTTTTCAACCTGTGAACGTGATTAGGCTTGTCTTTGCACACAAACCCTTCAGGTTGTTCTATATAGACTTCTTCATCTAAATATCCATTCAAAAAGGCAGTTTTGACATCCATTTGATAAATAGTGAAGTTTTTATAAACATAATAAGCCAAGAATATTCGAATAGATTCTAGTCTAGCAATAGGTGCAAAGGTTTAACCAAAATCAATACCTTCCTGTTGAGCATAGCCTTTGCAGACAAACCTTGCCTTGTTGTGAACAAAATTTCCATTTTCATCAAGCATATTTCTGTAAATCCATTTGCCACCAATGCCATTCTTTTCATCTGGTCTTGGGACTAACTCCTAAGTCTGATTTTTCTCAATTTGATCAATTTCTTCTTGCATAGCATTTAGCCAACATTCATCAGTGATAGCTTCAATATAATTTTTTGGCTCAAACAGTGTAACTAAATAGAAAGTAGTAAGCTTAGCTATATGAGCTTTTTCATCAGGTTCAATAGTCTTTCTTCTTGTTTGAACACTTGCATGTTTATCCCAATAATCTGATCTTTAGGATGGTATCTAGCAAGAGATTTTGAAGGATTTTTTGACACACACTTTTTAGGACTTGTTGATTCATCATTAGGCTTTGCTGTTCCAAATCCTTCTGAAATTATTTCATGTTCAAATTCTTCTACCTCATCATCCTACATAGGTTCAACATCTAAATGTGGTATTTCATCAACTTTTACATTAACTACTTCAACAATCTTATTAATCCTTTTGTTAAGACATTTTTATGCTTTACTATGAGTTAAGTATCCCAAAAAGATACCCTCATCACACTTTGATTGAAAGCTGCCAAGATGATCATCATCTTTCTTGATAAAACACTCGCTTCCAAAAATTCTAAAATGCTTCACATAAGCTATTTTTCCATACCATAGTTCATAGGGGGTGTATTTATATTTCGCCCTAAGTTGCACTCTACTCAAAGTGTATACAACTAAATGAACAACTTCTTTCTAGTACATATCAGGAAGCTTAGCCTCATCTAGCATTGTTCTAGCCATTTCTTTTACTGTTCTATCTTTTCGTTCAACTACCCCATTTTGTTGATGTGTTCTAGTGGCAGCATATTGCCTCTTAATACTGTGTTGTTCACAGTAATCAATAAACTCCTGAGAGGTGAACTCACCTCCTTTGTCAGATCTTAGATATTTGAGTTTCAGATCTGATTCTTTTTCAACCATTTTACGAAAGATTTTGAACCTTTCAAAGGCTTCTAATTTGTGCTTAGGAAATGTGACCCAAACCATTCTAGTATAATCATCCAAAAATAGCATAAAGTACTTTTCACCATTAATAGACTTTGTTCTAGTTGGTCCACACAAGTCTGTATGCACTAGCTGCAAAGGTTTTGATGAAGAATGTTCTTTTGTTTTGAAACTGACTCTAGTTTGTTTACCACTTAAACATTCTTTGTACACAAAATTTTCTGGTTTGTTAAGGACTGGTAAACCTCTAACATTCTGATTTTTACTGATTCTAACTAGATTTTCAAAATTTATGTGTCCTAATCTTTTATGCCATAACCAAATTTCTTCAACTTGGCTCATTAGACACATACCTTGATTACAGTCATTACCTGATGTGTCAAGTGTTGGAAATATATGCCTCAATCTCACAGGTTGAAACCTCTAAGAGAGGCAAGTCGGTGTGACATGCTTTGGGTCTGGCCTACTAGCAGCTTTGGATCTTATGGTTTGGACAAGTTGTCGAGACAATGTTTAAGTCATGCCGAAGGAGTTTATCACTGTGACTTGTGACTGTCGTTGTAACCCTATGTCGAGTGGAGATTTATGTCGAGTGGAGATTTCTGGCTGATAGGCCATTCATATCATATATCGGGGAGACCCTTGGCCGAAAGGCTTACTTTGGTGTAAAGTTCCAGCGATAGCTAATGTCTTTCCGACATGGTGTTACACATGTGGTCATCAGAGCAATGAAAGGGGTCACTATGAAGTCTTAACAATGGACGATGTCTCGCTGACAACTTTATCTTGGAGGCATTGGGGTAACACTAAGGGTTCGCTAAGAACTCTTAGTGATGGAGAGAAGTCTTTTCGACTGTTGTTTGGTGCTCGGTATGACTTAAGATCTTGGAGTAACATCTCAGTGATAGCGATATGTCTTGGCGATAGATGAGCACTTCAGAGTAACTTTGAACCTCGGTATGATCTCCTAGCGAAAGCGATAAGTCTTGCTGACTGTTGAACGTCTCGATATAACATAAAGGCTCGGTATGAGGTCTTGGCAACATGGCAAAGTCTTAGCAATAGCTCTCTGGACTCGATGTAACATCTTGGCGATAAGGATGACTCTTGGCGACATCAATGGTTAAGTCTTGTGGCATCAGAGAGACATGGTTAGTGTCTCACCGACATGCCAACACAGGTTGCTCACTTTGACTGAGAGAAGACCATCCTATGTGGTGAGTCAATGGCCAATCAGAGGAGCCGAATGGGAACCGCTAGCAGTTGGACTGTTGCAGCCGTTACTGAGAGGAAGCTCAACAGACAGGGGCGTCATGGATTTACTTAGAAGTTGTAGATGATGTCTGGTTCTATGGATCGACAGATTGCTGTGTGATTGTATGATCAATGGATGAATTCTATTATGTGAAGACTGTAACGTGAATGTTTTGTAACAAGGTTGTTCATGGTGAATGCTACTGTAAACTAACATCATAAAGATAAGTCAAAACTCTGTTTGTAATCTTTATTACTGTAATAGAAAGTGACTTCTCTTGGTGTGGTGGGTTTTTCTCCCGTAAGGGTTTTCCCACGTATATCTGGTGTTCATATGTGTTTGTCTATTTCTCTGTTTTTGTAATCTCTCTCTAGTGCATATTAATTGGACTATAATTGTAAAATTTTAAAGTGTCTCTGCATTCTTCCCCGAGGTTTTGACGTTAGGAGAGTTGCTTCCGCATCTAGCTTTCCCTACAAGTGGTATTAGAGCCTGGCCAGTTGTGTTATCCTTGTGGGTATGTTGGGTTTTTTGTGTCAATTTTTGTTCAGTGGGAGTCTTGTAGAAGTTTGTTAATTCTAATTATAGATTGAGATGGCTAGCACGTTTGGAAAGATTGAAATAGAGAAATTCAATGGCAACGATTTTGAGTTGTGGAAACTTAATATGGAAGATCTATTGGTTGATTGTGATCTTTGGATTGCTGTGTCTGGAACTAAGCCTACAGGCATGAAGCAAGAAGATTGAGACCTTGCAGATAGAAATTCTAAGGGGCTGATAAGGATTTGTTTGGCATACTTCATTTTTCTCAATGTGCATGAAGAGAAGACTACTTCTTACTTGTGGAAGAGACTGACATCTATTTATCAAGGGAAGTCCTTGGTGAATAAATTATTCTTGAGGAAGAAGCTATGCACTTTGAGAATGCAAGGAGGGTCTGTAGCTGATCATTTGAATGCATTCAACATGTTGATTGCACAATTAACATCTGGTGGTGTGAAGATTGATGAAAAGTTTTGCTGTATGCTGATATTGTGTTCTTTGCCAGATTCATAGGATCACCTTGTGATGGCTATTAGGAGTACAACATCTAGTTTCAAGATGGAAGACGTTGTTGCTTCTTTGTTATCAGAAGAAATGAGAAGGAAATCTTCTGGGATGGCGAAGGAGGCCCTTGCTGTTAGAGGAAGTTCAAAAGAGAAAGGCAAGAAGAAGGACAAGAAATCTAAATCAAAATTAGAGGGGAGATCAAAGTCTCCTGGCAAGAAGTCCAAGGTGAAGTGCTAGAACTGTGGGCAACCTGGTCATGTCTGAAAGGATTGTAAAGAGGAGGAGAAGAAGAAGAAGTATTCTTCAGACAATGACTCTTCTCAGAGTGATGCAGACGCCTTCATTGCAGCCTTGGTTACGCAGGCATCAGATGATGTCTGGCTGATTGATTCTAGAGCATCTTTCCACATGACATCTCATAGAGACTGGTTCATGAAGTATGAAGAATACGATGGTGGAAAGGTGTACTTAGCAAGTGATTCAACTTTGAAATTTTTTTGCCGTGGAAGAGTCAGAATCCAATTCCCTAATGGCAGAGTGAAGGGAATCAAGGATGTGATGCATATACCAGGTCTAGCTTGAAATCTATTGTCTGTCAGTAAGCTGAATGATATTAGAGTGCAAGTCACCTTCTTTGGAAATGGTTGCAAGATGACTAGAAGCTCAATAGTGCTAGCAAGGAGTGTTCGTATTGGTACCTTGTACAAGCTGGATGCACATGCTGTTCAATGCAACAGTGTCTCTGTAAAGTCACAGAAAGCTACTCATGGAGGAAAAGAGGGAAATGTTCCTAATTGTGTAAACTCTATGGAAGTTAAACTTCCAGCAGAAAAGACTATGTTTTGGCATCATAGGCTAGACCAAATTGGAGAGAAAGATTTAAAAACGTGGTTGAGGGGCTTGAAGATTGTAACCTTGAATTTGAATTCTGTGAGCATTGTATATATGGAAACCAACATCGTGTTTCTTTTTATTCCAGTCCTCATAAATCTTCTGGTTTGCTAGATTATATTCATTCTGATGTATTTGGTCCAATGAATGTTCCTTCTTTGTCTAAATTGAGATACTATGTGTCGTTTATTGATGATTATTCAAGAAGAGCATTTTTAGATTTTCTAAAAAGTAAATCAGAAGTGTTCAGTCGGTTTAAGGAATTTAAAAACCTTGTTGAAAATCAGATTAGTAGGAAAATTAAATGCTTAAGGACTGATAATGGTGGTGAATTTTGTTCTAATGATTTTGAGAGGTATTGTAGAGACCATGTGATTAAAAGACATAAGACTACACCTTATACCCCACAACAAAATGGAGTTGCAGAAAGGTTCAATAGGACAGTGATGGAGATAGCACGAAGTATACTGAGTAGTGCTGGCTTGGAGGAGAAGTTTTGGGCTGAGGCTGTTGCTACTGCATGTTACTTGATTAATTGTTCTCCAAATTCTTCTCTTGTTGAGAAAACACCTTTGGAAGCATGGTTTGGTAAGAAGCCCTCTCTGAGACATATTCGTGTTTTTGGCTATGAGGCATATGCACATGTACCATATGAGAGAATATTGAAGTTGGAGAACAAGGCTGTTAAATATATTTTTATTGGCTATAGTGTTGGCATAAAATGATACAAGCTTTGGAATCCTGATATAGAGAAGGTTGTATACAACAGAAGTGTAATTTTTCGTGAGCTGAAGCCTTCTACCTTGGATCTGCAGTCAGAGACAAAGTCAGAAAACAATAAGGATGTAGTTGAAATTCCTCCAACACCAGATAAAGAGGAATTGAAAATTCAAAATGTACCTGAAACTGAGGAGAGCTCAAGCAGTTCTGAAAGTTCTGAAGAAGAAGAAGAACCTCAGCCTCAGCAAGTGAGGAGGTCAACCTGTGAAAGAAAACAACCTAATAGGTATGGGTTCTCTTTGATAGATTCTACTTGTGACTATGCTTTGATTTCTAGCACTGATGAGTCTAGGACTGTAAAAGAGGCATTGAAAATGTTTGATTTAGACTCTTGGTTGGAAGCCATGAACGAAGAAATGGCATCATTAGAAAAGACTGACACTTGGAGTTTGGTGCCTTTGCCTAAAGGCAGAAAAGTTGTTGGCTGCAAATGGCTATCCAAAAAGAAGATTGCTCTGGATGGCAGTGTGGAAAAATATAAGGTGAGGTTGGTTGCGAAGGGTTATTCCCAGGTAGAGGTAATTGATTATGGGGAAATTTTTTCTCCTGTAGCTAAGCTGACATCTATCAGATTTCTTTTGTCACTTGCAGTAATGTATGACTTAGAGGTTGAATAGATGGATGTGAAGACAACATTTCTTCATGGTGATCTTGAAGAAGAGATTTACATGTCCCAGCCTGAGCACTTTGTTGAAAAAGGTAAAGAGAAACTGGTTTGCAAGTTAAAAAAGTCAATGTATGGGTTAAAGTAGTCACCTAGAATGTGGTACCAAAAATTTGATACTTTGTATTGTCTTTGGGATTTGTGAGATCAAAATATGATCATTGTGTCTATTACAAAGCTGAAAGTGATTGAGTGCTTATTATTGCTCTCTATGTTGATGATATGTTGTTCATAGGCAATAGTAAGTTGATGATTTCTGATCTTAAGTCTCAGTTGTCTGTTAAGTTTGAAATGAAAGATCTTAGTGCAACAAGGTATATTCTGGGGATGGAGATAACTAGGGACAGGAATAGTAGAAAACTTTGTCTCAGTCAGAGTAAGTATATCAAGACTGTTCTAGAGAGATTTTGCATGAATGATTGCAAGTAGCTAGTTGTTCTAGTCTTGTAGGGAACGAAGCTATGTGTTGAAGACTGTCCAAAATCTCCTACTGAGATGGAGGACATGACCAGTGTACCCTATGCTAGTGCGGTTGGCAGTCTTATGTACTCAATGGTCTGTACAAGGCCAGACATTGCTCAAGTAGTGGGAGTTCTTAGTCGGTTTATGGCTAATCCTTGAAGGACACATTGGGATGTTATAAAGAGAGTTTTTAGATATTTGAAGGGCACTTCAGAGTTTGCTTTGTGTTACCATGGGAACTTGGTTGAATCATAGAGGACTCTCAGTATTCGAGGCTATGTGGATTCTGATTGGGTAGGGGACATTGACAGCAGGAGGTCCACCAGTGGATATATTTTCATGTTGAATGGTGGTGCAGTGAGTTGGATGAGTAAGCGGTAGGCTGTAGTAGCTTTGTCCACTACAGAGGTTGAATACATGGCAGCTACACATGCTTGTAAAGAAGCAGTTTGGTTAAAACGTTTGTGTTCTACCATTGGTTTTGATGTAGGGAAAATAACTATTTTTTGTGACAGTCAGAGTGCAATTTGTCTGGCAAAGAATCCTACTTTCCATGCCAGGACAAAACATATAGATGTACAATGCCACTTTGTACGAGATATCGTGAAGGATGGAAATGTTAGTTTGGAAAAAGTTGATACTCTGGAGAATGTTGCAGATGCATTGACGAAGCCAGTGAGCACAGACAAGTTCAGGTGGTGTGCCAGTTCGATGGGCCTTAGTGCCCATGATTTTCAGTAGTTTTGTTGTGCTTTGGAGGTGCTTGTGTGATCTTCGTCAAGTGGGAGATTGTTGGAAATATATGCCTCAATCTCACAGGTTGAAACCTCTAAGAGAGGCAAGTCAGTGTGACATGCTCTGGGTCTGGCCGACTAGTAGCTTTGGATCTTGTGGTTTGGACAGGTCGCTGAGACAATGTTTAAGTCATGCCAAAGGAGCTTATCACTGTGACTTGTGACTGTCGTTGTAACCCTATGCCGAGTGGAGATCTCTGGCCGACAGACCATTCATATCGTATATCGGGGAGACCCTTGGCCGAAACGCTTACTTCGGTGTAAAGTCCCAGCGATAGACAATGTCTTGTCGATAGGGTGTTACACATGTGGTCATTGGAGCAACGAAAGGGTTCGCTATGAAGTCTTAGTGATGAATGATGTCTTGCCGACAACTTTATCTTGGAGGCATTGGGGTAACAGTAAGGGTTCACTAAGAACTCTTAGTGATGGAGAGAAGTCTTGCCGACTTTTGTTTGGTGCTCGGTATGACTTAAGATCTTAGAGTAACATCTCAGCGATAACGACATGTCTTGGTGATAGATGAGCACTTCAGAGTAACTTTGAACCTCAATTTGATCTCTCGGCGAAAGCGATAAGTCTTGCCAACTGTTGAACGTCTTGGTATAACATAAAGGATCGGTATGAGGTCTTGGCGACATGGCGAAGTCTTAGTGATAGCTCTCTGGACTTGATGTAACATCTTGGCGATAAGGATGACTCTTGGCGACATCAATGGTTAAGTCTTGTGGCATTGGGGAGACACGGTTAGTGTCTCACCGACATGCCAACACATGTTGATCACTTTGATCAAGAGAAGACCATCCTATGTGGTGATTCAATGGACAATTAGAGGAGCCAAATGGGAACCGCTAGCAGTTGGACTGTTGCGACCGTTACTGAGAGGAAGCTCGACAGACAGGGGTGTCATGGATTTAATTAGAAATTGTAGATGATGTCTGGTTCGATGGATCGACAGATTGCTGTGTGATTGTATGATCAGTGGATGAATTCTATTATGTGAAGATTGTAACGTGAATGTTTTGTAACAAGGTTGTTCATGGTGAATGCTGCTGTAAAATGACAAAAAAAGAAGAGTTTAGAACTTTGTTTGTAATCTTTATTACTGTAATACAAAGTGACTTCTCTTGGTGTGGTGGGTTTTTCTCTCATAAGGGTTTTCCCACGTATATCTGGTGTTCATATGTGTTTTTCTATTTCTCTGTTTCTGTAATCTCTCTCTAGTGCATATTAATTGGACTGTAATTGTAAAATTTTAAAGTGTCTTTGCATTCTTCCCCGAGGTTTTGATGTTAGGAGAGTTGCTTCTGCATCTAGCTTTCCCTACATCAAGAAGATTGTAAACATTTCCTTTAGTCCTTCCAGCTACAACAGTCTTTCCAAGCTTGTTTTTAATCTCACATCCCTGTGAAGTGAACATAACATGATAACCACTATCACAAATTTGACGAACACTTAGAATATTGTGCTTTAGACCTTCCACATAGTACACATTGTAGATAGGAGTGTCCTCATTCAGAAGAAGTGAACCTCTACCTTTAATTTGTATACCCGAATTATCACCAAACTTCACATATCCACCTACATAATCTTCAAGTTTTTTGACTTTATCTTTGTCACCAGTCATGTGGTTAGAACAACCACTGTCCATGACCCATAAGTCCTTTTTCTTGGAATGAAAAGCATTTTGGACTAACATAGTTGGCTCTATGTTTTTGATATTCTTAGGTTTCCAAACCTTTTTGGTTTTGTGTTGTTTATTTTTTAGATCAGCTTTGCATTGCTTGACAGAGTGCCCCAAAGTATTGCATTTAAAGCATCTGACCTATTTAACAAAACCAAAGTATTTCTTATAACCAAACGTAGGATTCTAGGATTGATAAGCCTACAAGAGCTCTCTTTATGGCCAAATTTGTTGCAGAAAAAGCAATACTCATAAAAGAAAGGCTTGAAATTGTATGATGTTGGGTTATTCCTAGCAGGATGAATATGATTCTTATCAGAATTAGGGTGATTTGATCCAAAAATTTTGTTTACAACATCTTTTTTCTTTGCATCATTATTAGAACATTCACCCTTCTCAAACCCAATACTAGCTTTATCCTTGTTCAACTTCTACTTGCTAAGCATGCCATTCAGTTTTAAAGTACTTTCATACTTTTCAATGGTCTCCCTAAGATCAACAATTTCATGTTCAAGTATTTGAATTTCTTGATCATTATGACTTATACCAACACGAAGACAATCCTCAACTCTCTTGGCTTCTTCAAGCTGAGTCTTCAAAGAGACTATTTCTTGACTTGAAGTTTGTTCTTGAGCAAGAGCTTGACCAGAATTTTGTTCTTGAGCAAGAATTTTCTTTTTGAGTTTTCTAATCTCTTTTAAAGCACATTTCAGTTCATCTTCTAGATGTACTTCATGTTCTTCAATATCATTGCTGTTTTTATCTTCTTGCTGAGTGATTTCAGCCATGAATAATGTTTCATCTTCTTCTACAGATGAATCTTCAGATTCAGTGTCTATTTCATCTTTACTAAACAAAATCTTCTTTTTAAAGTTGAATTTTCATTTGGGTTTATAGGCCTTCTTCTTAGGCTATTTTTCAGATTTCTCATTGTCACTATTTTGATCACCATAGGGGCACTTTGCAGCAAAGTGGCCTATTTTACCACAGTTAAAACACTTAAAGGGAAGTTTTCCCTTATATTTTCTAGATCCCTTTTTAAGTTTTCTAACAAAATGGGATTCTTTAGAATCAAAATTTTTTTGACTCACTAACCTCAACTTTTCTTTCTTTTCAATGTTAAAGGCAGTTTCTTATCCTATTGAATTGTTTTTGCTTGTTCTCATTTCATAGGAAGTAAGAGTTCCCTGCAAACTATCTAAGGTAAGCTTATCAAAATGTTTCTTCTCTTCAAGGGATGAAACCTTATATTCAAATTTAGTCAGTAAGGTTCTAATGACCTTTGTAACCACATCAAACTCTTTTACATCTTCTCCTAATCCTTTCATAGCATTGACAACTTCATCTATTCTTAGGAAGTATTCAACCACTTTTTCATCATCCTTCATTCTCATTTCCTCAAACTGATGAACTTGAGAGTAATGATTTTTGACAGTTTGACTTTCTCATTTCCTTGATATATGGTTTCAAGTTTTTCCTAGATTTCTTGAGCAAAGTTGCAATGCATGACTTTAATAAACACATCTTTAGTTAAACCACATAAGATGGCATGCTTAGCTCTAGCATTAGTTTCATACCTCTTTTTCTTAGCAACATATGTGGTTATTGTGGCTGGTATAGTGTACCCATTTAACACAATGCTCCAAACATCAAGATCAATTGAACCAGATATGCTTCCCTTTTGGTTTTCTATAACACAATCCATTCCATCAAATAGCAGAGCTCTAGTTACATAAGTACTTTCTTGAGCATGTGACATCTTAAATAGACTCCAAGACCAGAATCGATCTTAGGTGGTTTAGACCTATGAGAAGACCCTATGCTCTGATACCAATTGTTGGAGTGAAAATGGCACTTAGGGGGGGTGAATTAGTGTCTTAATATATTTAAGCATTTTTTTTATTTAGTAAACCATAGCTCAGATTTGATCTGAATATTACAATGATTAATGTATTCATGAGTTGAATGTAATCATTCATAAATGGAATTGAGAAATGTAATAACCAAACAGTGAACAAAGCAGTAACAACTCAGTAAAGCAGTGAAACCACAAAAGAACAAAGAGACATAATATATTGCCAAGTGGAAAACCCTTCTGGGAAGAAAAACCACTCATGAAATGCCTTGTAGGCTTAATCTCCAAAAATACACTATTAACAATGCCTTATAGGCTAATTTTTGAGCACCCACTCAAGGAGCACCAACCCCTCATTGATTTTCTAAACAAATAATAATATCAGAGGATCTCTCTATTTTCTAGTAAGCTCATAGAACTCAACACTCTTATCTACCTAATACCCTAGAATTCAACTCTTTGAATCCTTAAAATATTAAATAGAATAAGATTACATTAGTGCTTTGCAACATGTTTTCAATTTTTGAATAACATAGCTTGTTCAACATTTCATTTTTGATACAACAAGTAATAACATCACAAAATCACCCTTTATCAAAAAACATCACAGAATCACATCAGAGGTATTACAGTGTTCAAAAAAATTGTATTTATATATTTTCACATATATGTCTGCTAATAAATCTTCATAGAATACATTTTTCAAAGGAATCTGAAACCCTCATTCTATTTTTAGAATATGAACCAGTAGAATGATGATCGAAAGGTGATGGATTAACATGAGTAACACTTGTATAGTAGGCTGCAATAAACTCTGACAAGAATAAATCAAAGCTCCCTTTTCAAACTGCAATAGTTTTTACAAAACCCAGATCTTCATTAAAAACAAAATAGCCATTTGAAACTATTTTCAGAAATTCTATATGCAAAATCCATCATTTTTGTAATGAATGAGATGAGTCCACAATGAAACTGACAATTTTTTCAAAATGCATGACTACCCAGCAACCGAAAGTCACAAATCTTCATTATTTTATCAAGCCATGATTTATTTCACCAGTAACTGAAATGCATTAACTTCTAACAAATCAAAATGCTTATAGCTTTTTTGATTCGAGCAAGAAAACCAGTAACTATTATCTGCTAAATGCAAACACCAAATAATGGAAATATTTTAGGCCAACCTTGAATTTGAATACCCTTTGAAAGCATTCAATAAAGATAAGTAGGTTTATGTAATATTCTGAAGAAAACAGAATAAAAAATAGTGCATGAAATTCTGTCATGATGAATTTACTAACCCATCTATTGAGACACCAGAGAATCTTCTTCCACCTTCGAGCTCTCAACCAATGAAGCACATTATGCATAGCTTCCATACTCCACTAATTTTGCTTCCTATCAAAGCCGTTACAACCAACAATTCAATGAAAAACAACAGTTACACTTCCTTCATGGCGGTAGCATGGCTAGGGTTCCAAACCACAAACAATGAAAATGTAATATAATTTTTCCCTAAACAAGTCTTCTCTCAAATCAATTGATGAATTTTCCAAAGTTAATAAAGTTTTGAAGTCCGAAGACAAACAACACAATAATAATCATCTGATTAAAAATGCTTATGAGTTTGCTTGACTAATCATTTACCAAGGACCCGACCACATGATCACCTCCAAATTTTTCTAGCAAACTGCAGACACATAATAATCATTAAAATAAACTAAATTCTGAGTCAAGGATCTTCAAAAATACTGACTTAGAATATGAAAAAATGATGGTTGCCAAGTGTTATAATCGAGCAAAATATCACCACTGAAAAATGCTTTGGGAAACCCTATAGGGTTAATTCCATATTGATGCCGACCCCACAAATCATTAGCATGCCAATGATCAATTAATATCATATTTAGAAAGTGAAAAGGCTTCGAATAATAAAGATAAACACTTTCCTTTGGATGTCGACTATAGAGTCAAGACTAGGGCATAAAGACTCCAAGTATAAATGATAAATTTTTTATGCCATGTGTGCCAATAAATGCCATCAAAGAGCCTATGAGATACAAGAACCAAAGTGTATACTATGCCACCAAATGAAATGTGAGAACAAGATGGCTTTAGAAGCATGAAAGCAGTCATGTCTTTAACCATACTGCCTGAGACAGAGTAAGTGCTTGATAAAGCAATGTAAATAAGCAATGAACCAAAGAAATGTGCCATGTTTATCAACAATAAGACATATCAACTGAAACCATATTGCCATAGACATTACCATCTTCTGTAACTACCTTGATACCTGAGCATGTGAAGGTGACAATTTCACTAATTCTGAAGCTGAAGAAAACCCTGACACCATGAATACCATCTGGATAACTTGAACCAAACCTTATCAACACTGTTAGTCCGATATAATCATAATCATTTGCAAAAGAATAACATTCATAACATTGAACTAGAATTCTCATGAGAATGAACATGAACCTGAATCATAATGATTAACCATCTGTAATAGCTAACAGTAATCAAATATGTATCATGTCAAAGCATAAAGATCATAATAGACCAAATCTGAAATTGTTAGACCATAAGAACCAAGAAAGTGATTTTGTCATCAAGGACAAACCATGAACAAACCATGAACACAACTGAGATCCAACAGTATGTCTTGCATTGAAATATTTTTTCTTTCTTTTCTCTTTCTCTTTCTCCTTGTCGTTCAATGAAACTATATACATGAAATAGTTTACTTTCTTATAGTTTAAGTTATATTTCATGTATATAGTTTTAGGATGTTCTAGAGTGGTATTGGATCTCTAGGAGTGATAATGCAAATTCTAGTTTTTGAAAGATCTTATAATTTTCAGACTTGGTAAAATTTCAATAATCAACATGTCAAGTTTTAGTAATTACGAGGTCAAATTTTAGGAATCAGCAAGTTGTATCATATTTCTCTTTCTCTCTCTCTCCCCTTCATTTTCTACTCTCTCCCTCCCTCCTTACCTCTCTCTCTCAGCTCTATTTCTCCCTCCCGTCCTTCCCTCTCTAATTTTCTCTATCTCCCCCCTCTTTCTCTCTCTTCCTCCCACCCACCTTCCCTCTCTACTTCTCTATATCTAACCTATCCCTCCATACCTCTTTCTCTCTCCCTCCCTCCTTCCCTCTCTACTTCTCTCTCTATCACCTCTCTCTCTAACTTATCTCTCTCTCTCTCTCTCTATCTCTCTCCTTCTCTCCCCATATATATCTCTCACTCTCTCCTTCCCTTTCTCTCTACTTCTATCTATCTCACCTCTCTCCCTCCCTAGTTCTCCCTCCTCCCTCCTCTGTCTCTCTCCTTCCCTCCCTACATCTCCATCCCTCCCCCCTCTCTCTCCTTCCCTATCTACTTCTCTCTGTATCTCTCTCCATCTCTACCTCTCTCTCTCTCTCAATCTCCCCACCTCTCTCTCTCTCTATCAATCTCAAACTCCTCGCCTCTCTCCCTCTCCCCCTCCCTCCTTCCCTCTCTGCCCTATCTTTCTGTCTCATTCTTTCCTTCCCTATCTACTCTCTATCTCACAATTCTCTCTCTCTCTCTCTCTCTCTCTCTCTCACACACACACACACACACACACACACACATCTCTCCTTCCCTCCCTCCCTCCCTCCTTCCCACTCTACTCTCTATCTCTTGCTCTCCCCCCATCTTTGTCTCTCACTCTCTCTCACTGTTCTCTCTTTGATTACTGAATTTTGACCTCTTGATTACTGAAATTTGACATGTCTATTACTAAAATTTGACTAAGTCTAAAAATTTATAAGATCTTCCAAAACTACAATTCACATTATAAATCCTAGAGATTTGAAACCAATCTCAAACATCCTAAATCAATATACATGAAAAATAACTCAAAGTATAAGAAAGTAAATTCCCATATGCAAATTTCAACTTATACTTTCATGTATATAGTTTCATTGAACGACAAGGAAAAAGAGAAAGAGAAAGAAAGAAAAGAAAGAAAAAATATTCAATGAAAAACATTATGCGAGCATGTTTCATTATAGCATGCTTGTATTTTCTCTATTTCAAGACCAAAATTGTGGAGCGACCACTTTTTAGTCCCCCATATTTTTGCACTTACCCAAATGATGTTACATATTTTTGGGTTTGATGGAGGGGAATATATTTTTTTTAATGATAAAGAGAATGGACATTAGCTTGGTTATAAATAAACCAATTTACTTAATTAATTGATATTTGGATAGATTAATTAAATAAAATTTATTTAATTAGTTGATGGGGAAAGGATAATCTAATTAATTAAATAATTTATTCATTAATTAGAACTAAGGAAATTGTGTAATAATTAAAATGTGAGGGTGAATTTTAATTGTATATTTCTCCCATTTGAAATGGTGTTGCAATTAAAATAAGTGGCATCATTTCAAAGAAGAATGAAACATATACATTTGATGAGATGGAGGAGATATAATGCTCTAGTTGATTGAGGAAGAATGGAGTTAATATATAGATAAGGGCCAGTTGGCTAAAGGAAAATGGATTTAGTAAATGGACAGGAAATAGAATTGATAAATAGATATGGATAAGGGATAACCCCTTGAGAGAAAACATAGGTAGAGATAGTGTGAGTGGTCTCTTGAAAAGAAAACAAAAAAGAGGTGAGGAAAGCAAAAAAGTTGATAGTAAAAAATGAGAGGGGGTAGGAGTGGAATATGAATTATGCCCCAAGCATTGGGATATGGATTTTAGGATGGATTAATAGTTTAGTTGGATTGATGACTAAAGATTAATTTTTGATGTGGCAACACTTGAAGAGATTTTGGATTGGATATGATTTGTGAGTGGAATGAGTGTTGGTGATTGTAGGTACATGAAAGGAACCATTCAATATATTCCAAATATATTAAGAAACTTATTTGCTACAACATAATATATAAAGCGCTAGGATATAAAGATCATGGTGAAGTGATGTTTGTTTACTCACTAGAGTACTCACGACGTACTACGAGAGTAAACAAATTAATAGAACATAGAAAAGTATGAACAATAATGAATGCATAGTGAACAACAAAATAATACTATTATTCATGGAAAACAAGTACAATTAACCATACTAGAATGTAGCATTAGAATGTAACATCATGTAACATAATATCATAAGTACCAACGTAAATTCTCTTGACTATACTGACTCAAGTACAAATAGTCATTGGCAGTGGTTAAGGAACCAACCGTCATGACACTTCATGACAACAACTAATCACCAGTCGTGGAATTAGTCTTCTCGAAACATGTACAAAAGTATATGGAATATTATAAACTAAATATAGTATTATTTAAATATAATTAACTGCAGACTATGACCAACTATGACTGATGACTAATGACTGACTATGATTGACTACATCCCCCCCACAAAAGTAGTCATCTTCCAGATGATGAAAAACAAAAATGGGGTACCTCAGCCAATACTCACTCTCTCTGCCAATGTCAAGGCTTGGAGATCGGATGATGCCTGCCAACCCTGCCGAGTTTTTGGTGCGTACCAGCTATGTCCCACGGGGTTTGCGAGGAGTGGTGGAGATTAATCCACAATGGATGAATGATAACTGTTGATGAAGAAGGTGGGACCCGATAGGCTGATGGTGGAGTTTGGTGACGATGCATACATGTGGGCATATGATGACAACATGTGGATCGCACATTGGAATGATGTAATGGGGGTTGTTTTCATTGGAGTGACATTCTATCAATAGTAGGACTCTCAAGGTTGTCCCTTCGATACAATGATAAAGAGGCAATGACAGATGTTTGACTGAACGATGAGTTGGCAGAATGGACCAACCCAGTGGAGACACATGGCACGATAGTAGTCATTGATTCCCATCGTTGTTGCTAATCAACTAGGTCAAATGAATTTATAGGCATGTAGCGAAGATTGGGAAACGACTTACTGGGGAACGAATTAGAGAATAGTCAAAAAAGTTTATGTAACTTCCTAGAGAATATACATGGATACTACGACATCGTCGAGGAAGGAAGATAAACAATAGAATGACAGGGGAATGTCTTGAAGAGTATAGAGAATGAAGGTTGAATTTTTGACATCTGAGAAACTTAGATTTGTATTTAGCAGATGAATGTAACGAGCTTCCCATGAGATGGCATGTAACTCTAGAATGTCATTCCAATAATAAAGATAATTTTTTCTATGCAAACTTGGTTGTTTATGTTGTTCTAGCTTGCAAGGGGAGTCCCCTTCACCAAGTGGTATCCGAGTAGGAGTTCTTGAGTCTGTAACAAAACACCAAACGTGAGGCAGTTACAAAAAGACCTGTGAGTGTGGGTTGAGTTCAAGATTCCTCCAATACTTGCACATCATGGCAG
The DNA here is from genome assembly GCA_007258455.2 of Sequoia sempervirens. Lineage (NCBI taxonomy): Eukaryota > Viridiplantae > Streptophyta > Pinopsida > Cupressales > Cupressaceae > Sequoia > Sequoia sempervirens. Next base: position 390,161,776 of record VDFB02353493.1, read on the forward strand.
AGGTAGAGGCTGAGGTGGTGGAGGAAGAGATCCACCTATTGATGAAATCAAAGCCCTTAAGAGGAAATTAGAAACCTTGCAGGAGGAGGTTCGAAGAAGAGATGTGCATTGAGAAAGAGATGACAGTGAAGATGAAACGAAAGAGGAAGAGCAAGATCCAAAGGATGCCGAAGAAAGAAGATTGCTACAAGCTATCTCAAGCATTGGGAAGAGACCTATAATGGAGATTTTGAATTTCAGTGGAAGTCTAAATCCTAAAGAATTGATCGATTGGATTAATGACGGAGAAATTTTTTGAGTTTAAGGAGATTGAAGATCCTCATAGAGTAAGGTTTGCAAAGACAAAATTGAAAGGTCGTGCCAGTATATGGTGGAAAGAGGTCTAGTTAGAAAAAGGTAGACAAGGGAAAGATAAAATTTCTAGATGGGACAAAATAGTGTCAAAATTGAAGAAGCAATTCATTCCTGTTGACTACGAATTGGAGTTGATAAAGAAAATGCAGAGTCTGAGACAAGGAACGAGGACAGTGAAAGAATACATAGAGGAATTTTACAAGGTTCTGATTGGAATAGGATACTCTAAGGTGAAAAAAGAGAAGGTTTCTTGGTATATTAATGGACTGAAGCCTAGTATACAGGAGGAATTGACACTAGTAAGAATGACTACTATTGAGGACGCTTATCAGTTCTCTCTAAAAGTTGAAGAATGACTGAACAAGAGGTTTGAGGGTAAATAGAAAGGTGGAGGCTGTGGTGGAAGAGCTGGTAGATGGCCATATGGAGGCCAAAGTGGAAACCAAGGGAAGGGCGAAGGAACTCGCACCGGCGAAGATTAGAAACACGAAGATTCATATCAACCTTATGATCAGAATAGTGGAGATCGAAGGGGAAAAGGAAAAATTGGATGTGGATCAGGAAGAGGAGGTTTTAGAGGAACATGTTTCTAGTGTGGAGAAGAAGGAAATAGGGCTTATGAATGCCCTCAACATCAAGGGAAGTCAAACAGGAGGCCTAACAACAATGCTCGAGTTGCCCATGTAGATGTAGATGCACAATCCTCACATTCTAAAGATGCTGAACAGGGTGAAACCCTTGCTGTCGGGAGAGCATTGTTGAATGAGGAAAAGGAACCAAATCAAAGGAAGAATCTATTCTACACTCATTGCGTGTGAAGGTAAGGTTTGTAATTTTATCATTGATGGAGGTAGCACAGATAATTTAGTGTCTGAAGAAATGGTTAGTAAATTGTAGTTGGAAAGGAAAAGGCATCCGAATCCATACCAAATTGCATGGTTGAAAAAGGATCAAAGAGCATTGGTCAATGAGAAATGCCTAACAAAATTCAAAATTGGTAATTACCATGATGAGGTTCTATGTGATGTCATACCTATGGACATCTGTCACATGTTGTTAGGTAGACCCTGGCAGTTTGATCAACAAGCAGTGCATGATGGATATGCTAACACTTATTCATTGATAAAGGATGGTGTTCGACATAAGCTAAAGCCTTTGAAGGATGTAGGAGAAACGGTGTGCAACAATGTAGTGATTTTTTTGGTCGATGGAAGAAAATTCCCTGAAGTTATGAAACACGAGCACATGTTTTGCATTATTTCCAAGAACTGAAAAGGAAGTTAGCAACGGAGTTCTTGTAGAAGTGTGTGGTTTGTTGGATGAATTCTAGAGTATTATTTCTGATAATTTTCCTGAAGGATTACCACCAGTAAGGAAGGTTATTCATTAGATGGATCTGATTCCTCAAGTCAGTTTTCCAAATAAGGCAACCCATTGAATGACTCCAACAAAGAATGAAGAGTTGAACAGACAAGTGCAAGAGTTGTTACGAAAGGGATTGATTAGAGAGAGCTTGAGTCTATGCACTGAAGAAGGATGAAGAATGGAGAATGTGTATGGATTCTAGAGCCATCAATAAGATTACCATCAAGTATCAGTTTCCCTTGCCAAGGATGGATGACATTATGGATTGCCTGAGTGGAGCTGAGTATTTCACAAAGATTGATCTGAAGAGTGGTTACCACCAGATTCAGATCATAGAAGGAGACGAATGGAAGACAACTTTCAAGACCAAGGAAGGCCTACACGAGTGGTTAGTCATGCCTTTTGGGATGACCAACGCACCTAGCACATTCATGAGACTCATGAACGAGGTATTGAAAGAATTTTTGGGTAAGTTTGTCATTGTTTACTTGGATGACATTTTTATTTTTAGTAAGATGTTGGAGGAGCACTTGATGCATATTCGAGAAGTTTTTGAGAAGCTGAGAGAGGAGAAGTTGCCGATCAACTTGAAGAAATGCAGTTTTGTTAAACATGAATTGGTGTACCTAGGATTTGTTATCTTAGCAGAGAGTCTGAAAATGGATCGAGAAAAAGGTGAAAACCATTGTGGAGTGGCCAATGTCAAGAAGTGCTATTGAGGTAAGATCTTTTCATGGTTTAGCAAGTTTTTATCGAAAGTTCATTAAAGGATTTGGTAGTATTTGTGCACCCCTAACTGAAACAATGAGAGGGGATAGAAAAGAATTCAAATGGAGTACAAAAGCAGTAAAGAGTTTCAATTTGTTGAAGAAGACCATTAGAGCTATTTTAACTTAGGAAGGTAGACCTGTTGCTTATTTTAGTGAGAAGTTGAATGATGCAAACAAAAAAATATTCTGTTTATGATCAGGAATTCTACGCCATAGTTCAGGCTTTGAAAAAGTGGAGACATTATTTGTTTCTACAAGATTTTTTTTTGTTTACTGTTCATAAGGATTTACAGTATTTGAATAGTCAAGGAAACTAAATCAAAGTCATTTGAGGTGGGTTGAATTTATACAGAGTTATACATTTATGTTAAAGCACAAGAGAAAAAGGTTGAATAAATTTGTAGATGCCTTGAGTAGGAGGCAAAATTTGTTACCAGAATTGTAGGTTGAAGTAGCTGGGTTCAATGAACTCAAAAGTCTGTATCTGGAAGATCCTGATTTTGCAGAGGCTTGGAAAGCTTGCATGGAGCTTTTCATGTTGGATAGGACAAGATGGTTGGAATTTACAGTCAAAGATGGTATTTTGTTTAGAAGAATCAATTGTGCATTCCTAGAAGCTCCCTGAGAGAGAATTTGATCAAAGAGAAGCATAGTGGTGGATTGGCAGGACACTTTGGTTGGGATAAGACCATTGCCATTGTTGGTGAACATTATTATTGGCCACATGGTGATCCCACAAAACTAGTTTACAATTCCATTGAGGAAGCAAAATTGCAAGAAACACCCCCATGAAGAAAATTTTGGGTTTTGGGGGGTACGAACAAACTTAAGGTCCGAAAGAACCCAAATAGGGTTCACTCAAACCCCCCTTCGAGAAAACCCTATTAAATGATGGGTTCTTCATTTTTCACATTTTCCAGAATAAAAACAAAGAGAAATTTTGAAAAAAGGGGGTTCGCTTGAAGGGGGGTTCGAGTGAAGCCCCCTTTTTCCCCCTTCTCCCCCTCTTGCACCAAATTTTTGCAAAATTTTTCCCTTCGAAGCTCGGGTTGAAGATGAAAATGGAGAAGACTTCACAAATCCAACTGGATGATGGTAGTCCTTAGAATGAGCTATCCATCAAATGTAATTTTAATATGTTTTGGTTTTATTATGTATTTTATTTTTTTGTTTGATTAAACATAGGTTTTTCACCGAAAATCAAGCTATCTATTTTACACATGTGGAAAAATAGCAAATTATCAATTTGTTTTTTTGAAAAATATCAGTGCACTAGATATTGATGTCCTTGATCCAACAAAAATAAATTGAATTTCGATACATACAAAAAAATTTATGCTTTAGCGAGTGAATCATGTCTAAATTGTAGAAGGTTTGGATTTGAAACTTAATTAAGAAAAAGTATTCAATGAAATTCTATGAAACCAATTCCATGCAATAGATGTTGTAGTTATGAATCTAAATTTGAAAAATTTAGAATTTTATCCTTCATAGAAAAAACGTTGTGTTAGCTAGTGGCGTCACTTTTTAAAAATGGTGTTTACTGTTAAAAAATAGTTTTCGAAGGAGATGAGAAAAGAAGTGCAATTTGATTCAATTTTTTTTGAAAAAATATATTTAGAATCTATAGAAAAAATGTCATGAATCACTAGTTTGCATCATCTTCAAATTCCTCATGGTTTAGCCACTATTGGTGCCCAAAAGTGAAGATTTAGTTAAAAAAATTCAATTGAATGTCTAGTTTGGCCAATAATTGTAAATCAGTATTGTGGGTTCACCCCACAGTTGAAACAAGACATGAAGAAGTTTGTACAGAATTGCAGAATATGTCAAATGGTGAAAGGAAAAAGTTAGAATACAGGATTATACCAACCATTACCTATACCAGAAAGGTCGTGGGAAGATATCAACATGGACTTTGTTCTTGGTTTTCCAAGGATGCAATGAGGTCATGATTCCATATTTGTGGTGGTGGATAGATTTTCGAAGATGGAACACTTCATTTTGTGTCATAAGACTAGTGATGTTGTTCATGTTGCAAAATTATTCTTCAAGGAGGTGGTAAGACTACATGGTTTCCCAAGAACATAGTTTCAGACCAAGATACCAAGTTTTTTGGGTAATTTTGGAGGACGTTGTGGAGGAAGTTGAAAACTAATTTAAAGTTTAGCTCAACACATCATCTGCAGACAGATGGACAAAAAAAAGTAGTGAATTATAGGGGTTTGAGTAACTTGCTGAGATGCTTAGTAGGAGACAAACCCAAGGGATGGGATTTGATTTTACCCCAAGTGGAATTTTCTTACAACAATTCTGTCAATAGGAGCATTGGTAGATCACCATTCTAGATTGTGTATGAGAGTAGTCCGAGAACTACTACTGAATTGAGGAGGATGGATAAGGAAGGAAAATGTAGTGTTGAAGCTGAGGATTTTGCTAAACATTTAAATAATGTGCATGAAGAAGTTAAGGAGCATATTAATAAGATGAATACATAGTACAAGGTGAAGGCTAATAAAAAAATAAGGCATAAGGAGTTTGCTTTCAGAGATGAAGTCATGGTTCATTTGCAGAACAAAAGGTTCCCAGTTGGTACATACAATAAGTTGAAGATGAAGAAGTTTAGACCATGTAATATTTTGAAGAAACGTGACTTAGGAAACAAATACGAGGTGGATTTTCCAAGTGGGATTTATGTGTCACCAGAATTTAACATTTTAGATCTAACAGAGTATCATGAGGGAGATAAGGAGCATGAACTGGTAGACGTACAATGGAGTGTTCCTACACCAACAACAGAGAGAAGAAATTGAAGAAATCTTGGATAGTCGTGTTAGGAGAAGCACTAGGAAAAGGTAGTACAATGAATACCTGGCGAAGTGGAAAGGAAGGAAAATTGTAGATTCAACTTGGTTGTTCGAGTCAGAGGTGAGCCATCTTGGTTTTCCTCTAACTCTTGAGAAGTGACAGAGTCACTTTTCAAAACTATCCTGGGTGTCTAATGTAGGAGCATCCAGGGCAAAGAGCAATCTTCCATCATCAAATTATGTGTTGTTTGTTTCAAATAAGGGTTAATCATGTTCTATCGGTGGGGCTTTGGCATATCGACGAGATGTTCCTTCAGGTCCCTTGAACATAGCGATGTGGGAAGATGAAAACTTGACTAAGTCATACTCATTGGCGAGACATAGAGAGTTCATTGGGACCTTGTTTCAAGTCCCATCGATAACCCGATAGCTATGTTGTTGGTGTGTCGCAAGTTTTCAAAACTTCATAACCTCCAACCTGAGGTTCTAAAGTTTAGGTTTGTAGTGACTATGTGATATTGCTTGATAAATGGTGGAGGTCAAGGCTTGGAGATCAAATGGTGCTCGCCAACCTTGCTGAGTTTTTGGTGGGTTCCGGCTAAGTCCTGCAGGGTCTGCGAGGAGTGGTGGAGATTAATCAATGATGGATGAATGATAATCGTTGATGAAGAAGGTGGGACCCGGTAGGATGATGGTGGAGTTTGGTGACGATGTAGACATTTGGACATATGATGACATCGTGTGGATCTGACATTGGAATGATGTATTGGGGGTTGTTGTTTTCATTGGAGTGACATTCTTTCATTGGTAGGACTCTCAAGGTTGTCCCTTCGATACAATGATAAGGAGGTGATGACCAAGGATTGAATGAACAACGAGTTGGTGGAATAGACAAACACTATGGTGGCACATGGCACGATAGTAGTCATTGATTCACATCGTTGTTGCTAATCGACTAGGTCAAACGAATTTACAAGCATGCAGCAAATGATTGGGAAATGACTTACTAGGGAATGAATGAGAGCACAATCATGAAAGTTTATGTAACTTCTTGGAGAATATACATGTATACTACGACATCGTCAAGGAAGGAAGACAGACATGAGAAAGATAGGGGAATGTCTTGAAGAGTACAAAGAACGAAGGTTGAAGTTTCAACATCTGAGAAACACATATTTTCATTTAGCAGATGAATGTAATGAGCTGCCCATGAGATGGAATGTAACTCTGGAATGTCATTCCAGTAATATCATTTAGTGAGTGATGATGATACAACCTCATATCATAGTGCAGACTATACATCTAAAAAATTGTATGGAAGTGATAAGTACCAAGGTCCTCATCATTTGGTAGGGAAACTAAAGGTTAATGATTGTATGATTGCCACAACCATAGAGAATTTTGAAGTTTCTCATCAAATGTTGTCTAGTTATGGTTTGAGTACTCTTGTGTGAAATGAGCACTGTGATAGTGGCCTTTCCCTTGCAAATTTTCATGCACTCCAAGAAGCAATTGGAATAATGAAACAAAATTACCTATAGTTACTTGCTGACAAAAATTATCTTCTCGAGTGAGATTGCATTTGTTATGATGCATTAAAGGGAAAGGAAGAGGTGTTTTTATATGGAGCCTAATTAGATTCAGAGGTTAAATTTTGTACACTTTTATCGGCGTAGTTTCCCTCCCAAATTATTCAACGGGGGTTTGGTGACAACATTGCCAAGACGTGGTCAAGGGGTAGTGCTCCTAGTGTGCTCCTTGTCATGATATAGGGCAGGTTGAGGGGTTGCGCCCCCGCGGGGCTCAGGGGCAGCACCCCCGAAACCTCAAATGACTTTTATTATTTTATAAAGGCGTTGGGAGTTATTTTTTCTATTGGCCAACATAAAAAAACCCTATTTTGTAACTGACATAAGTCTTGATAAAATGGCGAAGGGTTAGGGTTTCCATTGATATTGTATTGTAGAATTTGCAGTGGTATTGAGTTGCAAGGATTGCTAGTTGTAATCAGTTTGATTTGTTGGAAAATAATATTGGAATCTCTGTTGGTGGATGTAGCCCGAGTTTGGGTGAACCACGTTAAAAATTGTCTCTCCTTGTTATTATTTCTATTTTTTTCATTCCTCTGTTTAATCTTTATTTTCAATTAATTGATATTTTCTACATGCAATTCCTAACAAGTGGTATTAGAGTAGGTTATGTTTGATTATCATCTATAGGAAGGTCTCATGATTGAGTGGGAGTCTCATGGTTAAGTGGGAGCAATGGTAGACGAGGGAAAATTGAAGGTAGGTGAATTCAATGGGTAGAACTATCAGTTATGGAAGATGCAGATGGAGGATTATCTCTATCAAATGGATTTATGGAGGCCACTAGAAGGAATAGCCAAGAAACTGACAATAATGATTGACAAGGACTAGAATCTTCTGGATAGAAAGGCACTGGGAACCATTTGTTTATGCTTGGCACAATCAGTGGCCTTCAATATTACAACAACAAAGACAACTCAAGAGTTGATGGAAACCCTGGCGAAGTTATATGAAAATCCTTTTTCTTTGAATAAGGTATTTCTTATGAAGCGTTTATTTAATATGAAAATGGTAGAAGGTGGGTCAGTTGCTAATAATTTTGAGTTTAATATGGTTACTAATCAATTAACTTCTATAAATGTAAACTTTGATGAAGAAGTTAGGGCTCTTTTGATTATGTGTTCTTTTCCTAAAATTTGGAATAGCTTGGTAATGGTTGTTAGCAATTCTGTTTTTGGTTCGAATACATTGAAAGTTGAAGATGTTGTTGGTATTATTTTGAGTGAGGAAATTTGTAGGAAAACCTCAGGTGGAACATCCACATCAGGCAGTGTTTTGAATGCAGAAAGTAGGGAAAAAACAAAGGAGAGAGGAAACAATTCTATAAGTCATGGGAAGCATAAAGAAAATCAAAGGATAAAAGGTCCCAATCTAGAGACAAGAGGGATTGTTGGTACTGTGGTAAGCTGGGTCATTTAAAGAAAGATTGCTGGTCTCGAAAAAATAAAGGAGACAAAAAGGAAGGAAGTAAAGAGGAAAATGTGGTAAGTAACAAATCTAATGAGGATGCTTTGATTCTTTCCCTTGATAATTTTGATGATTCATGGGTTTTAGATTTAGGGGCCTCATTTCATGCTACACCCCATAGACGTTATTTTCTTGATTATGTCCAAGGGGATTTTGGGCTGGTTTATTTGGGAGATAACGAATCTACTAGATTGTTGGAAAGGGAAAAAATAATATTAAGTTGTAGAATGGGAATCATTAGCTATTACAAGAGGTAAGGCATGTTCCAAGACTGAGTAGGAATTTAATTTTAGTAGGGCAGCTAGGTGATGAAGGTTGCATAGTTACTTTTAATGATAAAAATTGGAAGGTTTCAAGAGGTGCCTTAATAGCAGCCAAAGGTGTGAAAGTAGGCACCTTATATCTTTGTATAGGTCATATACTATTCCTTCTACTTTAGTTGTTGTAGTGAAAACACAAACAGGTTCATGAATAGTTGCTGCAGGTTCGCAGAAAGAGACTGAAACAGTTGTTGCAGGTTCTAAGACAACATTGTGGCATAATAGAATTGGGCATATGAGTTAAAAAGGTATGAAGGTACTTCATTCTAAGAAATTTTTACCTAGTCTTAAATACATTAATATGGATATCTATGAAAGTTGTGTGTATGGAAAACAAAAGAGAGTTTTCTCAAGGATGGGAAGCAAAAGAAAGATGAAAAGTTGGAGCTTATGCAAATAGATGTATGGGGACTGGCTTAGGTATCTTCTCTTGGTGGCTCTTGGTATTATGTTACATTCATTGATGATGCAACTAGGAAGGTTTGGATTTATTTCCTTAGGAAAAAATATGATGCATTTGAAACATTTAAGAAATGGAGAAGCTTGGTTGAGAATGAGATGGGTAAAAGATTAAAATGTCTTAGATCTAATAATGGTGGTGAGTATTGCAACAAATAATTTGAGGATTTTTTTCCTTTAATGGAATTTGTAGGAAGAAAATAGTTCTAGAGTCTCCACAAGAAAATGGAGTGGCTGAACGCATGAATAAGACAATAATGGAGCGTGAAAGGAGCATGAGATTGCATGCCAGGTTGCCTTTAAACATGTGTGAAGAGGCTATCAATACCGTTGTATATTTAATTAATAGAGGTCCTTCAGTTCCTTTCAGTTGTGGTATTCCAGAGGAAGCATGGACAGGTAAGAAGGTGAGTTATTCTTTTCTCAAAATGTTTAGATTTGAAGCATTTGCACATGTAGATTCTGAAAATAGAACCAAACTGGATGCAAAATCAAAAAAGTGTATCTTGGTTGGATATGACATTGATGAATTTAGCTATAGGCTTTGGGATGTTGAAGATTTGAAAATTGTGAGAAGTAGGGATGTTGTATTCAATGAGAAGGTATTGTACAAAGATCAGTTGCAGCAGCATGAGAAGAAATAAAAGGATTTTGTGGTGCTAGATGATACTCTAGATAGTGATGTTCCAGTGGTTCCTCATGCTCTGCAACAACAAGAAATATCACAAACTCTAGTGAATGTTAGATGGTCAACAAGGCTAAGTAGACCTCTTGAAAGGTTTTCTCCCTGTTTGTATTCTATTTTTTTAATAGATGCTGGTGAACCAGAAGGGTATGATGAAGCTATGTAGGTGGATACAAAGGTTTAGTGGGAGCTTATAATGAAAGAAGAAATGGATTCCTTGCGGAAAAATCAGACTTGGGAATTATGTAAGTTGCCTGCAGGTAAAAGGCCTTTACCAAACAAATGGGTTTATAGGCTGAGAGATGAAGATGGAGGTAAGAATAGATTTAAAGCCAGGTTAGTTTTCAAAGGATTTACACAAAAAAAAGGCATTGATTTTTCTAAAAAAAATTCTTCGGTAGTTAAGATGACTTCTATTTGTATTGTTTTAAGTATTTTGGTTGCTAAAGATTTTCATTTGGAACAACTAGATGTGAAAATCGCCTTTCTCCATGGTGATTTGGAGGAGGAGATATATATGGAACAACCCCAAGGATTTGAGGTCAAAGATAAGGAGAAATTGGTGTGCAGATTGAAGAAGAGATTATATGGCTTGAAACAAGCACTTCGATAATGGTACTTGAAATTTGATAGTTTTATGGTTGAGCAAGGCTACAATAGGTGTAATTTTGACCATTGTTTTTAAAAGGTTGGATAATGATAGCTACATTATTTTATGTTTATATGTTGACGACATGCTTATAGCTGGGTCTAACATGGATCATATAAGGGAGTTAAAACAACAGTTAGCAAAATCATTTGCTATGAAGGATTTGGGGGCAACAAAACAAATCCTTGGTATGAAAATTTACAAAGATAGGAAGAACAAAAAATTTACTCTATCTCAGGCTAATTATGTTAAAAAGGTGTTACAAAGATTCCATATGGAGAATGCAAAAGCTGTCAACATACCTTTGTCTAGTCATTTGAAATTGACTAAGAAGATGTGTCCAAAGACACAAGAGGAGGAAGACAAAATTTCCAAGGTACCATATGCTTCAATTGTAGGAAGTTTAATGTATGCCATGGTATGCACGAGACCAGATATTGCACATGTTGTTAGAGTCCTAAGTCGGTATATGATTAATCCTAGATTGGAGCATTGGAATGTAGTAAAATGGGTTCTCAAGTATTTGAGAGATACATCTAATAAAAAATTATGTTTTGGGGGCTCTAATATTGATTTAGCAGGTTATGTAGACTTAGATTTGGCAAGGGATATTGATACTGAGTAGAGTACTACAGGTTATGTCTTTAGTGTAGGTGGGACAATGATGAGTTGGATCTCCAGGTTGCAAAAGGTGGTTGCTTTATCCACCACAAAGGCAGAGTATGTAGCTGCAATAGAGGTAAGCAAGAAGATGATATGAATAGAATCTTTCATGGAAGAATTGGGAAAATGATAGGCTAATAGTTATTTGTTTATGGATAGCCAAAGTGCCATACATCTTGCAAAGAATCCTGCCTTGCATTTAGATACCAAACACATACAGTTGAGGTATCACTTCATTCGGTCAGCATTGGATGATGGACAGTTAAGGCTAGAAAAGATACAAATGAAAATCCAACAGATATGTTTACAAAGGTAGTGACAAGGGAGAAGTTGAGATCCTCTTTAGCATCAATTGGTCTTCAAGATTGAAAACAATAAAAACATAACAACAGGGTCTAGGGTATTTATTTCCAATGGGAGCTATAGGGTCAATGGTGTTATGATAAGTCTCCAAGTGGGAGATGATATGTTGTGGAGTCTGATCAGTCTCCAAGTGGGAGATTGTTGTTATATGGAGCCTAATCAAACTTGAAGGTCAAATTTTCCACACTTTCATCAGCACAGTTTCCCTCCCAAATTATTCAACGGGGGTTTGGGGGCAGCGCGCCCAAGATGGGGTCAAGGGGTAGTGCCCCTTACGGGGTCCAATGGTAGCGTCCCTGGTGCACTCCTTGTTGCGATACAAGGAGGGGTCGAGGGGTTGCCCCCAACGAGGGGTTGCCCACTGCCAAGGCTCAGGGGAAACACCCTCAAAACCTCAAACAATTTATTATTTTATAAAGGTGTTGGGAGTTATTTTTTCTATTGGATGACATAAAAAAACCCTATTTGTAACTGACATAAGTCTTGATAAAACGATGAAGGGTTAGAGTTTTTGTTGATATTGTATTGTAGCATTTGCAGCGGTATTGAGTTACAAGGATTGCTAATTGTAATTGGTTCGATTTCCTGGATAATAATATTGGACTCTTTGTTGGTGGATGTAGCCCGAGTTTGGGTGAACCACGTTAAAAGTTGTCTCTCGCTATTATTTTTATTTTTATTTTTCATTCCTCTGTTTAATATTTATTTGCATTTAATTGATATTTTCTGCATGCAATTCCTAACAAGAGGTTGATGAGCTCACTTATGAGCTTGAAGTGACCATGTAATATTTGAAGAGCAATTATTTGGCCCTTCAAGAGTCTAAGGCATAGATAGATGAGCTTACCGTGGAGTTGAGCTTGGCATAGTCTTCACCATCTACATATATAGTTCAGGTTTCTATGGCAGTAGTTGGTGAGGAGAATATATCCACAAATTATGGTTGTGAGAAGGTTGAGGATGTGGTTACATCCATCATAGTTACAGGTGCAGTTGATGCAGATGGGATGAGTGCATTGGTTGAGAGTTGTAGAGAGCGACATGTTGCACTAGGTTCTCCTGAGGTTAGTCCCATAATAGATGATGCATGGTAGATTATTGATAGCTCTTGTGACATAGTAGTTGATTCTCTAGAGAGTTGTGTGACAATTCATGACACTACTCCATCTTCTTCACAGGAGACATGTATCATATCATCTAGTTGGGACATTGGTTCTGATGTTGATTCGTTTCCCTCTCCTGGAAGCAAATCAGTAATTTCATCCCATGCAACTGATTATGATTGATAATTTGTTGAGCCACAAAGTTGGAGGGATCGACAATCTCATTTTTTCTACGCATATAAGTTTGTGGAGTACCTTCTTTGGAGAGCACAGTTTGAGGAGAGACATTATGGAGTATCAATTGGTACTCACATTTGAGATTTACGCTTTATCAGGTGTGCTTTGGAGGCATTGAAACTAAAATACCTCCATTTGCTTCATGATAGAGATTTTTCTATTGGGTTTGTAGAGAGGGTTTCCAAAGTGCCTATCCAATTAGCCATTCGAGATTAGAGACATGAGCCATCTTTTGATTCTAGTGTCGGGAGTGATGAGACTAATGAGGAGGGTGTTCTCCAGGACTATGATGGTCAGCCCTTGACAGAGGTGGGAGCATTTTATCTTGACTACATAGTGAGGAGTGCTCATCATTTCTCCTTTTTTCCATACATGGAGGATTTGATGATGTGTCATTGTGGATTGGCTCAAGGCTTACACCATCCATTGTGGGATAGAGAGTTGCCATCTTTAGAAGATGGAATTAGAGGCTACAAGTACCCGACTTAGTTGTTTGCAAGGGATTACTTGCAGGATTAGAGGTTGGATTACCATCATGTTGATGTGTACCTAACAGAGTTTGCCACTTCTAGGTTACAATTGGAGATAGGGCTTTAGGGAGGTTGTAGTGGCAGTGGGAATGATGGATTAGTTAGTTATCACATCCGTGGGAGATTCATAGAGGTTGTAGAGAGGTATTGTGTTGTAGATGCTTCTAGATATTTTTGTCTTTTCATGGCAGATGGATGTGAAGTTCAGATGTTTTGGGATCCTGGTGGTGACAGGTTTGGCATTGTGTATTGGATGGCTCCTATTGGGTTGCTTCACCACTCTCAGTATGGTGAATTTGGAAATAGAAGAGCGTAGCGAAATTCTGAGGATATTATGCATGGAAAAATTCCATTCTGGGTTTGGGATCCAAAAATATTTTACACGGATGTTTTTATGTTGTTGCTACAAGATTTATTTGGTGACATGTGGGCCATCCTAAAATTCTTCCCTTGGGCCTCTAATTGAGTGTTGTTTTCTATTTAGTTGTGATTGCTTGAGGAAAATAAATTTCAAGGAGGGAAGACTATAATGTCTCCTTTTTGTGAGCATAAGAGTTTGGAGGATTAGCCTATCATTTGACCCTCGTAGGCTAGTGTGGTGGACTAGAGGGTCTAGTTTGGGCATTATTGAGCTCTTTAGGTGGCAGTTGTTAGCTTTTACCTCTCCTAATTGTTGGTATTTTATGAGGCTAGGCTATTCAGTGGTTTTTGGTTCCGTTTTGAGGTACTTACCATTTATAGTAAGTGGGTTGAGTATTGGAGGCCAACCTTACTATTTTTAGTAAGGCATCTAGATGTGCAGTGAATGTAGTGCTCAATCACCTGATTTAGATGGGATGGAAAAATAATAAGTATTTTTGGAGTTATGTCATTTTCATTATTAATAAAGTAATAATTTATTAATAATTAATTATAAAGTGCATATTATAAAGTTATATTTTAACTTTATGTTGATGGGGCCACTTTATGACTTAAAAAGCCAATTAATAGAAGTACTTTATGTGGGCACCTAATTATGCTTACTATAAAGTCAACATAAAAAAACAATTTTATGAATATTTAAAATGATTTAAAGCTTCAAAAGGGATCGACCTGATTGGAGAGGATATATAAGGCACCAAAAAGAAAATAGAATTCATCATTGATCATTTTACACTTATGCTTTTGGAGAGCTCTTCTCTTGGAGAAAGAAAACCAAGGTTTCTGCCATTAACAACTTGGGAGAGCATAGATTCTTCATAGTTTGAGCTTCCTAAGGGTGTGCAATACCATCTTAAGGTTGCATTGTGGATTGGCTTCATTCAGGAGTCAACAATGTGCATCATTGGAGGATTTCTCAAGTGTTTCAAAAGATAAACATTTGTAGATTAGAAGTTTGGTAAATTGCTATAGTACCCATGAATAGTAAATTTCTATAGTACCCATAAATAATAAATCGCTACAGTACATGTGAATAGTAAATGCTATAGTACTAGTGCATTTTAGAAGAGTTTATCTATAGAAATTCAAAGGGGTTTGAAGAGTGATTTTCAAATTGTTGAAGGCACAATCTTTAGAAGCCAATTAATAGCTGTTAGCAACCTCTATTGGTAGCCATGTGTGTATTTGAAGTTCTGTTCCATCTGTTGCAAATAGGCTGTAATATCTCTATTAGCTGGGCATGTAGATTGTGGAGAGAAGCACCTAGGTTTGAGGGCTAAAATTTCTATCATTTTGGGCAGTTAAGTTGGAAGGTCTAGTATGGTACATTGTTGATGTGGAGAAGTTAAATAATTGCAGCCAGGCGACCATGCTAAGGAGTTGTTGATTATGGTACATTAGATCTCAGAATTTGTATTCAATCTTCCTGGGTATGATTAAATTAGTGTGCAAGTGATATTGAACTGATTTGGTCAAGTTTGTAGTACAAGCTATGAATTGTAAATTTATTTTGATAATTCTATATATATATATATATATATATATATAAAAAGCTTTCTAGAACAATATCTTTCATTACATTAGATTGTCATATTCTCATTTGGCATTTGCACATGTTACTTGCAATCTCTTGGAAATTCATCATTTCTTTATCAAACCCAAACTAAGCAAAACATTGAAAAAAGAGACAAACCAAAAAACATAAGGCAAAAAATTAGAATTGCAAGTGTCCACCTGGGGTGGGACACTACACTATTTATTCATATCCAAAAAAAATTCTATTCTATTAGCATTAATAAGAACATAATGAACCCTCAAATCAATTTAATTTGAATTTTATTAAAATCAATGTAGAGCTCTACATACTTGCATTACTTGGATAAAATATTGAGCTCACTATGGTGTTGAGCCTACAAGATTTAATAATATAGTATTTGTCAATTCCAAAATCTTCTTTCTTCTCTCACTTGACATTTCAAAATTAGAAAAAATAAAATAAAAAATAATTGGTAGTTAGGGTAGATTTTACACAATACGATATTTTTAGGTGAAGTGAAAAATATATGAAATTCTATTAAGTATAATTGAAAGAAATATTACTATATAATATATTAGGGAAAGTGGATATGGAATGATATTTATATTTACTCATAAACACAATTCATAAAAATCAAAACATTAATGAAACACGATACACCCCAATTGAAAAACAATGTTTGGCTCTTGTATTCACTACTAGTAAGTTACAAAATTATTTACCAAATGCCGAAATACAAGTCATGACAAAATTTGATCCTCTCAAACATATTTTTAACAAAACAAACTTATCATGACATTTAGCTAAATGGGTTATGTTGTTGACTGAGTTTGACCTTAAGTTTGTTTCACAAAAAGTGATTAAAGGTCAAGCCTTGACCAACCACTTAGTTGATGATCCTTCTCCTTTGGCACTACCTGACAATGATTCTTTTCCTGATGATAGTGTGTTGACAACAAAGGTTTCTACATGGGAATTATATTTTGATGGATCCAAGTGTAGAACAGGCTCTAGTGCTGGGGTTATATTAATTCTGCCCACTGGAAAGCCTCTTCCTTTGTCGTATCTATTGAATTTCCTATGTACAAATAACACAACTGAATATGAAATGTTAATTGTTGGATTACATGCCACTTTAATCATGGGCATCAAAGATATTAAAATCTTTGGTGATTTACAATTGGTGATCAAACAAATAAACGAAGACAATCAAGCTAAACATGACAAATTATCAAAATATAAGGATCTCACAATGGCCTTGTTGGCACAAATTGACTCCTTCACCATTGATAACATCCCATGAAAAGATAATCGACACGCTAATGCAATGGTGAGTGTTGCTTCTCTTATATCTCCTCAAGATCCTTCAAAGGATGTTACATTCACAGTTCATCCCATCATGACACCCTCAATTAATGATAAATTTGAAGACACATTAACACTAATGAAGGATAACTCTGGTACATGGTATGGTCCCATATATAATTATTTAAAAGATGGTACCATTCCTGAGCCTGCAAGAAACAACACCCGTGTTCATTTAAAACAGTTAGCAACCAAGTACATCATCCTTTCCGATGTGTTATATAGATGATCCTTTGATGGAATAAAAAATCAATATCACACTCGAAGAGGCTTATGCGGGCATCTATGGAGGTCATTTTGGAGGAAATACCTTGGTGCAAAAACTTCTTTGTATGGGATACTATTGGAAAAATATGGAAAAATATTGTTATGTGTATGTTAAGCGATGTCCCAAATGTCAAGAACACAACAATTTGATTCATGGTCTTGCTTCTGAGCTCCGTGCCCAAATTCCTATTTGGCTATTCTCAATATGGGGATTGGATCTAATTGGAAAAATCTCACCACTGTCTTCTGCTGGACATACATTTATCATTACAACAACCGATTATTTTACAAAATGGGTAGAAGCTATCCCTCTTCTATCCACCACTGCTAATGTGATATGTCATTTCATATTGGAACACATTATTGCTTCCTTTGGACTTCCTTCCACATTAATTTTAGACAATGGAACACCATTTAAAAAAAATGATGTTAAGAAGT
Organism: Sequoia sempervirens; assembly: GCA_007258455.2. Taxonomy (NCBI): domain Eukaryota; kingdom Viridiplantae; phylum Streptophyta; class Pinopsida; order Cupressales; family Cupressaceae; genus Sequoia; species Sequoia sempervirens. Next base: position 390,179,164 of record VDFB02353493.1, read on the forward strand.
TCCTGGACACTTTTCATATCCAATATCATTTTTCAACACCCTACTACCCACAATCCAATGGTCAAGCTGAAAGCACTAATAAGATTCTAGAAAAAATCCTCAATAAAACTGCCAACCAACATCACAGAGATTGGAACACAAAATTACCATATGCGCAATGGGCCTATCGAACAAGTGTCTGATCCTCTACGTGAAGTACACCTTACAATCTTGTTTATGGTACCGAGGCCATCATGCCTTTGGAGTTAAAAATCCTGACATTAAGGATTTCTCTTCAAGGTCTTGTCGATAATAACACTTATAAGGCACAACAATTAAACCAACTTGAATTGCTTGATGAAAAGTATATTAACGCTCTCGAGCATCTCCAAGCTTACACTAAGCAATTACAACGAAAACATGGTATTGATGTCATCCCTTAGACATTTACTAAGGGTGATTTACTTTTATATGAAAATCAACGAAACACGACTGTTGATTCTATTGAAAAAGGAAAATTCAGCCCTAATTGGTTAGGACCCTATATAATCAATACAATTTATGGATCTGGCGCTTAAAACTTAATAGAGCTAGATGACCATACACCCCTCAAAGACTCTATCAATGCCATGCATCTGTGTCAGTATTATATCTAGTCTCTTTTTGAATGGTATGAAAGATAAATCAATGTTGTTAAGGCTATCGGGTCCTAACCTATATGCTTTCACATTGTTTCATTCTTGACAAATTAATCATGCATATGACTTGAACACTAAAGTGGTTATTTAATTTATAATTACTTTAGGTTTCATACTATTCAAATTCATCTTGTGTTTTATGATAAGTTGCATCATTTAATTTAGCATAATATACTTAATCATCATGTCGTATCTAAAAGAAACTGTAATAAGTTTTAATTATATCACAAAAAAATGGTTAAATCATGACAACATTAATTAAACAATCTTGCAAAGGTTATTTAATTAATAACATTGCCATTTAACATTCCAACACATTAAGACAAGTCATAAAACATCAAATGCTCATATATATATCTAAAGTTTTATGTACATATCATCACAATATACAATATCACTAAGGTCTGTGGGAACTCGACCCCTCAAGCTTTGGTGCTTGTGATACGGTAGTAGGACGTCAGGAGACAGTCGTATGTGATCATGACCGTGATCCACCAAACCTGAGTGAAAACTCTAGGACCTATGTCCATTCAAGGGCCACCTAATGCTCCCCTGCTATCTCCACTTGTAGTCTCTCAACCTCTGCCGGAGTTCAGGACGACTTTCCTGTAGACTCGACTCGACAAAGTTGTCTCCTCAGACTCTCATATGTTGCCCGTAACCTCGCGAATGGTCTAAGGGACTTTGGATCTTACTCCACAATAGGTGGGGGCACATAATCTGAATCCATTTCCTCCTCATCGATGGATGCTGACACTATCTATGTAGCTCTACTTGATGGTAGAGCTCCCGCTAGTCTCTCATCACTCTTGCAAGGTAGCAGAATCAACTCACCTCGTGATGACACTCGTTGTGTGCCACCTGGTCCTATAGAACGTCCAATCGTGCAGGCCTGTAATATCATCTGCTCAACATATTTTTGTCTCACTCGTCACTCTCACACTACAAGAAGGTGAATGAAATAGTAAGTGACAAAATACTTCACTTTTACCTCTTTTCATTCCTTTTTACTCTTATGAATATAATTAGGATTTTTCCTATCTAAAGAGTCAATAAAGTACTTTCTATTCAAAACACCATAACAGGTGCTAGGGAACTCCATTTTCGATGACGTTTGATGCATTAGAATCATGATTCCACACCCGACATCATCAATGGTCTATTGTTATGTGGCATGGTGTTTGGATATGTCCTACGATATGATATTCCTTAGTCAATGTGGCTAGAATGCTACCTTGATTCCACCTCTGTAAAGCAATCAGAATCAAGGGGGGGCATACATCTACCCTCAAATTTGATTTCTAGAAGTTAGATAAGAGGATTTTTGGACAACTAACGAATTTGTGTGGTAGGATGCGGTTCCTAATGTTGTAGTTTTGCAGATAACTACATTGTGGGCTTCATTCTCCTTTCTTTTGACTGAATATCATTTTATAGTAAAGTGTACTGTTTAGAGTTCTTTAGCTTACATATGCATGTAGAGTCATATGGGCACTGCAGTGGGGGCTTAATGTGTGACCAAAAAATGTATACTCTTGAAGAAAGAGGCAATTTTGTGATTAATTTGGTCCTATTTTATACACCCTTGCATTAATCACTTCTTAAAAATTATGTTTATAGGCCCCTAATGCTCATTATTTTGGACTTTAAGGTCTATTCCACTAACAAATTATACGAATCCCTACAAGCAATATTCAAATAATTCAAATTCCACAAAACCCACCTACAAAAATTTGCAGTTCATTTTGGTGAACCTGCATTTAGAACATCCTATTTATGATTTAGAATGCATTTACATCCTAGAAATAGCTTGCATCAACATTGCATTAGGTTTTGTATTGTTTTGCATTCTAGGGTTTTAAAATTTGCATTAGTAAAAAGCTCATTTAAGCTTGCATTATTGCATTTCATTTCCTTCCACAATAGTGAAATTTTGCATCTATAGTTTAGATTTGCATCATATAGAACATAACACATCAATCTCCATTAGAAAATTCATAAAAACTTCAAAAATACCCTTACTAGGACTAATTCGCCACCCTGGGCGATTTAGTCCCATTACACATTTTGCATCAGTGTTTTCAGAATTTCGTTTCAAGATTTTTAAGTTATTGTTTGCTTCAGTTCCTCTTCAGTTTCTATTCACATATTTTCTGTTACATTCAAATCATTAGCATTAGCATTATTTACTTTCATGGCCATTATGGATAGAATTAGATTTTTGCAATTTTCATTTTCAGCATTAGCTCCTAGTTCATTTAGATTAGATTCATTAGAAAATATAAAAAAAAATGTTCAACAATCAAACAAAACAATCGAAACAATGCTTTACTTTAGGAAAACTATATCATCCAAACCTTTTAGCAATGATGACTTGGATAAGTTAGATGAAGCTCTACATGGCTTCCTCTCACCAAGTTCATCCACTAAGG
>VDFB02353493.1:390184176-390211985 GCA_007258455.2 Sequoia sempervirens
TTAGGTGCTTCTGATAAGACATCTTATTCCAAGAGAAAAGTTACCTATGCTATGATTATTACCAAGCAAAAAGATATTGATACTAATGAGGCAAACATGAGCATGGAACCATATGATCCCAAATTTCCTAAGTCTAGTGCACTCCCCTTAGGGGATACAATTGATATACCAATAGAAATAAATGATAAAGAAAAGATTATTGAGATTGGGAAGTGCCTTGATGATGAAGAAAAAGAGAATACTACAACCTTGCTTCATGATTTTCCTAAAACTTTTTCTTGGAAATATTCAGATATGCCGGGAATAGACCCAAAGATAGTAACACATAACATTGTTCTTGCTAACAATGCTAAGCCCGTTCGACAAAAGATACGAAAAATGAACCCTAAGATAGCCTTGCATGTTAAAGGAGAACTTGAAAAACTCCTTGACACAGGTTTCGATGAAGGTTTCATGTGACCTATTGATTATTCTCCTTGGATCTCAAACATTGCCACCATTGCTAAATTTGATAATCGTATTAGGATCTGTACGAATTTTTGTGACTTGAATAAAGCCTCTTTAAAAGATGATTTACCCTTCCTAATATTGACATGATAGTGGAATCCACTACATGACATGCTTTGTTGTCATTCATGGATGGATTTTTTGGTTATAATCAAATCTTTATTAACCCACAAGATCAATATAAAACAACATTCACAACTGTTTGGGGAACATTTTTTTGGGTTATGATGCCTTTTGGATTAAAGAATGTAGGCACAACTTATCAAAGAGAAATGACATTGATATTTCATGATGACATCCTCGTCAAATCCTTAACAAGACAAGATAATGTGAACCTCCTTCGACAAATATTTGAACGAATGTGTAAATACAACATGTGACTAAATCCAAAAAAGTGTCTTTGGAGTAGATAGTGGAAAACTTTTAGGGTTCATCATATCTCACAAAGGCATGTTACAAGGAAGAATCCAAGCCATCTGTCATTTTTTTGCCTCCTTAGTTGATTGAACATTACCTTTCACACATCTCCTCAAGAAGGATGTGCATTTTGATTGGAATGAGGATTGTAAACAAGCCTTTAAGAGTTTGAAGGAATACATTGCAACTCCACCCAGTTTACAACCCACTATGCCAAATAAATGGTTCATCCTTTACATAGCCGCATCTGCCCATGCCCTTGCCACTTGTTGGCTCAAAAAGAGGATAATGGAAAATAACATCTTGTTTATTACATTAGTTGAACTTTAATCGATTATGAAACACGACACCCCAATTGAAAAACAATGTTTGGCTCTTGTATTCGCTACTAGTAAGTTGCGACATTATTTACTAAATTCCGAAATACAAATCATGACAAAATTTGATCCTCTCAAACATCTTTTTAACAAAACATACTTATCAGGATGTTTAGCTAAATGGGTTATGTTGTTGATTGAGTTTGACCTTAAGTTTGTTTCACAAAAAGTGATTAAAGGTCAAACCTTGACCGACCACTTAGCTGATGCTCCTTCTTCTTTGGCACTACCCGACAATGATTCTTTTCTTGATGATAGTGTGTTGACAACAGAGGTTTCTACATGGGAATTATATTTTGATGGATCCAAGTGTAGAAAAGGCTCTGGTGTTGGGGTTATATTAATTCCACTCACCGGAAAGCCTCTTCCCTTGTTGTATTGATTGAATTTCCTATTTACAAATAACATAGTTGAATATGAAGCGTTAATTGTTGGATTACGTGCTGCTTTAATCATGGTCATCAAAGATATTAAAATATTTGGTGATTCGTAATTGGCGATAAAACAAATAAATGGAGATTATCAAGCTAAACATGATAAATTATTGAAATATAAGGATCTCACAATGACCTTGTTGGCACAATTTGACTCCTTCACCATTGATAACATCCAACGAAAAGATAATCATCATGTGAATGCAATGGCGAGTGTTGCTTCTCTTATATCTCCTCAAGATCCTTCAAAGGATGTTACATTCACAATTCATCCCATCATGACACCCTCAATTAATGATAAATTTGAAGATGCGTTAACACTAACGAAGGATAACTTAGGTGCATGTTATGATGCAATATATAATTATTTAAAAGATGTTACCAACCCTGAGCCTACAACAAACAACACCTGTGATTGTTTAAAATAGTTAGCAACCAAGTACATCATCCTTGTCGATGTGTTATATAGATGATCCTTTCATGGAATTTTACTTAGATGTCTTAAGGATTCAAAAATCAATATCGCACTCGAAGAGGCTCATGAAGACATCTATAGATGTCATTTTGGAGGAAATACCTTGGTGAAAAAACTTCTTTGTATGGGATACTATTGGAAAAATATGGAAAAATATTGTTATGTGTATGTTAAGCAATGTCCCAAATGTCAAGAATACAACAATTTGATTCATGCTCCTGCTTCTGAGATCCGTGCCCAAATTCTTATTTGGTCATTCTCAATATGGGGATTGGATCTAATTGGAAAAATCTCACCACTATTTTCTACTAGACATATGTTTATCATTACAACAACTGATTATTTTATAAAATGGGTAGAAGCTATTCCTCTTCAATCCACCGTTGTTGATGTGATATGTCATTTCATCTTGGAACACATTATTCCTCACTTTGGACTTCCTTCCACATTATTTTTCAGACAATGGAACACCATTTAAAGACAATGATGTGAAGAAGTTCTTGGACACCTTTCATATCCAACATCATTTTTCAACACCTTACTACCCACAATCCAATGGTCTTGAGCTGAAAGCACTAATAATATTCTCGAACAAATCCTCAAGAAAACTGTCAACCAACATCACAGAGATTGGCACACAAAATTACCATATACACCATGGGCCTATCGAACAAGTGTTCGATCCTCTACGGGAACTACACCTTATGATCTTGTTTATTGTACTGAGCTCGTCATGGCTTTGGAGGTAGAAATCTTGACATTAAGGATCTCTCTTCAAGGTCTTTTCGATAATAACACTTACAAGGAACAATGATAAACCAGCTTGAATTACTTGATGAACAATGTATTAACGCTCTCGAGCATCTCCAAGCTTACACTAAGCAATTAAAATGAAAACATGATACTCATGTCATCCCTCAGACATTTACTAAGGGTGATTTAGTTTTATATGAAAATCAACGAAACACTACTATTGATTCTTTTGAAAAAGTAAAATTCAGCCCTAATTGGTTAGGACCCTATATAATCAATACAATTTATGGATCTGGCACTTACACCTTAATAGAGCTAGATTTGGTACACCCCTAAAAGACCCTATCAATGTTGCACATTTGCATCGGTATTATGTCTAGTCTCTTTTTGAATGGTATGAAAGATAAAGCAACGTTGTTAAGGCTATTGGGTCATATCCTATATGCTTTCACATTGCTTCGTTCTTGACAAATCAATCATACATATGTCTTGAACACTAAAATGGTTATTTAATTTATAATTACTTTAGGTTTCATACTATTCAAATTCATGTTGTGCGTTATGATAAGTTACATCATTTAATTTAGCATAACATACTTAATCATCATGTCGTATCTAAAAGAATCTGTAATAAGTTTTAATTAGATCACAAAACTTTGGTAAATCATGAAAACATTAATTAAACAATCTTGCAAAGGTTATTTCATTAATCACATTTCCATTTAACATTCCAACACATTAAGACAAGTCATAAAACATCAAATGCTCATATATATATATATATATATATATATATATATATATATATATCCAAAGTTTTATGTACATATCATCACAATATACAATATCACTGATGTTTGTGGGAACTCAACCCCTCAAGCTCTGGTGCTTGTGATTCAGTAGTAGGACATTGGGAGATAGTCATATGTGATTGTGACTATAATCCACCGAACCTGAATGCAAACTCTAGGCCTTGTATCCATCCAAGGGCCACCTGATGATCCCTTGCTTGCTCCCTCTCTGCCTATAGCCGTGATATCTCTGCCTGTAGTCTCTCAACCTCTGTTGGAGTCTGGGATGACTATTCTTTAGACTCGGCTCAGTGGAGTCCTCTCCTCAGAATCTCATATGCTGCTTGTACCCTCACAAATGGTCTAAGCGACTATAGATCCTACTCCACAATAGTTGAGGGCACATAATCTAAATCCATCTCCTCCTCATCGATGGATGCTGACACTATCTCTACAGCCACTTGACAATAGAGCTCCCACCAGTCTCTTGTCACTTCTGCAAGGTAGAAAAATCTACTCACCTAGTGATGACGCTCGTCGTGTGCCCCCTGGTCCCGTAGAATGTCCAATCGTGTAGGCCTGTAATCTTGTCTGATCGGCATCTTTCTATCTCACTCGTCACTCTCATGCTACAAGAAGGTGAATGGAATATTAAGTGAAAAAATACTTCACTTTTACCTCTTTTACCTCTTTTCATTCCTTTTTATTCTTATGAATACAATTAGGGTTTTTCCTATCTTAAGAGCTAATAAAGTATTTTCTATTCAAAACACCATAACAAGTGCTAGGGAACTCCATTTTTGAGGCTGTTTGATGCATTGGAATCATGATTTCACACCCGACATCATAAATGGTAAATCCTTATGCGGCATGGTGCTTGGATATGTCCTAGGATATGATATTCCTTATTTGATGTGGCTAGAATGCTATCTTGATTCCACCTTCATAAAGCAATGGGAATCAAGGGGGGCATACATCTACCCTTGAATTAGATTTCTAGAAGTTAGATAAGAGGTTTTTTGGACAACTAACGAATTTGTGTTGTAGGATGTGGTTCCTAATGTTGTGGTTTTGCAGATAATTACACCAAGGGCTTCATTCTCTCGTCTTTTGAATGAGTATCCTTTTATAGTAAAGTTTATTGTTTAGAGTCCTTTAGCTTACATATGCACGTAGAGTCATATGGGCGCTAAAGTGGGGGTCAATGTGTCACCAAAAATTGTATACTCTTGAAGAATGAGGTAATTTTGCGATTAATTTGGTCCTATTTTAGATACCCTTGCATTAATCACCCCTTAAAAACTGCATTTATAGGCCCCTAATGCTCATTATTTTTGACTTTAAGGCCTACTCCACTCACAAATCATACAAATCCCGACAAGTAATATTCAAATCATTAAAATTCCATAAAACCCACCTCAAAAACCCTTGGTGGGACTAAATCGCCTAGGGTGGCGACTTAGTCCCTTTTGAGGTATTTTTCACTTTTGAGCAGGAAAATCACTGACTTAATTAAAATTCTCGATGGATGTTGGCCCATGAAGTTAAAATAATGAATAATTCGATGTTGATGCCTATAAATACATGTTTTTGGGTCATTTTTAACATCAAGTCATTTTCATCAAGCAAATTCAAGAGTCAAGAGTCAAATATCTTTCACAAGAAGATTCATTAGTCTATCTACAACAAAGTTGAAGCTTTAGGGCAACAAGTTAGGGTTTTTGTAGGTCTTCAAGATCACTTTTTATCCAAGATATCACATTGCAAAGGGTTGATCATGGATTCCTATGGAGAATCATGGAGAAATCTAGGTTGAGGAGATGCAACTAACCATCAAATCAATCCTAAAGACTTATTTTCAAAGTGATTCCATCTTCCATTTTCTCTCTATCTTTAGCCTAAGGAAGGTTTGCAAGTCATTAAGATTCATTTCTAATTTGATTTAATGTCTCTTAGAATGAGTCTTGCATTGTTCTAAATCCATTTATGCATCTTATTTTCAGGCTTCCTAGTCTTAGATACACTTAGGGCTAGGGTTTTATGCATATTTTATATTTTTTAAGGTTTAAATACCAACTAGGGGTTTGACCAAGGAAAACCCCCCATTAGAAATCAATTTATGCTCTATTTTTCAGGTACCTTCGAAAATTCAGATCTGAGTTTCTGTTAGAAAACAGAGTGCAGATGTGGGCTTCCATTTCCACTTTCATATTTGCAAAAAATCCTAAGTGGAATAAGTTTCCAATAGTGATGACTTAGTCCCACTACATTGATCTTTTAGGAATTTTTGTAGTTTTAGATACCCATTTGGTAAAAACAGGTTTGTGGGTAGTTTCCCTGATTTGGGACTAAGTCGCCCAGCTTGGTGTAAGTGTCCCAATTGGTCAGAAAATCAAAATTTCTAGAATTTCAAAGGCATCTACAATCTTCATTATGTCCATCAATTTCCAGGTGCACAGTTTCTGTTGAGGATCTTTATCTTGTTCTTTATTGCATTTAATTTATCTTTCTACATATCACAATGTGTTTTCAAACAACTTGCATTTCTTAGGTTTTACATTAATAAATCATTCCTTTTATCAATTCTTTGCATTTAGAGCATTGTATTTAGGCATATTTCAATCATACCTTCCTAAGACCTAGACCATCATTCTTGTTTGATTTACACACCTAGTCCCAATTCACTATACTCCATTTTTTATTATGAAGACTTCCCATCCATAGAGTTTTTTGATAGGGGAGTCAAGCTCCTTGAGGAAGCTCTTGGTGGTAGAAGCACCATGAACTTGTATAGAGGGAGAGCCTACAAGATAGGATAAAAGAGTGTTAGAAGATTAATATTTACTTGGTAAAGGTTATTTATTAATTGTATTTATCTAATTACTCGTATGATATTCCAAAGGAATCCCTACAATTCTTTTATCCTTTTTGTTTCTTCACATGTGTGAGGATGAATCATTTTATTTTAATTACTTTATTAAGGAATATTAGTGGCTTAGGTGCAACCTCCTCCTTATGAGGATCTTGACACCTTGCACACACATAGGATGAATGGTGGCATCCATAGAGTCAGGAGTTACATTGTAACTCCCCTTCTCACATGTATTTATTGAGGTTCCTCTGGACTCTTATTCTTCAAGCTTAAGGATTAAGTGATCTCTCTCTCTCTCTCTCTCTTTGTATCATTGTTAGGAATTTTGCCTCCATTCATAATATTGGGGTTTTTTCTTATTTTTTCTCATCAAATTATTGTTTCTCCTCTTCATGGTGTTGGTGCTTGGACTGAATTCTCTCTTTTTTCATAAATTATTTCCTTCAAATAATGCTCATTAATTAGTAATTTCTATTGCTCATTTTTTTTTTCCTTTCAAAGAGTCAACCTATCAGTAAGGGATAACCATTTGAAGGTCTAGTGGTTAAAATTTGACCAAAATTTGTCCAGAATATTTTGTGAATGACTCTTCTTGAATGTACCAACATGCAAGGGGATACCCAAATGATCTATAAGAAGTCTATAAATTTGAAAGTGAAGAAAGAAATTATGTTTTGGATCAAAATATGAGTATTGAAAAAGAAGATACTAGACATTTCCTCATTAATCTTTTGACTAGATGAATCTAGGTATATATCTAAATCTTTCCTAAAGTTAATTTCCTCATTAATTCTAACTAGACCCATAAGAGTGGTGTCATTAACAAAATGGAGATGAGATTGAGAATCCAAACCCCTTTCCCAACTCGAACCATGAGTAAGGCCCATTTCCTTATGTTGCTTCAACAACCTACCAAGCCCCTTAGCCATTAAGCTAAATAGGAAAGGGGATAGTGGGTATCATTTCTTGAGTCTTTGAGAGGAAAAGATGGTAGTAAAGGGGGGACCATTAACTAGAATAGAGAAAGAGGAAGAGGTCACACAACTCATCACCTAGGAGACCCAATCTGAATGGAATCCAAAAGCCAATAATAAACATTGGATGAAGGGCCACATAAACCATTCGTAGGCTTTAGACATATCCAATTTAATGAACACAATCTTCTCCTTGGAAGAGGACATGTAATGGATAGCCTCGGTTGCCACCACCATACCATCAATAATCTACTTCCCTTTGACAAAGCCTCCTTGCTCCAGGGAAATCAAGGGACCCAACCAAATCTTTAGTCTTTATGCAATAAGCTTAGTGATAATCTTGAAGGTCACATTACACAATGCAGTGGGCTGAAAATAATTTAAGGAATTATCACCCTCTTTTTTAGGAATTAAATCAAGAAAGGTGGAGTTTATGGCCTTGACCATCTACTTGTTAGTATGAGATTCTCAGACAACTTCCAAAAAATTTGATTTGAGGGTATCCCAAAATGCCTGAAAGAACTCAATGAGAAAACCTTAAGGTTTGGGGGCCTTTCCTTTCTTCATCTGAAATAAAATATTTTCTAGCTCCTCCAAAGAGACAGTCACAAGAAGGGAATTATTCATTGCATCTAAGACCATAGAAGGAATACAATCCAAGACAAGATTCTCCTAATCTAGAGCATGTTGACCATTCTCTGTGAAAATAGAAGAGTAAAACTCGACTACCTCCTCAATAAGAGCTTGAAACAAATTTAATTGTTCCCCTTGGGAAAATATAATAGAGGCAATAATATTCCCTCTTCTATGCTCTATCATATTATGAAAAAAGGTGGTATTTTTGTCCCCTTCCTAAATCCAATCAATAAGAGATTTATGTTTCCAAAAAATATCCTCTTGAAACTCCCATTTAGCAAGTTCTTGAAAGCATCTAATTTCTTCATGAAGCAAATCCATCGACATTCCCTCTTCCTTAATTTTGAATGTGATACTATCCAACTAGTTTTGCACCCATTTCTTCATAAGGAAGAGATTACCAAAATCAGTTCTATTCGTTTCTTAAGCTTGTATTTTACATATTGGAGTCTCTTAAAAAAGGAGAACATGCAGTGCCAAAGGTAGGCTTTCCCTCTGACCACCAGTGCTCCACTAGCTGGTACAAATTAGGAATATAGCGTCACATGAGCTAGAATTTAAAAGGAGATTGTTTAGACATATAGAATAAAGAGGAAGAGAACTTGATCAACCAAAGATCAAAACCTTTCCACCCCAGGATTTCAAAGGAACAAGTCCAACTATTACCAAGCCAAAAAGTGGAAACAAGAAACCTATCAAGTCTCTCTGAAATGTACCCCTCCCCACACCACCTTTTATGCTAGGTGAAATTTCCATTATTGGGTTTCACATCCACCAACATAAGAAACATTATATTGTCACACATCAAGGAAGAAGAAGGCCCTAGATGGCTAACTCCCCTTGATTTCCCCCCAGACTATAAATAGAATTAAAGTCTCCTATCAAAATTTGAGGGCAAGGAGCAAGAGAATGAATAGATTTAATATGAGACTAGAGAAGAGTCTTACCTTGAAAATCATTAGGTGCATAAACATTGGTAAGAAAAAAATCATTCTCGAATAAAAAATAATATGCCAACATAAAAAGTGAGTTCCTACTAGCCATCCACCAGAGAGGTGTGATCTGATAAGGGTCCTAGAGACAAGTAACAAATCTAACCCATCCTTGGGAAACAACACACTAACATAAACCCCTCTTCCAATTTTTGGACAAAGTACTTATCATATCTTCTACTAGAAGTTTAGTTTCTTGGATGAATAAAATATCAATTTTGTGATCACGAATCAAATATTGAGTAGCCTTTTGTTTAGGGATGCTACTCAAAACCCTAACATTCCAAGAGATCACAATCATTTATGAGAGAAGAAAAAATGAGTATCCACTGTCTTGAAAACACCAAATTCCACCAAAGACTCTCTCATAATATTCATCTTCTCCATGTCCTTTTTCCTCCCCATCTTAGCCATTTTATCAATGACCCCTTTTGGTAAGTTAGATTCTGGTAGATTCCAAAGAGGGGTGGTGATTTCCTCTTCCCATCATCCTTAATCCCAGAATTTGGCCCTAGATCAATCATCACCTTAGTATCTATGTGCTCTTGAGGAAGGTCACCCAAGGGGTTAAGAACCAAATCTACCTTTGGATCCCCCACAATCTCTTGATCATTAGTCCCAGGCTCTACAAGAAGTGAATTGAAGGAGAAACTCTTTCCTTTGAAGCCTCAAGTGTGTGTGTCCTTGGAATAGTAACCTGAAGACTATGACTCATTGAGTTTATGCTTTGAAAAACCTAAGTCCCAAAAGTATGATCATGTTCCTTTATGTCCATCTCCTCAAAATTTTCAAGAACATCAAACCTATTACCGGAATCCCCCTAAGCATGCATTTGCTTTATTGGGTCATTCTGAATTGGGGCTTTACCTTTTGCTTTAGAATTGGTTGCATGCATCCCAAATGGAGGCTATTGGATTTTAGCTCCCAACTTAGGAAAATTCCTTTACAAGTGTCCATACTCATGACAAGAATGATAGCAAAATGGAAGGGCTTCATAATTTACTTTTTGGATCCAACGCATGCTCCATAACCTGATTTCAAGAGATTATGACAAGGGGTTATTTGAATTAATTTCAACACAAATAAGTGAAAAAGAGGTTACCCTATGGTCAAGGATTTTTTGGGATAGACCCAAGGGCTTCCCTAAAATAGCAACAATGGAATGCAAGATTTCCTTATGCCAAAACTCTATTGGAAGCCAAGGAAACCAAATCCAAATGAGAATCTTTGATAGAAGCTCGTCCACATGATCAAACCCTAGATGTCATGGTTTGATAAAAATCCCTGCCTAATTATGAAAATATGAGCCACCTTCAAAGGCCATATTTCAATCTGCTAGCTAGGAAGAAACCACAAAGTAATAGTCATTTTATCCCATAATGATTTACATATCCCCTTCTGGATTCTAGTTATTATAGGCCCAAGCCTCCAAAAAAGGTAGAGAGATGCAGATTCCCATGAATTTATAAATTAGTGTGTGCTTTGATAAATACATCACATCATTAGCCATGACATCCAAATTAATCACCACCACTGGGCGACCTTTTCTTTTTCTAACACTCATTATGTTTTGAGTGCATCCCCAAAGATTGATTATTCTTGGATTCCTCTGTTGCATGTAAGAGGAAATTCATCACCTCCTAATGTCTAGATGATGAGGAATCCTCATCAACAATCGCCTCCTTAAATAAAATTGAAAGAGAATCCCCAAGACCCTGAAAAAATGTCATACAACCTTCCAGAAGTCAAATCCCTAAAAAGGAACTAAGAAACTATTTTAAAAAATCACAAAGAAAAATGCAAACCCCAAAAGGAAACCTTGGGTGGCTTGCACATTGCAATGCACCCACCTCTGCAATGGCATCCACTCCAATCCTCGCTTCCACATAGTGAAAAGAGGCAACACAACCTTCATAGGCTAGTGCCTATGTGTGTAGGCCTACACTCGAGCCATCACAATGACCCTCTCCACATCCATCCACTCATCTATATCCTTCCCAATCCACTTTACATCTCAAATTTGTCCCAAAATTATAATTTTTCACTTTAATTTGAATAAATCATTTTATATATAATAACAAATCATTTCAAAATGCATGACTTCGTATATGGAGAAACTCCATGAAGGGAGGCTTAGCTCCGTATATGGAGAAACTACATGGTAAGAACCCTTAGGTCACTGATCTAGTTGCTCAAGGGTGGAATGAGAGAACTCTGAATTTGGGCGGAAGGGAAGTCGTAGTTGATGAAGAATTCATAGCCCAAATTACTTGCTTGGCTATGCATGGTATGAAGGTGTTCAAAGACAAAAAAGAATCGTAGGCTGCGATGTCTATTTTGTTTAAAGGGAAAGAGGCCGTTGATTTGAGGACAGCGAAGAGTGGTGGTTATTAGAGGAGCTCTTTAAAAGCACTGTGGCATGATGTTGTTGAAGAGATTATGAGGTATACCACCTTGGAAGGAAAGTATATGGTGGCTAACTCTTACCATTTCCTTTTGCTTAACCATTTCCGGCATAAGAAATGGATTTCCTTTCCATACTACTTATTGATGTTGCTTGACTCGAGGATTAAGGAACACATGAAAAAACCTAGAAACCCTGTCCTACATGTGGGGTTAATTCTCCTGATCTATGAACATGTCAAAGTTCATGAGGTGCAAAAACCTCTTGTGTCCCCAAAGGAAAATATTGCTAAACCCCAAGAGGGGTATGAGACGAAGTCAGAAGATGAAAGGGTTAGTATAAAATCTAAGAAGAGGAGGATTATTTTGAACAAAGATTTTGAGTCTAATAGGGATGATGATGTTGATTATGTCTCAGATTCGTATTCCTCTTTTGAGGAGGGCCCCAATTCCCTTGTTCCAGGTAAGACTAGGACAAGGAAGCTAGATGACAAAGAGGGCTATATGACATGCAGTGATGAGGTGGTTGCAAATATTCATACTAAAGGGGTTAAAGAAAAAAATGAGCTTTATGGGGAAGCTTCCTCTCCTCCCCTAGTGACTAGACAATTGCAGGAGACTGAGGATGGGAGCTAGAAGAGAAGGGTGTTGAGAACTATTGGCCAACTCTTGGAGAAGGGTTTCCCTCTTTCCCTAGTTAGAGGTATCTTTGGTGAGGCTTCTTCGAGTGTTGACATTGGGTTGCAGAAGCAGGGGAAGGAAAGGGTTGTTGGTGGAGGAAATATTGTGGAAACTAGCAAAGCAGATGTGGATAGGTTGATGAAAAGGAAGGTTGTTGTAGAGGAAATTTCCTACTCCATTCGAAAGATGAAGAATCCTATCTCCACCAGCAAAGGTAAGGATATTTTTGCTAATAAGGTTCATGTTAGTTCTTCTGATGAGGACATTGCTGTGGGGAAAGGGATTGAGAACTTTGATAGGGAGGAGTTGTCTGATGTGTTGGGCTTGGCTCATGATAGTGCTAATGTGTTGTTTAAAATTTTTAAGTGGTTCTTCCATGAGATTAATAGGACTAATGTTAGAATTAGAGGTATTGCGAGTAAGGCTGAGGACCCTTCTTTCCAAAGCCAAATTGATGATCTGTTGGACTCTCTTAATACTGTGGCTAATACTATGGCAGAGGAAACCATCAATTTGAAACTGAACTTGGAGGGGAGAATCTTATCCCTTGAGGATAAAATGGATAAAATGTGGAATGTTGTGATGAAGAATGGATATGTCTCTAAGGTTTTGGGAATTTTTTACTCTGCCAAGGTGATCTCCCCTGTGATTACTATGAAAAAGAGAAAGGATACTGTGTTTGCTGATGATATTGCTACTGTGGGTAAGCTGTCGGATGTGGATTGTGCTGGTGAGAAGGGTGGTGTTAAAGGTAGTGTTTTGAGTGGTGAGGTAAAAACTGGTGGGCTGAGAATCAGAACTAGAAACAAAATGAAAGCTCAAGGCGGAGCCTCTGGTATAGAGGTGTCTGATACTATGGATGATGTCAAGAAGGTGGCTGCTAGTGAAGTGGAGGCTACAAAGATACTAGACAATATGTTGTGTTGTTGGTTGGCTTCCTTCTTTTTGGTTGTTGGTTCGCTGCCATTGGGCTAATTGTTGCGTAATGTTGTTTTCTTTTTTTATCAACTGCTTTATTTTGTAAAGGGTTTTGGGCCCCTTCAAAACCCATTTTTTACCTCCAATCAAAACAAATCATTTCAAACAAAACCAAAACATACTAAAACTTTAAATTTTTCAACACTAAAGTGGATTTAATTGTAATCAAATAATTTAGATAATCATGCATCCACTTGAGCATGTCCTAACCAATTATCTTATTTGCCTCAATAATTTTTTTCATGTATGTTTTATGGGTGAATTGGAAAATAGTAATCCATCATCAACATATCCTACCTAAATATTAAAATAAAAATAAATAATATGTACATAAATAAAACCAACATAGACAAGAAATGGTTATCATAATAGTATATATTGTATTATATATTAACTTACTTGATCAAAGTTGTTGCAAAAGGTGTGATCTCATTAATGATTCCATAAGCATGAAAAATATAGTCAAGAAGAGTAATGAGTGTAGTCATTTTAACTAAGAAAATCGTAATTGGAAAGAGTTCTTTCTCAAACAATTAACATGTATACAAAAAATAGTACTTCACATGTCATTGCCTAAACAAACTATTTATTCAAACCCCAAAAAGTAAATAGTCTACTCTATTATAATTAAATCCAAAATCTAATTAACTTAAAATTTATTAATATTAGAGTAGAATTCTACGTAGTTGAGATACTTGATAAAAATTAAATTCACAATGATGTTGAGCCTACAAAATATTAAAATCTAATATCGTTAATTCCAAAATATTTTTTCTTCTCTTTACATTCTAAAAATAAATAAATAATCAAAAAATATTATTAATAGTTAGATTATATTTGGTTCATTAGACTATATGATCTTCTTATGTGAAATGGAAAAGCAAATAAATTTTCATTTTAAGAATAATTGAATGAAATATCATTATGTACAAATTATTAAGGAAGGTGGAAATACAATGATGTTCAGATTTATTCATAAACTTCTTTCATGCACATTGAAAAATTAATGTCTTGTTTAAATATTTTGTTAAAATTCCAAGCCTTCCATCTTGGAACTCCACACTTCCATGGATGTTTCATAATATATTCAATCTATACAAGTAAAATGAGAGGATATTTCATTAATTGTGAAATTACTAAAACAAATGAAGAACGATCTAGAAGACATGAACACTACAAGTTAAAATATTAAATGGAGTCATCTAAAGACCCACTCTTTGTTTGAGTGGTAAGAACACTTAACTATTATGACAAGTTGAGAGGTCCAAGTCATAAACATTGACTAATTTGTTATATTAAGAAAGAACCTCATAAATAATAACTTGCTTTCATGATGATGGTCAGTTACACAAAAAATTACTTATGAACCAGTTCAAAGATCCTCGATGACCATTATTCACATGGAATAACTCGCATTTATTTGACATCAAAATCAAACTTAATAAAGGCACTAAAGGACATGTCATCTAATGTTTTATCTATGTATAAGACAAATCTAACTATTTGTATATTATTATAATCCAGTTTAAATGTTGCATGCCATAATCACTTGAGTTCTATTATTTATATGTTCAAAAGATTAAATCTTATAATGAGCTACTAAGTTGTTTGTAATTAATATAATTCTTGTCTTAGTTAGATGTTGATTTTTATCTATTAACTCTTAGTTTTCTTCAATTGTTCATTGTAAGCATACAAAAGCACACATTTTTTAATTTCAAGATCTTCTCCCATCAAAACAAAATTGTTGATGCTCTATATAACCTCAATAGGATTCCTAATTTGAATTCTTCTTCTTTGGAGTTCTCAAGATAAATGTATTATCTTTTTTCATCTTGAAAGTTATAAAAAATGTCTATAGAGTAATAATATTGTAAATACATATAGATACATAGTTGGTTCAAGATCTTATACTTGTCTATAATGTTAAATGAATTAAATATATAGAAGATACAATAGAAAATAAATATCTTGAGACACTTAATGACTAGTATTTAGAATTTCAAAACAATAGTGTTGATATAGCTGGTACGAGTTTTCCACAGTTCATGAAGTTAAAATGGATCACTGAGTGTGATCCGAAACATCGACAAAAGAACATACACAGTTGAATCCAAAAGTGTTGATATCAAAGGAAGTCGTAGTCCCAAAGTTTGAATGAAATTCTGCTATCCTTGGAGTGACTGTAATCTCCGTATTCTTGTCATTGGCGATCAATTCCCAGCCTTTGAATGAACTTTCAATTGTTTTCTCCATCAAATGTATCCATCTTACTCTCTGTCAGTCCAGAAACATGAGATTTTTTAGCTCGGAGACAGTGCAGAAAAAACAGAATGAACGGAGGAAATTTAATGAAATAAAATAGTTAATTAAGTTGGATTTAAACATTTTGTAGTCTGCAGTTATCGACATCACTCCCGCTCAAACGTTGGGATGAAATTCTGCTATTCTGCGAAATGAGTGGACATGAATTTTCGTGTGGTCGCAGAACACCCACTCAGCTCTATTTCTGTAGTCGTACAGAATTTTAAGGTAGCGTACCCTAATTTTTCGCGCCCTAATTTTTCGGGCGCTAATTTTTCGCGCCCTAATTTTTCGGGCACTAATTTTTCGGAGATTTTTTTCGGTTCTTATTTAATGAAGATGGTGGCCAACAACAAACTGTTGTACGCGGGTGAGCAGGACAAAAGTTCTTACATATCAGGCTATCGTTGTTAGATTTGTTCAACATTATCAATCGGATGTGTTTGATGTGTGTTCACTAATAATTTAGGACAAAGCATAACGGTGTTTTAATAGAAAATGAGAAAGTTTTTTGATAAAATGGTTAAGTCATGGATATGGAAATTTTGGTCGAAAATGGATGAAGGGATAGAACTGTTTGATAGAGATCCAAGGTGGAGGATGATTGTGATCTCTCAAACCACAAGATTGTGCCAAGTGGCACAAGGAGAGGGCTTGAGAAGGAGATAGTACTTTAAGAGGACAAGGTCCATGTGACTAGTAATTAGGACAAAGCATAATGGTGTTTTAATAGAAAATGAGTAAGTTTTTTGATAAAATGGTTAAGTAATGGATATGGAAATTTTGGTAAAAAATGGATGAAGGGATAGAATTGCTTGATAGAGATTGAAGGTGGAGGATGATTGTGATCTCTCAAACCACAAGATCGTGCCAAGTAGCACAAGGAGAGGGCTTGAGAAGGAGATAGTACTTTAGAGAGGGCAAGGCCCATGTGACATGGTACCAAGACCATGTCACAAGTACAAGAGGCCCATGTGCATGATGTGATGGGAAGAGTGTGTGCAAATGATTAAGGGTAGATAGGTGAGTGGTTAAGTGGGAGAGTTGGAGGATCAATATGTGAGAATTTTTAGAAGGAAAATGACAAGTGATGATTTGATTTGAGCTTTAACTTCGTACTTGACTTCAAGATCTCTATTTTATTTTATTTTTATTTATTTTACCTTTTCCCTCCAAGTATTTAAAAATACTCTTAAACTACATCCAAAGACCCTTTTTAAAATTATATTTTACACAAAGTGAAGAAATAACATTTTAAATATTACATAAGGAAAAATAATAATACATTAAGGTGCACTTTTAAAAATAAAGTGATTAGGCCTACTTAAAAAATTATTGTTTTTAATTTTTCTTGCTTTATCCTTTAGCCTATCTCAAAAAGGAATATGATAGAAGTTGTCTCCATGGATCTAATACTAAAATTGGTTTGTGAGAATCTAACCATCCCAAAATTGTTTTCCCTTAAGGTATTGTCAACTCAGAAATTCAAGTATCACTATTCAAACACTATGAATCATGTTGTAATATCCACAAAGTTTGGGTTCTATTCCTATCAAGTGAAAAACTCTTCTAAAAAATCACATACAATCTCAAATGCTCAAGTATCATTGTTCCTACATTATGAATCATGTTGTATTTCCCATAGAGTTTAGATCTTGTCTCTATCATGTGAAATTGCTTCTACCAATAAGTACTACAACATCTCTTATCTGCATTATCCATAATATTTTTATGAAACCCTTGTAATTTAATCACTTGAAAAAAATCACAAATTGAGGAGAAATATTAGTTAGTTTATCAACATAATGAATAGAAACCTTGAGGAGGTGGGTGACAAGATCCATGATTTTTCCTTTCCATGATTGGGAAAGAAATGCAACCAACTCAAATTATTCTCCTTCTTGATTTGTTGGAAAATGATGCTTTATCCCCAATGCTTGAGTATATCCTCAATCTCTTGCAAAGCCAAAGGGTTGTCTTATGAACCTACAACCAATTTTTTTTATTGTGTCACTTTATTTCCACTATGGATTGAAGAGCATATAGAACCTCCAATAGGGCAATATAATAACTTTTTTGAGTTACAATAGATTGAAAAACTATACTTTATATAAAAACCTTCATAAATTTAAGAAAATTATATTATATACAAGATGAAATGAATTTGTTGTAGACATAAATAATTTGTAAACTTATCCAAATCAATAGAACAATTATTTGAATAATTTATTTCAATAGATCCAATGGTTGAAATCCCTCACAAACAAAATAATGCAAGAATATTTTTAAAAAATTGTAAACCAATAGTTGTAAATGAGTGATAAGAGCAATCCAAATTTTGATTAAATTAATAATATAAAAATGGTATAGCAACTACAATACTAAAAATCCTTTGTAAAAATATTGAATGTAAGTAATATAGAGGCTAAACACAACTATATAATGAATGAAAATAATTCAAAAGTAACAAAAACCTAAAATCACTCAATCCTTTGACTGAAAACACTCAAGTATGGTTGCAAATGATATAATGTATACTTAACTAAAAAAAGATGATGATAATAGTCCCCAATGTGTTTTCTTTACAACATAATTACAATATTCTATCACTAATATTCCCAGTTATGTCATGTTTGTAATCTTTTGCAAGTACATCTAAATTTGAACCTATTTTACTAAGCTTATATTGTGCTACTCTAGTATTATTATGAAAACCTTCATGAAATATTTTTATGGTGCTAATTATTTCTTCAATATGAAAGATATTTACAACTTGTCTTCTCCCAATCTCTTGATGAAATCTTCTACTTGGTTGCAATCCTAGAGGTATAACCTCAAAAAACATACTATGTTGATCCAAAATAAACTAAATACCATCATAATCAAGTGCCATTCTTTAGGATGTAGTCATGGTTGTAACCAATTGTTCTTCCCATCACTTATCAATGAATATCCTTGGAGCTCTACCTTTTATGCCTTGAAGCACTCGTAGACACTAAAATTATTCACCTAACCTAATTATCAAAATATCATTCCCTAAATTTTAATCACATTAGTTTACCATAACCTTTATTAAACATCATATTCATCATTTATTACCATTTTTTAATTATCAACATACCATCTCATTAATTAGTTATTCACTAATCGTCATCATTATCATCCCATAGTTAATTAATCATTTATCACATTACAAATTATTTATTAATTAATGATTATTTCTCACTTACGTATTTAATTAAATTAAATTTTATTATGTAATTAAATGAGAGATAATTATCTATTATTGATCAACATATCACTTTTTTCTAAAGCAATTATTTATTCTAATTTGTTATTACAAATTCAGGTGCAAGCTAATAAAGTTTATTTGGAAGTGACCCACTTTTAGGTACTTCTTGACCACTAGGGAAGTGCCCCTTATGATGTGGCTAGAGATCCCTTGTCTCTCTCCTCATCTTGAGGCCACTCACCTCTGTATACTTGTGCTGGTAGGGACAAAGTCTTTCTTCTTATGGAAATCATGTTTCTCTCTTGCAATATTTTCTTCCACCTATCAGAGGAGATGATGGATAACGAGGATGGTTATGGAATGCTCATCAATACTATGTCTCTCTACCTATCATGGGGGGGGACTTCTTGGTGGCTTGTTGGTGAAATTTCTAGCTAGTTTGATCCTAAGAAGTTTCCTCCACTATCTCTTTCTATCTTGTTGGCTCATGAAGAATAAGATAAAGATAATATTGACAAGGGTTGGTGTTGGAATTGTGAAACAAGCATAAAACCGTGAGCCACATAATCAAACACAAACAAATACACCTTCCACACAAGAGATCTACAAACAAATGTATGCAATTAACTTCAACAAGAAAAAGCTACAGTAGAGAGAAAAATTTCAAGAAATGAAAGCTACAATATTCTCCTATTAATAATTACAATGAGATCAATCCTTATAAAAGGAGATCAAGAAACCCTAAAGAAAAACCTAAAGGGAAACCCTAGTGTGCACACTTAATAATTAATAAATAAATAATTATTAATGCGCCTAAGTTTAGCTTAAGTAACTAAAGTGATAAGTGACTTAATTAATTAACCAATATGATTATATTAATTAAGTAAAACAACTTATTACTCTAACACCCCCCCTTAAGATGAACTTAGGAAGTAGCTAAAAACACTAAGGAAAAGAAATGCATGAAAGCAAAGATGGGTCCTGACAAACAAGGCCAAGTAAGGAACCCATGTACAAACAGAAGATCTCTATAAAGCGGAGAAATAGAGAAAACCTCATGGGAAAAAACTCTACTCCAAGAAGAGATCAAAGATGACTGAAGGACTGAAAAGCCTCCAAATCAAGGAAATGTCTTGAAAAGGAAGAACATGTAGAACATCATAGAAGCATGAAGAAGTTGCAAACTCCGTCAAAGATGACTGCTATGGTGCTGAAGAACCTCCTCTGAAGATAGGATGATCAAGATCAAGAAGACAACAATCTGCATGAGTGCTCCCAACGACACTACTCGAATCCAATGGCAAACAAATGAAAAACATCTGGAACGAAGATATACATGGCACAAGTACCAATAGTTTGAAAAACACTGATCAACTAAATATGAAAGATTCCTTCCAAGGAAAAACCAAGGAAGCATTAGCACGAATAATATAATACCCCCCCATAATGCTGAAAAGGGAGAGGCATGATAGGTACATTGAAACTGAATGCCATAAAGTAGTGCATGAAGAGGAACCAAGAGCATCTGAAGGTGCAAACATGAAATTACAAGTTGATAGAAAGGATGTGAAACCAAAAGTCACATACACATGAGAAAGGTATGAAGGAAAACAAAGGCAAACATCAACCCCCATGGCACTTTATATCATAGTGTGAGTACAATAAGGCACAAAGTGATGTGCAAGAAACCCAATACTACACATACAATGCTGAGGCATTTTATCTCATTGTGTTTACAAAAGAGAAATACATGCAATGTGAGCCCATAATGTCTACAATGTCCAAATAGGACAACATGTTGAAAAAAAATTTCTCTTACATAAAATGAGGAAACTGATAGCACCATGATGAAGTACACAAAAAAAAATGCACTTTCAAAAAAAATGGCACCCAAAAAAGTGTTCGGATGCAGAAGATATGGCTAGTCAAAGTCTCCAAAACGAGAACTAAACAACAACAACACTTATAAAATAGAATTCTAGAAAAAACCAGAAGTCAAAACTATAAAATACCTACACCACTGCGAAGAGCATGAAATTCCACCCCATTTCAAAAAAAATTGCACGCAAAAAGACCACCGTATGGCTGAGATATGGCCTCTGGAAGTTGAGGTACAAATCTGAAAAGCCCAACAGAGAGGGGCTGAGAAGAGCAAAAAGTGATCTCCGCCAAATTTAGCAAAACTACCTCCAAATGTGAAGGTCCGCTAGATTTAGTGTGCAGGAAAAAAACTCCTCCAATAAAACATTAATTTTGCATAAAAAAAACTTTACAAATTATATTTTTGTACAAAAAAAATATAGAAAAAAACATTGATTTAAAAAAAAAAATCATAAAAAAGTTACCCATGGGAAGGTACTGACCTGCACACTATTCGTGCTAATGCTTCCTTGGTTTTGCCTTAGAAGGAATCTTTCATCTTCAGTTGATCAGTTTTTTTCAAACTATTGGTACTTGTGCCATTTGTATCTTCGTTCAAGATGTTTTTCCTTTGTTTGCCATTGGATTTGAGTAGTGTCGTTGGGGGCACTCATGCAGATTGTTGTCTTCTTGATCCTAATCATCCTATCTTCAGAGGAAGTTCTTTAGCACCATAGCAGTCATCTTTGGCAGAGTTTGCAACTTCTTCATGCTTCTGTGATGTTCTACACGTTCTTCCTTTTCAAGACATTTCCTTGATTCAGAGGCTTTTCAGTCCTCCAGTCATCTTTGATCTCTTCTTGGAGTAGAGTTTTTTCCCACGAGGTTTTCTCTATTTCTTCGCTTTATAGAGATCTTCTATTTGTACATGGGTTCCTTACTTGGCCTTGTTTGTCGGGAACCATCTTTGCTTTCATGCATTTCTTTTCCTTAGTGTTTTTAGCTACTTCCTAAGTTCATCTTAAGGGGGGGTGTTAGAGTAATAAGTTGTTTTACTTAATTAATTTAATCATAATACCATGTTGGAATTGTGAAACAAGCATAAAACCACGAGCCACAGGATCAAACACAAACAAATACACCTTCCACACAAGATATCTACAACCAAATGTATACAATTAACTTCAACAAGAAAAAGCTATAGTAGAGAGAAAACTTTCAAGAAGAAATGAAAGCTACAATATTCTCCTGTTAATAATTACAATGAGATCAATCCTTATAAAAGGAGATCAAGAAACTCTAAAGAAAAGCCTAAAGGGAAACCCTAGTGTGCACACTTAATAATTAATAATAATTAATTATTAATTTGCCTAAGTTTAGCTTAAGTAACTAAAGTGATAAGTGACTTAATTAATTAACCAATATGATGAAATTAATTAAGTAAAACAACTTATTACTCTAACAGTTGGAACCCTCATGTGGATACTCTAAACCCCATTGATGTATGGGGTAAACTGAGTGACTAGGAACCTCCTCCTCCCTCATCTGCTACTACTGTTATTGCTTAGCAACTTATTTTCTTATGTTTTATGATCCAAGTGCATTACCTTATATTATGCACTCTAGGGGTGTGATTTCATATCCACCAACATTTTTGTGAATATGTGTAGTATTATTATTTTATTTAAATGATAATGCTAACACTTATTCATTAAAAATGAAATTCTATTTATGTCTCATCAATTAACTCCTTCATCACTCATCAATTAAATCTATTTGATTTAAGAAAATTCTTCATCCATATGTCAAATTCGTCATCAAATAGAAATTTATTCCTCAAATTATCCATTACTAAAATTAAATAATTGATTAGTATCCTCTCATCACTTCAAAATAAAAAATCCATTTTTAATTGAGTTGACTCCAAAACTTTCTTAATTAACTTAGGTCTTTGATCTCATCCTCGTCTTCCATTTTAATTTTTCTCAAAAATTTTATAAATAGGATTAATCCTTCATAAATTTGATATGTCAAGTCTTTATGGAAATCCATTCTATAGAAATACATCCTTGATAAAATAAAATTGTTATGATGTTGAAATGCATCCACATCCCAACAAACAAATAAACATTTATCTTGAGGTTTGCAATGAGATTAGTAAAATAAGAAGATGAAATTTTATTTCTTCTTCTGTTTTTTTTATTTTTTGATTTCATTGTATACAACACTACCACTTTTTTCATAGATTTCAACTCCATAGAAAAATATCCAATACAATATAATCATGGCATTCCTAATACTATGTTAGTCTCTCCAAGAATGATGATATAAAAATCATTACACACCCTGTGTCCACCCGATGTGATGACAAGTTGTGCTTTAATTATGTAAGGAATGGTGAATACATCTTGTAGTATTTCATTCTTTGTGAATTATCCTTCATATATCCGAGGATCCAAAAAACTTGTTTGCGTCATGATTCTAAAAAAACCACACCATCCTTAGAAATTCTTGAGTATCAAAATGACATCTATTTTTATTACCACCTTTTAACATCAAGCATCTCAATGTCTCTATAACTTTGACTATACTCAATAAGAAACAATCCATAAACTTGTCTTCAAGTGTAGAACTTGGCTCTAAGGAGTCAATTATGAACCATGAGAACTAATCCTTCACAACTTTGATAGAGTTCAAAATTATCTTTGTTAAAGTAAAAGAGGTAATCACCTAATTAATTAATTAATCAATCATTAATTAATTGTTAGGTTCTCTTTTTACTTTATCTACTTAAGCTAAACTTAGGAAAGTGATTTTCTATTTTTAGATGTGATTTTTTTCTCAAAGAATAGAATGACACTTGTCATATTATAATTCAATCATAACCTAGGGTTTCATCTAGTTTTTTTTCCTTTTATAAGGATTTTCTATTGTACATTGTAATCATACAAGTAATTCAAAAATATCAATTTAGAAGCCTATTTGGTTGCATTTTTTGGATCAATACAATTCTCAAGGGTTCATATAAAATTATTTCTTTTTCTCTCTATGTGATAGTTGTTTTGGTTGCAAATGAATTTTGGGTATTGTTGTTAGGGTTAGAAGGAAGATATCTAACCGTTAAATGCAAATTTAATCAATCAACAAAGAAATAAAACACACAGAAAAATTAACACAAAGAATTTAACTTGGTTCACCCAATCTAGGCTACATCCACAAAACCGCTGCCATCCAATAATTTTATTATCTATTGTAAAACATATTACAATCTTGCTAATAATGCACTACTGTAACCCCCATCCAAACCACTTATAACAAGCTTTTTAGAAGCTTCCAGAATTAGGGTTCTACAAAGTCAAAGTATGTCAAGGAAATGTTGAAGAAATTTGGAATGGAAGGCTATAAACCAGTATGTACTCCTATGTTTACTAGTTGCAAGTTGAGCAAGAATGATGAATCTCATAAGATTGATTAGAGCAAGTACAAATCAATGATTGGTGGATTGTTATATCTAAATGCTACTAGACCGTATATCATGCATGCAATTTTTCTTGTGGCTGGATTTCAAGAAGATCCTAGAGAATAACATGTGGTAGTAGTAGAGAGGATATTTAGATATGTGTAGGGCACTCTGGATTATGGTCTATGCTATCCAAAGGATATTGATTTCTCTTTAATTTCTTATAATAATGCAGATTGGACAGGTTGTGTGGATGACAATAGAAGTAAAAGTGGAGGTTTTTTCTTTCTTGGAAGCAGATTGGTTTCATGGTTGAGTAAAAAGTATGACTCAGTGTCATTACCTACTACAAAAGTAGAGTATATTGCAGCAACATCTTTTTGCGCACATGTATTATGGATGAAGCATACATTGAAGGATATTAGTATTTCATATGTTGAACCTATTTCTATCTTGTGTGATAATACAAGTGCTATCAATATGTCAAAGAATCTAGTGATGCATTCAAGAACAAAGCATATCTCAATCCAGTATCACTTTCTAAGATAGAAGTTTGTAGAAAATGAGGCAAACTTGAAGTATGTGCCTATAAAGGATCAAGTTACATATTCATGAAGGCTCTTCCTAAAGATACATTTGAGTATCTTTAGTAGAAACTAGGGGTTATTTTCTCTCCTTCCTTCAGCTAGATGCATAAGAGTGTACATCAATCTAGTGGAATAATTCAAGAATTATTCTTTTGTTTCAAACTAATGATGGCTACCTCTTAGGAGGAGAAGGTAGTAGTATGTTGGTTGGTGAAGTCAGATGGAGAATATTTTGTGCCTCTAAGGGGGAGAATGCAAAAAAAAGTAAGTACAGTTGCTTGTTGGTGTTGCAAGTGGTGTCAAAGTGGTGTATGCAGATATCAAAAGGGAAAACAAAAAAGAGAAATCCTATGCAGATGATGTATGGAAGGTTTAGGTGTTTCCCTTTGAATGTTGTTAAAGGGGGAGAGAAAAAGAGTTGAATACATAAAAGAGAGTTGGATGAGTCTATGGCTCTTTACCATTGATTTCAACGGGGGAGACAGTTAAAGTGGTTGAAAAACTATAGTTCAAAAGAGTATTGCAGGAGAGAGCTAGGGTTGCTTGGGAGAGAGTTTGTTGAATATGATCTAAAGACCACAAGGAGAGAGAGTGTTCAGAAGCAAGAGAATATGAAGTTTTAGAGATTCCCCAGTTAGGGGGAGTGCTATTTGTTTCTGCTTGTTGTAGAGTTGTTTTTGGTTACTTTCATTGTTGCTAGTTTTTTAGAATTGGTTTTTCCATAAATGATAAAAGGGGATATTGTTGGAAGCTTGAGTTGTTTGAGTGTTATCATTGATTTCAACCCCTTGCATGAAGAGAGTGTTGGAATGATGATGGTGTTGATGATTTGAAACCCTAGCATTGGAGTTTTTGGAACCCTGGAGTTGTTGATATTAATGTCAACATAATGTTGGCATTGTCATTGATGTATAGTTACAAAAGTTGTGTTTGAAGAGATAATTGGATGTGCTATAGTTGTTGAGAGATGTTGTAGATGTTGTAGATGTGTTGCAGAGATGTTAGTAGTGCTGCTAATGTAGTTGGTCTACTTGGTTTCCAAGTTCTTTTAAGAAAATTTGAATAAATGAGAGTTTAGTGTGATAAAGTCGTGTTCAATGTTTTGCTCCACATTTCTTCTTGGTTTAATATATGCTTGTGTGGATTGGATATGATGACTGGAGTTGTTCAGAGGTTCTATATCCATAGTTTTAGGTTCTGGATCATTCTATAGTGAAAGTTGTGTCTGACAATATGTTTGTTTGGTGAAACACAGTATTTGGGAGAAATGAGATTGCTCTGCATTTCTCTGCAATGAAGGTTCTTGTCTTATGGATATAGGAACATGCTTATATATTATGTATCTAACTTCCTTTGATTTTTTAGGTGTTGCGGTGTTTCACAAGGTGGTTTGGTGTGTTGGATGTCCATGACAGTGTGTGTAGTTGCACAAAATAAAGGTGTTCTTAAGTTTTGAATGTGGTTACAGTACTAGTAGTGGGGAATATTTTGATGATGTGGAATATTTTGAGATGTTTTGGAATGTTGTTGTGTGTTCCACGAGATGTTTCTAGACCTAGAGAGGTGTGTTTGTGGTCAGTTGTTAGTCTTAGTGCAGGTTTGGCTAACTTGGTGTGCCAGCGCTAATTGTAGAGGATAATTGTTGTTTGTGGAAGTGTTGAGAAGTGTGTTAGTATATATTTGGGTCCCAATAAAGTTGTGGTGTGGTCTTCCTTCACTTCTTTACAAGAAGTGTTTGGTTTTGACCTATTTGATGTTGCACATGGTTGAGGTGCATACATTTCCTTAAGGTTGACCTAATTGAGATTTTTTTTGGTCATAGATGGTATAAATACAAGGTGAGTTGTGTGGATTAACCAAGAGAATGTGTTTGATGTGAAATATGTGAAAGTGACAAGTGTGGTGATCTAAGTGCAATCTTCAATGCATATGAATCCCAAATGTAGTGAGTAGAAGGTGTCTACATTTTAGTTTGTTGAATGAGTTGTTTGCGATTTAGTGGTTAGGGTGATCCCACAATAGTGGTTTACAATTTTTGGCCAAACTAGACACTGATTATTTTTTTTAACTAAATCTTCACATTCGAGCACTTATAGCAGTTAAAATGTGAGGAATTTCAAGATGATGCAAACTAGAGTCTTGTCACATTTTTTCTGTAGATTCTAAAAATATTTTTTTAAAAAGTTTTGAATCAGATTGCACTTCTTTTTCCATCTCCCACGAAAATTGTTTTTCTTCAAAAACAACATTTTTTAAAAGTGAAACACACCATTTAATAACTTTTTTTCCTTGAAGGATAAAATTCAATTCTTTCAAATTTAGTTTTTGTAACTCCGATATCTAGTGCTTCCCACTTGGTTAGATAGTTTTGATTGAATATTTTTCTTTTAATCAAGTTTCAAAGTCAAAATCAATTACAATTTATACATAATACGACCATATAATGCATAACTTTTACGTATGTAAAAATTCTTTTTTGTTGGATCAAGGACTCCAATATTTGGCGCACTCATATTTTAAAATTTTGTTTTTAGATAATCTTCTATTTTTCCACATGTGCAGAACAAAGAGTTTTTTTTCGGTGAAAAAACTATATTTAATAAAACTTAAAAAACAAATAGATAATATAATCAAAACATATTAAAATTATATTCGTTGGATAGCTCGTTTTGAAGGGAACATGATACTAGTTGGGTTTCTGAGATCTCCTCCATTTTCATTCTCAAATTGAGCTTCAAAGTGCAAAATTCTCAATAATTTTGGTGCCTCAGGGGATGAGGGTGAAAATAAGTGGGTTTGGTCGAAAAAAAAAATGTTCGATCGAATTGGGGTTCGACCAAACCCATCCAACATACAATAGAAAAATAGATTTAAATTGGGTTTGGTCGAACATGTTAAAGATGTTCGGTCAAATCCCCTCTACTAAAAATTAATTTTTAATATTAATATAAATATAAATTATATTCTTTTTAAATTATGACTTGAGAGAGAGATATGGAGGGAGTGAGAGAGAAAGGGAGAGTGGGGGTAGGAGGCTGGGCTTAAATTTGATGGCCTTATGACCGTATTTAGAGAT
>VDFB02353493.1:390212085-390234640 GCA_007258455.2 Sequoia sempervirens
TTTTACATTATCATAATCTACTTATATGCTTGAAGTTTGCATGGCACAACCATTGAGTTAGATATTACTTGTATGCTCAAAACATAATCTTATAATTAGCTACTAATGTTGTTTATAATTAATAGAATGCTTGCCTCTATTCCAAGTTGGCTTTTGTTCATTAATTCTTGGTTTTCTTCAATTGCTCGTTGTAGGGATGTAGAAGCAAACATTTTGGCTTGTTTCAAGATATTCTCTCCTGGAAAACAAATCTCTGAAGCTCGATATAAATTCAATAGGCTTCTTAATTTGGATTCATCTTCTTTAAAGTTCTCAAGATAAATGAATTGCCCCATTTCATCTTGAAAGTTCCGAAAAACATCTGTTGAATAACAATATTAGAAATAAATATGTAGACATAAAAACTAATGACTTGACCTAAGATTCTACATTTGTCTACAATATTAAATGAATTACTAACACACGACAGTTCAAATAGAAAATAAATACTTGGAGACACATTATATCCATTGAAACGAAGAATTTGAAATCCCAAAGCAGTCGTGTTGAGATCAACAATAAAATTTTCTCTCCCCCAAGAAATACCCTTTTCATCATTCCAAAATCTACAATAAGGGACATAATCAACTTGTTATCATATGAAATATTTATGAATCACATATATTAATAAGTTTGGAGAAAAAATTAATAATAAACATATTCAGTATGTTACCCAAAAAATATGATGAAATATGCACAGGACAATCCATCTTTAACGTAAACCTACTTGTAAGTATAATCTACAACTGCTTTTATTTCTTTCCAAAAATGGTGATCAATTCCTAGCCTCTGCAGAATATCAACAATGAAGAACCTTTCAAGTAGGTCACAAGAAGATGGATTCATTTCTCCATCCCCAACCAGACCATTAGCTCTCATTATAACAATTTCTTTTCATGTTGGACATTGTGTCACCACTGTGGAGGTACTAGGTGTCTGGTTAGAAGCAACTTTGGGCTACGGACTAACTAGTTGCAGGGTCACTAGTTCGCCTGTGAATCTCCTCTTAGAATAGGTGGTGTAATCAGACTACACTTGTTGTGTTTGTGATGTGGCTGCATCATTTACAAACATCGCCTCTTCTTCTTCCATCCATGAGAAGAGTGTGTGATCAAGAGCTATGTTTGCTTCTTGCTCTAGTGAAATCCCTTACATTTGTGCGGTGAGCACCACATTGTCCATTTGTGAAGAGGTATACACATAGCTTTCAGGTTCTAACATTACGCCTTGGCTGCACTATTCCATCACCTTCTATTGTAGGTTGTCGTGCAAGAAATTTTGAGGCATATGCGAGTTGTCGCAAGGGAAACACTAGGGATTGGTGTCATCAATCAAATTGTTCTAACCCGTAGTCAATTCTCGACTCGAGCTTAGGTTAGCACTCTATAGCAAAGAAGGAATTAGTACTATTTGATTTTTTGTTTACACTTGTGGATTCGTATGAGTGCTTCCTTGGAACTAGTTTTGTTGATAAAAAGGCCTTCTACCTTGATAATGCTGAAAGGTTGGCTTCAAAGGCACTGCCTAATTTTGTTTGATGATGGTTATTTCATCAACAATAGTTCACAACATTTCTTTGAACTCACTCATCTCTTCCTTCAGAGATCCAGATGTAGAAGCAACATTCTGGGGTACATTCATATATGTTTACATAGGTTGAGGAGGAACTGGCACGTTGGTAGATGGTATCTCTTGGGCAGGAATTGATATTTTAGGAAATATAGGCATGATGGGATAGGGTGGAAAACTTCCTGGCATCTATCAAATTGTTCTTTACCTTGATAGTGGTGTTGTAAGTGGCTGGTAGAGTGGTCTCACCCAAGGACTGGATCATCATTGAAATTTCAAGGTTGATAGATTTCAAGTAGAACATGAATGCTAGCTCAGGTAGTGGGCAGATATCAACTTGGATTCTCTACCAACTTGTATGAAACCGGGCATTGAAGTCAGCCATGGATTTGTGCGGAGCTCGTTTTATGACCGATAGTTGATAATATAGCAAGGATCGGTCTCCATAATTTGAAAATATCTAATAGAAAGGATCTTTGAGCTCATCCCAAATATGGATAGAATTTTTCAGTAGTGTACGATACCAATCCAGTGCTTTGCCTCTGAAAGAGGTAGTGAGCAACCTTAGTGCTATATTTTGGTCTATAACTCCATGCACTAGACATATAACTCCATGCACTAGACATACATCTGCCACATCTTGCAAATGTTCAAACAATGTTCTTGAGCCATCTACAGTGAATTTAGGTATGGCCTTTAGAGCAGAGGCTGGAATAGCGACCCAAATGGCATGTGCAACTGGTATAGTGAGAGGACTTCCAACATCCCATGCCACATAATTTTTGTTAGCAATTGGAAACATGGCTAGCAGAAAGGGCAGAGGAAGCAAAATGTTTAATAATTAGGTTGCAGCTTGCACTGTTCCTAGTGGCAACTCTAGTAAACTAGGGTTATTTGTTGTTTGGGATCTAGTTATAGGCCGATGGCCCATACACCCTCCTAAAACTTAGGTTCATTTAAGCTCAGTCCCACCAGGCGTGCTAGAAAAGAAAAAACTATTGATGCCAAAAACTGGAAAGGTAACAACCCTCTATGGGAAACTCAGTTTATGGGGGACCTATTGTGCTAAACTAACTAACCTCCAAATTTTTAAAGAAGTTAGCTTCTTTTGTAATTGGTTTTTTGGAATGGGAAAAGGAAGAAGATATAAAAATAAAGGATCTAACTAAGGCGATGCACCAAAATTTAGATAAAAGGAACAATAAATCTATCTTTTGGATATGATTTAAGGGCCTGTTCAACAATCTTTTATGTCCTAGAATAACATAATTTAAAGATTGAAGCATGAAAAGCTCATTCAATGACATAAAATAATTTTCACACCCATTTACTGAAAAGAGGAGTCAAAAGACATGATCTAAACCAACAAACTTACATTCAAATTATATAAGTTTGGAAAATAAACCATTCAAACAATAGTGGCACAGTATAAAATTTATCAATAGAAGAAGAAAATAGAGAGGTCAAACAATGGTACAGTTTGTGAGTTCTTGTAATAATCTAAATAGTAAAAAGGCCTAGTGTCTCTCTAAAATCCTATAATTTTGAACCTTGGAACCTTCAAATTTGGAACCCCTCCTAAAAATCAAAGAGCAACATATATAGTGAGCATTCCCACCACTTGGTATAAGTAATTGAAAGATTTGGAATCCTGAGAAATGATGTAGCAACAAGATTCCTCTCGGCTGATGCAACAGAAAAATATTTGGTCCATAGCATTTCACTGCTCCCTATCTAGGTGCATCCCCTACAAATGAGAGCAATGGTCTCAGCAAAGTCCTTAGCAGAAAAGTGTCGTCACCTAGCATAGGTAGTTAGAACACATGACATCATATCATAACCCATAGCCTACCCAGTCTTACATGTTGAAGAAGCACATGTAAGGAGACAGATGACAACATGGTGCAACCTGTAGATCGTTCTTCGCTACCTTCATTGAAAGCTTGCATTGGGATGACACGTAGCAACAAATTGTGTTATAGACTACTTGTGAGGCCCACCAAATCTTCAAGCGAATGAAAGCTACATGGCACGCGGGCGAGGCCCGACAAGGAAGTGAAGGGGGGAGTTAGAAATAGCCCATGATGGAGACACATGGGAGCATAGCGAGAGTTGATAGAAGAGCAAAGGAAAGAATTCCTTTAGAGAGCGTTGAGCTAACATGTGGCTAAGGTTGGAAGTCCTTATCAAAAGGGGTCAATTATGTTCATTCAAGGCATGGGTCAGTACTTAGCAAAAAATAAAACCCGAAGGGAGCTTGGTGAATTTTACATTCACAATTCATTCGAACCAACTAGTTCATTTGAACCCCCAAAATGAAAAAAATTGGCATGGGGTCATTTTTAACAAGTTTTCTTTCCTCATTTGAATTGTAACCACTTTTGTGGGTTTACCCATCCACTATGGAAGTAAGGGCATAACAGTAAATTTTCCAAAATGGAAAAACTTCTTGAAATGGAAAAAATTTCTAAAATGGAGAATTTCCTGAAATGGAATTATTTTTCCTAAATTTCCCTGAGACCTTCTAATGAACACTTAATTATGTTTAATGACTTCCCACTTGGTCCTTCTTAGTTGCAAACATTCAAATATTCCCTATTTGATGAGAACTTGACAAATAATCAAAAGATTGACTTAAAAGGGAAAATTTTGAGGGCCCTCCTAAAGAGAAATGATAAGGAACTAAAAGGAAAAAAACAATGGAAAGAGGGGGTTATGTTTAGATGTGGCATGTGTGCAAGGCACAAAAATCCCTTGTGTGACATCCACTTGACCATAAGAACTATTTTTAGTCTTCTTTTTAGGAGTCTTCTTCGAGTACTACTTTTCCTCATTTTATACTGAGTTGATTCCAAAGGAGAGGAAGACAAAATTTCCACCTCCTCATCCCTGTATTAAGAGTCCATCTTCCAATCCTCATCTTCTCTAGCATCAATTTCTATTTCCATAGAGGAATAATCAACCACCTTAGGCTTGTCCTTATCAATAGTCTTTTCCTTTAATGGCCTTGGTAGGAGAGTTCACCTTGGCATATTCCATAATGAGTAGAATAAGACCTTCATGAATGACGGGAGTCTGAGGGTTTTTCAAATGATATTTCATCAATTTTTCCAATGAGGCCAACAAAAATAAGGGAACAAATACCAAAAATTTGTGCCTAAAATGGTTTAAGAAATTGAAATACAAACCAAAAATAGTAATGAATTGCCCATCTAGAGTCACTTAGCTCATAACATCTTCTATAATATTTTCCCATATGGGTTTGATAGAAATCCTATCATAACCCCAGGACGCAAGCTTGAATAGTTTGTTCTTCTCGTCACCTTTGAAGAATTGATTCACAATATCATAATTTCCTTTTTGTTCTTTGAAAAACTTACGCCCCTTTAACTGCAAACCAAATATTTGAGCTATGAATTTCTCAATGATTGAAAACTCCACCCCATTCACCATTAAGGTTCTATTGTGCCATCCTTTCACAAAGAGATTGGAGACTTCATGGTTAAATCCATAAAGCCTCTTTATGTAAGGGGTGAGACCCTAGGCCTCTTATGAAATTTACCAAACCTTCCTTTTGTTTCTCCAACCATCGTAAGAAATGGGCTCAACTCTGCTATGATTTCCACCCATTCTCACAATCTGATTCCTCGGCTAAAAATTTTAGAGACTTCTAATGAAGAATAATGTGAAGGAAATGAGCTCAAAATAACCCATAAAACATGTGACACTTAGGGAAATCATTACTCCACCATCCCAACATGACTCATTATCTGTGTTGGTTTCCATATCTTAATAAATCTAAGGCCTTTGTAGGTACTGCATTGTACCCCTCCCACGTCTTTCCACTCATTCTAGATTGACGTCCTCATTGGAGAAATAATTAGCTAATGAGTTTCCTTATCTAAACATGTGAGTAAATCTCACCTCCTCAAATGTGTTAGAAATTACAAGAGCATCATTAATGATGGCTTCATTAATCAATCTCGGCTTACTCAATCTTTGTAAACACCTAATGATGTTAAGAGATTTTCCCTCAACCCAAATTTTTTTACAACCTTTGTCATAGGAAATTTTAATACCACAATAAGTTGCTTTGACTTCAGCTCAATGATTGCTTTGGGTTCCCAATGGGAGTTTGGCATATTGTTTAGATTACTATTTTTTAATAATATAAGATTTTTTCAATCAATATTTATTAGGTTATGTGTATATTGTCAATATTACTAGCATTTGTAATGTAAATGCCTTGCTGAAATTAATGTCATATAATTGAACCAAATTTTATTATTTTTTCAAATGGTATATTATTAAAATTAATCATAAATTATTTATGCTGACAGCTATGATAAAATGTATTCTCTTATGTGCAATGTACTATAACCAAACATGTTATTTTAGGAAAAAAATAATGAAACATTGTAATATTAAATTTAACATTTACTACATGGGTAGAGGGAAACTCATGTGGACAAAGGTTATAGTGGTGTGTTATAGGAATTTTCTTTGTAGGTCCCACCAACTATTGATTCCTTTGCTCATGTTTTAATAAACCAACATTTATAAGAAAAATGATAAAATTGGTATTATCATTTCATGTTCAAATATAGAGACCAATCATGTTTTAAACTTGTAATGGATATATAGAGAACTTATCAACTCTGATAGAGGATTTAATGCTTATACATCTTTAAATTAGTATATTTTATATTCATAAATAATAGTTTTAGAAAAATAATAAATAAACTTAATTAGATCATATATATTAAAGGGTTTTAAATTTTAGTAGTTTTCATGTTTATGCCCTATTTTGTTTACTATTTATAATATGACAAAAATATATTTACATATCATATTATTGACTAATAGCTACATAACCAATAACTATACAATAGGCGCCTAAGAATAAGAATAAAAATGTGAAAAAAAATTAAGTCGACAAGAATCCCCATATACAACAACATAATTTGTAAATAGAATGAACTATCAAATGTAAAATTATGACCACATGATTTTTTTTTGTAAAATTATTTAATAATATTTTCTTTGAGTGGTCTTTTTTTAAAAATTTATTCTCCCTAGTAATCCTTCTTAAGAATATTGGAAGGAGTTTCTTTTATATTTCTTGTCGTTATATCAAAAATAATTTATTTTCAAACAAATTTTATTTCATATAATTAGTTAGTTCTATTCAAATATCCCTTTTCACTTTTTAAAAAAATCTAATATGATTTATGTTATATTTTATTTATGATTTAGTCATTTTAATGAACATATTCTTTGTATAAACAATCATTTTTAAAATTGTAAATAGGTTTTATTGAAATAATATATCAATTTTAGATTGACATGTCTACTAAATCTTTTCTAACCTAAATGAGTATAAATAAAAGAGTGTGGCAAGGTCGATTAAGGTCAATTAAATAAAGAGTTTCAATCAATAACATCTAAAGTAATTATTCAATCACTTTTACTTTGGTAAACAAGTTTATTTAATTTTTTCTAGGAACTACATATAGAAATGATTACATAATTGTAACATTCCTTTACAATCCTCTAACTTATATCTCCCATATACTTTTACAAACTTAATACAACACATACATATCAATGACACTAAATAAGCCTATTATTAGTCTCACTTCTACTCTAAAAATATATAGGTTCAATTAGAATCTTCATTATGTCATCCTTAATTCCCTTTCTAGATTTTGAAAGTCCATCTATATCCCTCCAAATAAAAGATACTGCCCTATACATATCAAAATATAATCTCTTGCAAGTAGTTGGTATGCATACTCATAGAATATGCGCTCTTTCACTAGTTCTTCAAAATTCAACTCAATAAGCATGTTGACATGGTCTAAAGCTTGCTCCCTTGTAGTTCCAGGATTGTCCTTCATATAACACTCTATCCATGATGCACTCTCTCCATGCTCTTTCTCATCCTTCAAAAAGTCATTGAAAAAGAATATTTATGTCTCTTTTCATTAAAATGTGTACTTCATAAATAATGAATCAACACTATTTATGTGTAATAGTGGATATATACCTGAAAATCTCTAGAGTCGTCAACTAATCGGCAACCCCATGCAACACAATTTTGAAACTTATTAATTTTTTCCATAATATCATCGGGGAAAAATGTGCCACTTAAAAGCATGGCAAATAATGAGACTACTGGAACTGTCGTAGATGCTACAGAACTTTTTAAATATTCGGTCAAACTTGGATTATAATTGTTAGCGATCCATTTTGCATCCTCAAGTTGTGCCAAAATAACAATCTTCCACTTCATTCAAAATCAAGAATATACCATTAGATTTATAATAACAAATCATTTAAAAAAAATCAAAATGTACTATATTTTTAAAACATTTTAACTCTAAATTAAATTTAGTTGCAAAAAAATATCTTACATTATCATGCATCCACTTGTGCACACGTGGACCATTTATCTTCTCTGCCTCAATAGCTATTTCTATGTATGTTTTGTGGGCAAATTGGAAACATGTTTTCATATATTCTGGAAGGTGATCCATCATTGATATGTCCCACCTAATATTGAAATTAAATTAAAGAACATATACATAAATAATATCAACATATACAAGAATAGGTTATCATAATAACATATTGTATAAAATATTAACATACTTGATCAAAGCTGTTGCAAAAGGTAAAAGCTCATCGATGGTTCCATAAGTGTCAAAAATATCATCAAGAAGAGTAATGAGTGTAGCCACTTTAGCATAGGAAAGCCTAGTTGCAGAGAGCTCTTTCTCAAATAGTCCCAATGCATACTTAAAATAGTACTCCACATGTCGTTTCCTGAAGAAGTGTAGTTCCTTCACTTTTGTCTCATCCCACCATCTATTTATTCATATCACAAAAACCAAAATATTCCACCCTATTAGTATGTTAAGGAACATAATGAATTCCCAAACTAGATTAGTATAAAATTTATTTAAACCAAGATAGAGTTCTATATAGTTTCATTACTTGGATAAAATTTTGAGCTCATTATGGTGTTGAGCTTGCAAAATATTAAAATCTAGTATTGCTAATTCCAGAATCTTCTTTGTTCTATCACTTGGCATTCTGAAAGAAAAAATAAAAAAATATTAATATGAATTAGATTATATTTGGTTAGCTAGATAAGATGATATCCTTATGTGAAGTGGAAAAATAAATAAATTTCCATAAAGCACAACTGAATGAAATCTTACTATGCAAATCATAAGAAAGATGGGTTTAAAATGATGTTTAGACTTACTCATAGACTCCCTTCATGCACATCGAAGCATTAATATCTTGTCTAAATATTTTGATATAGTTCCATGCCTCCCACCTTGGGACTCTACACCTCCATGGATATTTCATAACATATTTGACCTATACAATTAAAATTAGAAATTATTATATTAATTTAAAAAATTACCAAAAGAAATGAATAACTCAAGTAAGCATGAAAACTACAAGGTGAAGCAATAAATGAATCCTTATCCAAGGACCGCCTATTGTGTCAAGTGGTAAGATCACTTGATTATTATGACAAGGTGAAAGGTCTAAGCCCTAACAAAAATTTGGTTATTTTGTGCATTAAAAAAGATCTGTGTATCTAATAGCATTAAAATAACAAACTTTCATGATGATGGATCACTCAAAGAGAAATTATTTGT
The DNA here is from genome assembly GCA_007258455.2 of Sequoia sempervirens. Lineage (NCBI taxonomy): Eukaryota > Viridiplantae > Streptophyta > Pinopsida > Cupressales > Cupressaceae > Sequoia > Sequoia sempervirens. Next base: position 390,221,373 of record VDFB02353493.1, read on the forward strand.
TAACTAATGCAAAGATCCATAAGGACCTTTATTCACATGTATTAACTAGCACTTCGTCCCTGTCAAGATCAAACTTAATAAAATCACTAATGAATGTCATCTAAATTTTTGTCTATGTACAAGATAAATATTACTATTTTTACATTATCATAATCTACTTATATGCTTGAAGTTTGCATGGCACAACCATTGAGTTAGATATTACTTGTATGCTCAAAACATAATCTTATAATCAGCTACTAAAGTTGTTTATAATTACTAGAATGCTTGCCTCTATTCCAAGTTGGCTTTTGTTCATTAATTCTTGGTTTTCTTCAATTGCTCGCTGTAGGGATGTAGAAGCAAACATTTTGGCTTGTTTCAAGATATTCTCTCCTGGAAAACAAATCTCTGAAGCTCGATATAAATTCAATAGGCTTCTTAATTTGGATTCATCTTCTTTAAAGTTCTCAAGATAAGTGAATTGCCCCATTTCATCTTGAAAGTTCCGAAAAACATCTGTTGAATAACAATATTAGAAATAAATATGTAGACATAAAAACTAATGACTTGACCTAAGATTCTACATTTGTCTACAATGTTAAATGAATTACTAACACACGATAGTTAAAACAGAAAATAAATACTTGGAGACACATTATATCCATTGAAACGAAGAATTTGAAATCCCAAAGCAGTCGTGTTGAGATCAACAATAAAATTTTCTCTCCCCCAAGAAATACCCTTTTCATCATTCCAAAATCTACAATAAGACACAGAATCAACTTGTTATCATATGAAATATTTATGAATCACATATATTAATAAGTTTGGAGAAAAAACTAATAATAAACATATTCAGTATGTTACCCAAAAAATATGATGAAATATGCACAGGACAATCCATCTTTAACGTAAACCTACTTGTAAGTATAATCTAGAACTGCTTTAATTTCTTTCTGAAAATGGCGATCAATTCCCAGCCTCTGCAGAATATCAACAATGAAGAACCTTTCAAGTAGGTCACAAGAAGACGGATTCATTTCTCCTTCCCCAACCAGACCATTAAATGTTTCCATCTTAATCTCCTCAATTAAGGTGTTAACCCTCTCACAGTACGAAGGCGCCTGAAATTTAACAGAAATATGAGAGTTAGCTTGGAAACAGTACAGAAAAAACAGAAGGAAATAAAATACTATATCAAGAAATTTGCAGATATAAACCTTTACTTACCCCATATGGCGATGAAAGGGACTGAAGGAAATCGTACTCCCAAATGTTTGGATGAAATTCTGCTATTCTTCGAGCAACTGGACGCTCTGTTTTCTTGTCATTGGCATTGACATATGAATTTACAGGGAGACATACTACAGCCATTAGGAAACACCAGAGATATCTCTAGTGACAGTAAGAGACTCAACTCAGAGAGAATTATGGAAAAGAAACTTCACCTCCTAAGCCTTATATAGATGAGAGTCGTAAGTAGTTTGGCATACCATAGCAGATTTTTTTGAGAGATTTCTTGTGGTTCCCAGAAATTGTTGTAAGCAATTATTGTACGGTAGTGACTTTGGACAACGTGTAAATTTGGGTTTGAGGAAGGAAAGCTTGTGGGACATATCAAATCATTTAAGGAGGTGGTGAGAATAGATCCAAAAGAGGCAAATGCGTTAGCCTTATCCCTCAACCCACATTTGTCAAATGAATATAGACCTTTTATTGTGTAAATCAACCCAATAAACCATTAGCAGATGTTTTCTGTGGCCCTTATTCATCAAGCTGGTGAACTAAGGACAACAAGGTCTTATGTCAGCAATTGTTGTAAGCCCGTGACCAAGGAAAAAAAAGGTCTTACGTCAGCAATTGTTGGTGACCAAGGACAAAAAAGGAAGGGTATGATGTAACCTAGTGATTAAGGACAAAAATGTTATTATGAATCTATTAAATTTGAGGTAAATTTAAGTAATAACAATAAAGTTCTAGTTATGGGTAAGGGAAACATTTTAAATTATAAAAAATAAGTGGTACATATTTTTCATGTTTTAGATTGTGTATAGATTAAAATATAATTTAATAGGTTTGGAACAATTTGTGCAAAGAGAATATAAAGTTTATTTTGATGATAGAAAATATATAATTAGATATGGTAGAATAAATTAATAGAAAAGATTAGTAAAATAAAGATACGGCATTTTCATTAAAGATTCAATGTGAAATATAGAACAATTGAGAGTGTTTTGTTTGTGATAATTTAGAATGGGTTTTCCAAAGATTGGGTTGCATAGCTTAGTTGTAGGAATGAATATGGTAAAGGAATAGATGGCAGGGAAAGAAATAGAGCACACAAGAATGAAACAAAATATTTAATAGATTTATTTGGATTGGATATTAGTGAGGGCCAATATCGATTGAAGTAACCAATAGTGCAATGAGGAGAGGTTGTTCTCTCCATGATGCACAAGAAAATTATGTGGTAGTACAAACACCACAATCTCAAATCTCAATGGTTTATGTGTGTGAGAGATGGACCCACGAAATGTTCCCAACATGCACCTTGACCACCCAAGCATGGCATACCATTACCAAATTTTTTTAGGGATTTCATGTAGTTCTTATTCATCAAGCTGGTGAACTAAGGACAAAAAAGATTATATGTAAGCAATTATTGTAAGTTGATGACTATTCTTATGTAAGAAAAATAAATAGAAAATAATCATGTTTATATTAAATTACACAACCCCATAATAAACTGTTCATATGTATGTTTATTTAAAAAAAGATTAAAGTATTTTAATGATTATTCTTAATGTCCTCTATTTTTTGGATGATACTTAACTGAACATTATTTATCTTTAATTAGCATAAAATAATAAATAATATAAACATGTATTGAGTTGTTTGATAGCAACTAGTTGACAAAGGTGAAAAAGAATTTAAATTTGAACATCTGAATTTTGAGGTGTTCTTACGAACTAATAGAATGTAAACATATGAAAAGAGTTACAAACACATAAGAACATAATATTTACATGTAAAACCCAAGAAAGGAAAAATCACTGTGAGGATTAGCTCACAATATAAAGTAATATCAACACCGAATACAATAGGCTCACTATCAGAGGGCTCACTGCCCAAAAGAAAGAAGGGATCACTGCCAAAGGAATCATTATCCAAAAGAAAGAAGATAGAAGAAGTGGTGTTTCACTACCAATTTTAATTTCTAAAAATTCATTTCTCTTATGTCGAAGGTATAATTCTGAGTCAAACCACAATAGTGGTTTACAAATTATATGAGGAAGGAAATTTCACTTTTTTCCTTTTCCCCAAACTCAATGGGTTCGGTTGAACTCAATGGTTCAACCGAACCTCATTATAGGTTCGACCAAACACATATATTTAGTCGAACCATTGGTTCGACCAAACCCACAAACCTTAAATAAAAATAATCTTATTTAAATGGGTTCGGTTGAACGACCGAACCCCCTTAAATAAGATAATTTTTTTTTGTCATTTTCAACTGTCATTTTCACTTTCTTTTTACCATTCCTTTCCCTGTGCTTGTACATGCGGCAAACCGAGACCATGATCTACAAACGGTGAGCAAACTGATTTCATCTCTCTGGCGAATACAAACTCAACTTTGTCTCTCCAAAGTTCATCAACCCGACTTGCATATCGAGCACCAGGTATGTGAAATTCAAAATTTGTAGAGTTCAAAATGCATATATTTGTTAAATTTTGAAACTCTAAATGAAAAAATTTTCAAATTTGATGAATTCAAACTGCATTTGTTTGAAATTTTTTAAAGCGTTTTCAACATACACTATTTTTCTTCCACATTTTGCATACATTTTTACCAGGGCACCTCCAATTTATTTGAGGCATTATATCAAATAGTTCATTAAAAAATTTATTTGAGGCATTATATCAAACAATTCATGGTAATTTTTGATGGAGTATGATAGAAATAGTGTTTGCATTCTATGCACCCTATATCAAACAATTCATTAACAAATTTATTTGAGGCATTATATCAAACATTTCATGGTAATTTTTGATGGAGTATGATAGAAATAGTGTTTCCATTAAATGCACCCTATATCAAACAGTTCATTAACAAATTTATTTGAGGCATTATCTCAAAAACACTATTTCTATCATACTCTGTCAAAAACACTATTCAAAATTTATTTGAGGCATTATATCAAACAGTTCATTAACAAATTTATTTGAGAAATTATATCAAACAGTTCATGATATAAAGTTTCTAGGGTGCATACAATGGAAACTTGGATAAAATTCTTCATATTTTGCCTTTGATTCTTATGACATTACTCCAAAAATGGTTGGTGAACTAAATGTATGAATCGAAGAATAAATTTAGAGGAAAGAAACTAGATTGTTTGAATGAAATGTATAATAAATTACCCCTTAACTTAAAATTTAAATTCAAATTAGCAAGTTGAATTTACCTCTCTTTTTGATCATTTATTCTAATTCAAATTTTGAAATAATTTTTTTGTACTCTTAATTATATATATATATATATTAGATGCTTAAATTTGTATGTCCTATGTGTAAATGAAATATGCCTTCCCATTTCAAAAATCAAAGCTATGGATAGCCTATAAAATAAAAAAGCTACCTTGCTCCTAAATGGAAAGACCAAGTGAAACATATATAAGAACTTAATAGCATATGGAAACAAACAATATAAAGTTATGAAGTTCAAATAGAACCACAAGTTGTATCATTTGAATGTGGGTAGATTTGTTGGTACCATTAGATGCAACATGCATATAGTTCCCTTAACAATATGAACAAGTAGATTTGACAACTCAAATCATACATATTTTCCAATAGACTCTATCTCACTAGGAAGATATCATTTGTAACATTAAAAATGTCCATCTCTACACATTTTTGGTGGTAGGTAGGTATTGCACAATAAGATAGAGGATGTAAACTGATTAAGACTTAGATAGTATTTTAAAAGAAATTTGAGGTGTGGAAACACTTCCCATATTAACCTATCAAGAGATAAATATGCAAAATAGATTTAATTTTAGTTACAAGAAAAATGTATAAATTATAAATTTATAACATAATTATGTACATGGGAAAATCCTCTTGGAAGAAAAATCCCACAACCAAAAACATGAACCAATTATATTATTTGATAATAATATCATTTACAATAAAATATTCATGTGCATACCCTTATAGTAGTATCATCAACATGTGAATATGGAGTAATTTCTAGTAGCATGATGATACCTACAAAATCATTATGCTTTCTCCATCCCAAGCACCCATAAATAGGAAAAATTTAAACCATAAACCAAGTGTGGTTTACCAAAACCATGAGCCAAAATAATGACCTAAAAATGGCACCAAATTTGGCACAAATTCCAACACCATATTCCTTGACTTGGTTTATAGGATGTATTTAGCAAATGCTTTACATCTTGTCAAAAAAATTCAAATCCTCCTCCTCATAACCGACACTCCATTTTTGACATATTCAAACCCATTATTTAAGATGATCTTGATGATTTTCATAATTCTAATCAATATTCTAGTGTAACCCCCCTTTTTTATTCTCTTATGTGTCATATAACATTTCATAAGTAATTCCCATCTTACAATTTCATACAATGCTCTTACAACTTCTTAAATATATAAAAGGGACAACCCTAGTTCAATTAGGATTATTTAATTATTATCACCTACATCCATTCATTACATGTTATTAGTTTTTAGTTGCACACATTATTAGGAAATATGCATTGTCTAAGCAATTGGGGTATATTGCATGTTTGATAGTATTTTCCTTGATCTTTTATCTAGTTAAATTAATATCCTTTAAAATCTTGTTTTATGGAGTTTTCATCTTAACTCTAATATGGCTAGCAAATAAAATGATGATTGAATCATTTTTTGATATAATAGCTAATGACAACCATATAAAGAGCCACATTAAAGAAGATGAAAAATAATGATCAAGACTATGATTTAGATACATATGTTGCTAAACAAGATATTTTCCTAAATTGATAATTACGTATTGATGCACCTCTCCACCCTAAATATCCTCACTCATTGGCTAGTAATTTATATAATGTATTAGGTGGCTATCCTTAGGGAATTAATACTATTCATAATATTACCACTCTAATGGATTTTAATAATGTTGTACCCTCTATGCATCCATCTACACTTCATCCTCTTATAATGATTCCTCCTATCATACTATAGTTACCACTTCCATGGGATCCACCACCCATGTCCTACCACCTTTCTCTCCACTAGTATTTTTCTTATCTCCCATCCTTTTATATATGTTCACACCATTGTTACTACTAGCACTATCCTATATAGATATGTTCTTCATACCATTCCTCCTTATCCTATGAAAACCCTTATAGTGTAACTTCTCCTTCCATTACCATGTCATTACCTTTCTAGACCTTCCCCTCTTTATACATTCTCCTTTTTATCCTACACTACTCCTACCACTAATATATCCCTATACCTTGGATATACTATTGAAGAAATTTAACTGACTTTCAATATCGCAAAAATTAGACCCATATTTTTAAACATAAAATGTGTATAATAAATCACAATCCATGCTTCCTAATTCAACTTCACTAATATCTATCGAATTAACTTAGGTTCATTACAATAAGATAATCATATAGCCATAATTAGTTGTCAAGATAATGGTAAATTTTTCAATAGCCATATTTATCCTTCCACATGCCACCATTAGACATACACATAAGATTCATGAACATCCATACCTATGAGCATCCAAATACAAGAAATATAACTATATATATCATGCACATCATCAACATACACATAAAATATCACACCCATCATCAACACAACTAATAGTTCCCATATCATATTATCTATGTTCTCATACAAATGTGTCTTCAAATACATCAAAGCACTCATGAGTAAATCCACTTTGCAGAGCATACACACAACAAAAAAGGTGCCCCTAAGGTATTTGTCTCCTATATCTATCCTCTTAGCCTATCCTTCTCTATGGATATGTTCCACTCATATCTACCACCTTGAGGTGATCCATGTCTCAATCCTTGTCAAGGTCACTCCTCCTCTCTACCTATATCCTTTCTCAATGAGCTAGATCTATCACTGCTACTCCCCAAAACACCTACATTTAAATATTAAAAAATGTTTAATAAATCATACAACATTGATTAAAACTAACTAAACAATGAAAGCATTTAATATTATAAAACCTTATGAATTATATTGAATGTCCCCACCTTGAAATTTATAGCCATCGATGTCAATCACTTATTCATACTATAGCTTTATTCTCCAAAATACCTACATTTATATAAAGGTGAATTTTTAAGAAAAATAATATTTAACCTACTTTTAACTCAACAATAATGGATGTATTTCTATCATAAACTCTTCGTACTCATAATAGAATTGTGGCCTAGGTAGAGTATAAAAAATGTTGTTTCCAACCTCATATGTAAATCTAGAGTGAGAGTGCCAAAATTGTTGAATTTCATCCTTTGTGCTATTAATTAGCTTCTTATTAACTCATGGAAGCCTACTACTAATAGCCCAAGTATGATTTTCAATAGGACTTTCTAATCATGATCTTATTGATATTACTTTTGATAATGTTTTATGATTTAGGCTTAATTCAAGACAAGTTTACCTTAATAATTGAGCCTTTTTAATTTTTTAATTTCTTACTAATGATGTTATTACTCTGTGAGCAACTCTTTTACCTTTTTCCTTACTATTATTTACAATATAATTGAATGCATTAAAAAAAACTTTAACAACAATATTATTTCGATCAAACTTCTTATTTACATGAAACTTTGAAATTTATTTAGTAAAGGTCTCATTTTGTACATCTTTAGTAATTGTATAAAAATTTGGCATTTTTTGGTTAATGTCTTATTGGAAAACCATTCATTGAAAATTTTTGATGCCCACAACCGAATGGTTTGTGATGACCTCTTGCCTTCAAAAATTTCTATTATGCTCATCAATTTCAAACCATTTTGGGGTTCTTGAATGTTTTTAAATTTTAACAAACTCATTACAAAAAGATGGATTTTGAATTTATTTTTCTTCACAAAGGTTCTCTCTTCTTATGTAATTTGGAGACACATTGAGTTTCATTGGTTCATGTGAGCTATCAATTTAATCATTGTTATCAACAGGTCGATTATTGAGTGAAATTTCAATGTTATAGGGTTCATATCCACATTAGTCAATAAATTGTTGATGTATTTCTTCTTCTTATTCTTCTATGATGCTACTCTTATCAATAGGTGTTCCATCAAATTTTACAATATTTTCACATTCATGTTCAATATTTTTATTTTCAATATTATTGTCACTTTCATTTTTTAAACATTTCATTATATTGAACATTAAAATCATTTAAGGTTAAATAAGGACCTTCATCTTCTTTCAATAATTAACATAAGAAATTAATACTTGGTTCATATTGTATACCCACCTCCCAATGGTCTTGGAATGGATACATTTAGATGGAGAAGGATTTCAAAAGGCTCATGGTACTTGTGGACCCCTCAAAGGCATGATATATAACACATAAATTTTATTTATGAAATTTGGTCTTTTGTTGTTGGCTTCTAGTATGAATGTTATCTATACTTGGTGGAATTCTTAGTTGAGACTCTCAATCTTCCATTGTTGGTTTCTAGTGTGATTATACAATATGCTCGCCAAACTGCATTAATTTCCAATGTTAATTATTCAAAGAAGGTTTGGTTTCATAAGAAGAGACCTATGTTCACATATTCCAAGGCATGTTATTATCCACAATGCATGACACTTCTTCATGCATCTCTACCAAGTTCTAAACAGATACAGATCTACCATTTCCATGGAGGAGATTTATGATTTTGTATTGGTGTATTCAACCAATGTGCTTTTGTAACATGTTGTAATTATAAAATTGGTCATTTGTACTAGGACCTCACTGGTCTTTTTGATATTTTGTAAAATTTGTTACTCAGACTGCAACTGGGGGTTTTCTTGCTAGTTTTTTCTCGCCAGTATGTCTGCCTGAACCAGCTATATGTAAAATATTATATATAAATAAAATTATAAGTGGTCTCACACTTTTGCTTAAAAAAAAAGTTCCTGTAAATGTCCACATCTTTTTCCTTGACACGGTTGCTATTTCTTAAAAGATTTCTTATGATTTTTCATAATGTTGACCAGTCAATACTTTACTGTAAATATTCTATAGTCATGCTCTTAAATGTCATAACACAACAAATACCTTGGGAAAACCCTCCTCTTGAGGGAGAAAAACCCAACCACAAAATAACACTTATATATTGAATCTCAATAAGGAGAGTGTCCTTTTACAATAGGCCAATCTGAAGGCTGAATATGAGCATCAACTAAGAATGCAACACAACCAACAAAAAACAATATTTTGCTGATACAAGATACAATCACAAGAGATATCACTCCACCTTGAAGAACACGCACTTGACAATAATCAATCTGAATCAATAACGTCACCTTTTCTACTTGGACTAAACTCACATGTATGTGATATGAACTCAATGCTAATGAATGAGTCACAATGAAATAATCGAATGAATATATATACAATATGAAGAGGCATGTCACTCCAAATCATATTAGGTTGGCCTCAAAAGAATTATATATTTTACTAATTTTAATAAGTCAACCACCTCAAAGTCATACCTCTTTATTAAATGCATCTTTTATCAAAGGGAATGACTCTTCATTAAGATGCATATAAAAATTAAATAGACAATGGCTATATTTAATTATTATCTTCATGTGTACTGGGCTAGAAGGTATTCGCCTGAAACTACCACGATATTCAACAATAATCTAGGGTTTCATCTTATAAAGCTATAATAATATTTATATGCATTTAGAACATCTTAGACACCTCCCTTGAAGCATTCAACAAATGACAAATAACTACCAACACAAAGTGAGATGCCCCATTTCCTAATATGAGGACAAAATAATAAATCAAAATATTAGGATGCAAGGTTGGCCCACCTTTCCCAATACTTGGCTAAGTTTATCATCTATTGAGGAGTGGATCCCAACAACAATTGTGCTTAGTGCTTACTACTAATGCAAGGAATTTACCTATTCATTTTTTCTTTATTGTAATATACCTAATGACTCCTCATCTCAAGTTAAATTGTGGGAATAGATTTTTATGCCCTCCCTATGACTAAATGGCTACAAGGAGGTGAATATGATATGGTGGAAAAAACCAAGATACAAGTTGGTTTAGTTCTCATAAACTCTCTAAAAAATAATTGAATTCCTACATCCTAACTAGAAATACCATGAGGGGTTTAGATCCCATTTTAGACAAAAAAATATTCTTATACTCATCAATAGTTCACTTGGACCAACTAAAGAGATGGTGAACTAAGGGAAACTTAGTTTCATTGATAGATTAAAACTTAGTTATTTCTCTTTCCATTGTCCCCTATCCACAAAAAACCCTTATTTAAGTAGATTCTATTAAACCTATCTCACATATCACCTCCCAATTCTTTAAACTTTTCAAACTTCTTATACCTCATACCTAATAATCTATCCTTCAAACTCAACACTTCCCACCTCAATCAAATTGATCACCTTGCTTGCCTAATATCCCTTTGGTTGATGTTCCTAGACCTCATCAAAATGGTAAGTGGATACAATTGTGGAATGATGGGATTAAATCTATTGGACTACCTTAGTATGATCTTACAATAAGAATATGGCTAGAAAGAGATCTAGAATGGAAAAAAATATGGATCCAAATAGAAAAAAAAAACTTGTTTTGGCTTTAGCACTTACTTATAACTTTTCTACAATGAGTGGTTGCTTTCATTGAAATAAAACTTAGAAGATTTGAACTTAATTGTGGTAGAGGATCTCAATTAAGAGATAGGCTACATTGGATGAAATGATATAAGGGATACAAATTATTTTTTAGTTATCTCGAACATATTTACATTCTCGAGAGTGGATAATATCTATCGTTGATCAAGAGAGGTAGTTCCATGAAAACTCTAATGATATTAAATCCATTTTCCTCCAACATTACAAATAATTTTTAATTGATCTAGTTGAAGGAGATCCACATCAAGATATAGTGAAAAATTATGGGCATAACAATTATATATATTTTTAACATATATAATATGTATGGTTGGATTAGTGAGATATTTATAACAAGTATGCAATGAAGTCAAACTTTATTAGATTTGATTCTTAATAAATTAGTTTTAATGATTCAATTTATAGTTTTATGCAATCTATAAGTTTAAATAGTTTGATGGTATCTAAACTTTATACATATAAAAATATGATAAATGTCCTGATTATTTTTCTTTCCAATCTATAATTTTTTGATGTTCTCAAGGCTATATAATTGAAGTTCATTTATGTTAACAACCATTAGATTAAATATTTTTATCCCCAATTATTTTCAAATGATTTTATACTTTAATCTTTGTATTCTTATTCTTTCTTTCATCGTTTCATTTAAAATTTGAACCATTTAAGGATGCTATGTTATAGATTATAGTTGTCTTCCAAATCTTTTTAAATTGTTAATGGTATGAAAATATTATTGATGAGTAGATGAATTATTACAAGTTCTATTTTAGATTTGTATTCCTTTTATCTAGATATATTATTTACCAAAGTCTCATTGCTCTTTTAGGTGTACTGTATATATATATATATATATAATATGGAAAATGCATATCATGTTCCACCTATGCCAGATTCTTTGTTTGCAAATACTAGTAATGAGATTAAAAAATTGAGAGATTCATTAGCACAGGGTGCAAACTCGGGGATATATAGTGATCCATGCATGTTAATATTGCATAGTCTAGAAAAACTAAAAGATGAACTTGAGAGGACTAGTGCATATTCCCTAGATAGAGTGACTGCTATTCTTTCCTACATGTGGGAAGAAGTACATGGTGGCATTCCCCTTAAAAATATATAGGATAGTGTCACCAAAGAAATGATAAAAGCCACTTGTTTTCCATTTTATTAAAATGTGCATAAGGTTAGGGGATACCAGGTCACTAGATGTGTCGATCATGCTATGGCCTTATTGATCTACCCATGATTCTCGTAGCACGTGGTCTATACCCAAACAATGACCAAATTCCATTGTATTTTGTTCAACAATTGTATGTTGAGGTCCATTTGGGCCTCAAAGTTAACTACCTATACATTCCACCATATGTTGGTCAGGGGCGTGGTAGGATTGTTGATAGGCCCACCTGTCATCGAGCAGATAGACCAGCCCCAGTGTTTAGGGTATTGGTTGGTGACAGGTCTCCTGCTTTCACCCCATCTCTAGCCCCCATAGCAAATGAGGTTGTCGTTGCTTCCCAAAAGGAAGCAATTGACACTATAGGTGACATTGCGGCTGCCACCACTAGGATATCTGATGATTGTGTAGGTCAATATTTGATGTCCAGAAATTCCCAATCCACACCATTTTCAGCACAGTGGACCACCATGGATCCTTTTACAGTGGCTAGCATCCCTACTCCTACACAGCTTGATGCACTTACAAGAGATATGGCACACATGACTTTGCATTGTTTGGCTGAGGACCTATTGGAGGCATATGCCCACTTTGCATCAGATAATGGGATTGGTATAGAGCATGTTAGAGAGCATTTGAGATGCAAAGGTCGTTCAGTTCTAGTATCCCATCACTCTCAGCTAAGCACTAGTGCGCATCAGGATCCACCTACAGTTCATACGGTAGCTACATAGACTATGGGTTTTACTGATATGTTGATTGGTTCTGGTTCATCATCATCAATGCCATCTCACCTTCATAGTCCTCTACATTCATCATTTATGGCACAACATGGGATAGATCAGATGGATGTAGATGTTGATTCGTCGCTTGATCGTTTGGTGGATATGGTGGAGGTGACAGTTTCAGAGGACTTAGGTCATCTGATATCAGATGATGTGCATGTATGTGTGCATGTGCATGTTTCAATTCTTTTTTCATTATTTTTTAATTTTTTTTAACTAGATATTCATGTAAGTTGATATATATGTGTATATATATTGTTACAGGTGAACATACCTCATATCACTCCTTGCCTTGGTCCAGATCGTGTGCATGATCGATGTGACTCTGTGGATGAATTTGATGTCAGTGGACATGTGAGTTTTACATTTTTATATAATCACACGTGTATATG
>VDFB02353493.1:390234740-390286966 GCA_007258455.2 Sequoia sempervirens
CATGGATAGAGTGTTATATGAAGGACAATCCTGGAACTACAAGGGAGCAAGCTTTAGACCATGTCAACATGCTTATTGAGTTGAATTTTGAAGAACTAGTGAAAGAGCGCATATTCTATGAGTATGCATACCAACTACTTGCAAGAGATTATATTTTGATATGTATAGGGCAGTATCTTTTATTTGGAGGGATATAGATGGACTTTCAAAATCTAGAAAGGGAATTAAGGATGACATAATGAAGATTCTAATTGAACCTATATATTTTTAGAGTAGAAGTGAGACTAATAATAGGCTTATTTAGTGTCATTGATATGTATGTGTTGTATTAAGTTTGTAAAAGTATATGGGAGATATAAGTTAGAGGATTGTAAAGGAATGTTACAATTATGTAATCATTTCTATATGTAGTTCCTAGAAAAAATTAAATAAACTTGTTTACCAAAGTAAAAGTGATTGAATAATTACTTTAGATGTTATTGATTGAAACTCTTTATTTAATTGACCTTAATCGACCTTGCCACACTCTTTTATTTATACTCATTTAGGTTAGAAAAGATTTAGTAGACATGTCAATCTAAAATTGATATATTATTTCAATAAAACCTATTTACAATTTTAAAAATGATTGTTTATACAAAGAATATGTTCATTAAAATGACTAAATCATAAATAAAATATAACATAAATCATATTAGATTTTTTTAAAAAGTGAAAAGGGATATTTGAATAGAACTAACTAATTATATGAAATAAAATTTGTTTGAAAATAAATTATTTTTGATATAACGACAAGAAATATAAAAGAAACTCCTTCCAATATTCTTAAGAAGGATTACTAGGGAGAATAAATTTTTAAAAAAAGACCACTCAAAGAAAATATTATTAAATAATTTTACAAAAAAAAATCATGTGGTCATAATTTTACATTTGATAGTTCATTCTATTTACAAATTATGTTGTTGTATATGGGGATTCTTGTCGACTTAATTTTTTTTCACATTTTTATTCTTATTCTTAGGCGCCTATTGTATAGTTATTGGTTATGTAGCTATTAGTCAATAATATGATATGTAAATATATTTTTGTCATATTATAAATAGTAAACAAAATAGGGCATAAACATGAAAACTACTAAAATTTAAAACCCTTTAATATATATGATCTAATTAAGTTTATTTATTATTTTTCTAAAACTATTATTTATGAATATAAAATATACTAATTTAAAGATGTATAAGCATTAAATCCTCTATCAGAGTTGATAAGTTCTCTATATATCCATTACAAGTTTAAAACATGATTGGTCTCTATATTTGAACATGAAATGATAATACCAATTTTATCATTTTTCTTATAAATGTTGGTTTATTAAAACATGAGCAAAGGAATCAATAGTTGGTGGGACCTACAAAGAAAATTCCTATAACACACCACTATAACCTTTGTCCACATGAGTTTCCCTCTACCCATGTAGTAAATGTTAAATTTAATATTACAATGTTTCATTATTTTTTTCCTAAAATAACATGTTTGGTTATAGTACATTGCACATAAGAGAATACATTTTATCATAGCTGTTAGCATAAATAATTTATGATTAATTTTAATAATATACCATTTGAAAAAATAATAAAATTTGGTTCAATTATATGACATTAATTTTAGCAAGGCATTTACATTACAAATGCTAGTAATGTTGACAATATACACATAACCTAATAAATATTGATTGAAAAAATCTTATATTATTAAAAAATAGTAATCTAAACAATATGCCAAACTCCCATTGGGAACCCAAAGCAATCATTGAGCTGAAGTCAAAGCAACTTATTGTGGTATTAAAATTTCCTATGACAAAGGTTGTAAAAAAATTTGGGTTGAGGGAAAATCTCTTAACATCATTAGGTGTTTACAAAGATTGAGTAAGCCGAGATTGATTAATGAAGCCATCATTAATGATGCTCTTGTAATTTCTAACACATTTGAGGAGGTGAGATTTACTCACATGTTTAGATAAGGAAACTCATTAGCTAATTATTTCTCCAATGAGGACGTCAATCTAGAATGAGTGGAAAGACGTGGGAGGGGTACAATGCAGTACCTACAAAGGCCTTAGATTTATTAAGATATGGAAACCAACACAGATAATGAGTCATGTTGGGATGGTGGAGTAATGATTTCCCTAAGTGTCACATGTTTTATGGGTTATTTTGAGCTCATTTCCTTCACATTATTCTTCATTAGAAGTCTCTAAAATTTTTAGCCGAGGAATCAGATTGTGAGAATGGGTGGAAATCATAGCAGAGTTGAGCCCATTTCTTACGATGGTTGGAGAAACAAAAGGAAGGTTTGGTAAATTTCATAAGAGGCCTAGGGTCTCACCCCTTACATAAAGAGGCTTTATGGATTTAACCATGAAGTCTCCAATCTCTTTGTGAAAGGATGGCACAATAGAACCTTAATGGTGAATGGGGTGGAGTTTTCAATCATTGAGAAATTCATAGCTCAAATATTTGGTTTGCAGTTAAAGGGGCGTAAGTTTTTCAAAGAACAAAAAGGAAATTATGATATTGTGAATCAATTCTTCAAAGGTGACGAGAAGAACAAACTATTCAAGCTTGCGTCCTGGGGTTATGATAGGATTTCTATCAAACCCATATGGGAAAATATTATAGAAGATGTTATGAGCTAAGTGACTCTAGATGGGCAATTCATTACTATTTTTGGTTTGTATTTCAATTTCTTAAACCATTTTAGGCACAAATTTTTGGTATTTGTTCCCTTATTTTTGTTGGCCTCATTGGAAAAATTGATGAAATATCATTTGAAAAACCCTCAGACTCCCGTCATTCATGAAGGTCTTATTCTACTCATTATGGAATATGCCAAGGTGAACTCTCCTACCAAGGCCATTAAAGGAAAAGACTATTGATAAGGACAAGCCTAAGGTGGTTGATTATTCCTCTATGGAAATAGAAATTGATGCTAGAGAAGATGAGGATTGGAAGATGGACTCTTAATACAGGGATGAGGAGGTGGAAATTTTGTCTTCCTCTCCTTTGGAATCAACTCAGTATAAAATGAGGAAAAGTAGTACTCGAAGAAGACTCCTAAAAAGAAGACTAAAAATAGTTCTTATGGTCAAGTGGATGTCACACAAGGGATTTTTGTGCCTTGCACACATGCCACATCTAAACATAACCCCCTCTTTCCATTGTTTTTTTCCTTTTAGTTCCTTATCATTTCTCTTTAGGAGGGCCCTCAAAATTTTCCCTTTTAAGTCAATCTTTTGATTATTTGTCAAGTTCTCATCAAATAGGGAATATTTGAATGTTTGCAACTAAGAAGGACCAAGTGGGAAGTCATTAAACATAATTAAGTGTTCATTAGAAGGTCTCAGGGAAATTTAGGAAAAATAATTCCATTTCAGGAAATTCTCCATTTTAGAAATTTTTTCCATTTCAAGAAGTTTTTCCATTTTGGAAAATTTACTGTTATGCCCTTACTTCCATAGTGGATGGGTAAACCCACAAAAGTGGTTACAATTCAAATGAGGAAAGAAAACTTGTTAAAAATGACCCCATGCCAATTTTTTTCATTTTGGGGGTTCAAATGAACTAGTTGGTTCGAATGAATTGTGAATGTAAAATTCACCAAGCTCCCTTCGGGTTTTATTTTTTGCTAAGTACTGACCCATGCCTTGAATGAACATAATTGACCCCTTTTGATAAGGACTTCCAACCTTAGCCACATGTTAGCTCAACGCTCTCTAAAGGAATTCTTTCCTTTGCTCTTCTATCAACTCTCGCTATGCTCCCATGTGTCTCCATCATGGGCTATTTCTAACTCCCCCCTTCACTTCCTTGTCGGGCCTCGCCCGCGTGCCATGTAGCTTTCATTCGCTTGAAGATTTGGTGGGCCTCACAAGTAGTCTATAACACAATTTGTTGCTACGTGTCATCCCAATGCAAGCTTTCAATGAAGGTAGCGAAGAACGATCTACAGGTTGCACCATGTTGTCATCTGTCTCCTTACATGTGCTTCTTCAACATGTAAGACTGGGTAGGCTATGGGTTATGATATGATGTCATGTGTTCTAACTACCTATGCTAGGTGACGACACTTTTCTGCTAAGGACTTTGCTGAGACCATTGCTCTCATTTGTAGGGGATGCACCTAGATAGGGAGCAGTGAAATGCTATGGACCAAATATTTTTCTGTTGCATCAGCCGAGAGGAATCTTGTTGCTACATCATTTCTCAGGATTCCAAATCTTTCAATTACTTATACCAAGTGGTGGGAATGCTCACTATATATGTTGCTCTTTGATTTTTAGGAGGGGTTCCAAATTTGAAGGTTCCAAGGTTCAAAATTATAGGATTTTAGAGAGACACTAGGCCTTTTTACTATTTAGATTATTACAAGAACTCACAAACTGTACCATTGTTTGACCTCTCTATTTTCTTCTTCTATTGATAAATTTTATACTGTGCCACTATTGTTTGAATGGTTTATTTTCCAAACTTATATAATTTGAATGTAAGTTTGTTGGTTTAGATCATGTCTTTTGACTCCTCTTTTCAGTAAATGGGTGTGAAAATTATTTTATGTCATTGAATGAGCTTTTCATGCTTCAATCTTTAAATTATGTTATTCTAGGACATAAAAGATTGTTGAACAGGCCCTTAAATCATATCCAAAAGATAGATTTATTGTTCCTTTTATCTAAATTTTGGTGCATCGCCTTAGTTAGATCCTTTATTTTTATATCTTCTTCCTTTTCCCATTCCAAAAAACCAATTACAAAAGAAGCTAACTTCTTTAAAAATTTGGAGGTTAGTTAGTTTAGCACAATAGGTCCCCCATAAACTGAGTTTCCCATAGAGGGTTGTTACCTTTCCAGTTTTTGGCATCAATAGTTTTTTCTTTTCTAGCACGCCTGGTGGGACTGAGCTTAAATGAACCTAAGTTTTAGGAGGGTGTATGGGCCATCGGCCTATAACTAGATCCCAAACAACAAATAACCCTAGTTTACTAGAGTTGCCACTAGGAACAGTGCAAGCTGCAACCTAATTATTAAACATTTTGCTTCCTCTGCCCTTTCTGCTAGCCATGTTTCCAATTGCTAACAAAAATTATGTGGCATGGGATGTTGGAAGTCCTCTCACTATACCAGTTGCACATGCCATTTGGGTCGCTATTCCAGCCTCTGCTCTAAAGGCCATACCTAAATTCACTGTAGATGGCTCAAGAACATTGTTTGAACATTTGCAAGATGTGGCAGATGTATGTCTAGTGCATGGAGTTATATGTCTAGTGCATGGAGTTATAGACCAAAATATAGCACTAAGGTTGCTCACTACCTCTTTCAGAGGCAAAGCACTGGATTGGTATCGTACACTACTGAAAAATTCTATCCATATTTGGGATGAGCTCAAAGATCCTTTCTATTAGATATTTTCAAATTATGGAGACCGATCCTTGCTATATTATCAACTATCGGTCATAAAACGAGCTCCGCACAAATCCATGGCTGACTTCAATGCCCGGTTTCATACAAGTTGGTAGAGAATCCAAGTTGATATCTGCCCACTACCTGAGCTAGCATTCATGTTCTACTTGAAATCTATCAACCTTGAAATTTCAATGATGATCCAGTCCTTGGGTGAGACCACTCTACCAGCCACTTACAACACCACTATCAAGGTAAAGAACAATTTGATAGATGCCAGGAAGTTTTCCACCCTATCCCATCATGCCTATATTTCCTAAAATATCAATTCCTGCCCAAGAGATACCATCTACCAACGTGCCAGTTCCTCCTCAACCTATGTAAACATATATGAATGTACCCCAGAATGTTGCTTCTACATCTGGATCTCTGAAGGAAGAGATGAGTGAGTTCAAAGAAATGTTGTGAACTATTGTTGATGAAATAACCATCATCAAACAAAATTAGGCAGTGCCTTTGAAGCCAACCTTTCAGCATTATCAAGGTAGAAGGCCTTTTTATCAACAAAACTAGTTCCAAGGAAGCACTCATACGAATCCACAAGTGTAAACAAAAAATCAAATAGTACTAATTCCTTCTTTGCTATAGAGTGCTAACCTAAGCTCGAGTCGAGAATTGACTACGGGTTAGAACAATTTGATTGATGACACCAATCCCTAGTGTTTCCCTTGCGACAACTCGCATATGCCTCAAAATTTCTTGCACGACAACCTACAATAGAAGGTGATGGAATAGTGCAGCCAAGGCGTAATGTTAGAACCTGAAAGCTATGTGTATACCTCTTCACAAATGGACAATGTGGTGCTCACCGCACAAATGTAAGGGATTTCACTAGAGCAAGAAGCAAACATAGCTCTTGATCACACACTCTTCTCATGGATGGAAGAAGAAGAGGCGATGTTTGTAAATGATGCAGCCACATCACAAACACAACAAGTGTAGTCTGATTACACCACCTATTCTAAGAGGAGATTCACAGGCGAACTAGTGACCCTGCAACTAGTTAGTCCGTAGCCCAAAGTTGCTTCTAACCAGACACCTAGTACCTCCACAGTGGTGACACAATGTCCAACATGAAAAGAAATTGTTATAATGAGAGCTAATGGTCTGGTTGGGGATGGAGAAATGAATCCATCTTCTTGTGACCTACTTGAAAGGTTCTTCATTGTTGATATTCTGCAGAGGCTAGGAATTGATCACCATTTTTGGAAAGAAATAAAAGCAGTTGTAGATTATACTTACAAGTAGGTTTACGTTAAAGATGGATTGTCCTGTGCATATTTCATCATATTTTTTGGGTAACATACTGAATATGTTTATTATTAATTTTTTCTCCAAACTTATTAATATATGTGATTCATAAATATTTCATATGATAACAAGTTGATTATGTCCCTTATTGTAGATTTTGGAATGATGAAAAGGGTATTTCTTGGGGGAGAGAAAATTTTATTGTTGATCTCAACACGACTGCTTTGGGATTTCAAATTCTTCGTTTCAATGGATATAATGTGTCTCCAAGTATTTATTTTCTATTTGAACTGTCGTGTGTTAGTAATTCATTTAATATTGTAGACAAATGTAGAATCTTAGGTCAAGTCATTAGTTTTTATGTCTACATATTTATTTCTAATATTGTTATTCAACAGATGTTTTTCGGAACTTTCAAGATGAAATGGGGCAATTCATTTATCTTGAGAACTTTAAAGAAGATGAATCCAAATTAAGAAGCCTATTGAATTTATATCGAGCTTCAGAGATTTGTTTTCCAGGAGAGAATATCTTGAAACAAGCCAAAATGTTTGCTTCTACATCCCTACAACGAGCAATTGAAGAAAACCAAGAATTAATGAACAAAAGCCAACTTGGAATAGAGGCAAGCATTCTATTAATTATAAACAACATTAGTAGCTAATTATAAGATTATGTTTTGAGCATACAAGTAATATCTAACTCAATGGTTGTGCCATGCAAACTTCAAGCATATAAGTAGATTATGATAATGTAAAAATAGTAATATTTATCTTGTACATAGACAAAAATTTAGATGACATTCATAAGTGATTTTATTAAGTTTGATCTTGACAAGGACGAAGTGCTAGTTAATACATGTGAATAAAGGTCCTTATGGATCTTTGCATTAGTTAACAAATAATTTCTCTTTGAGTGATCCATCATCATGAAAGTTTGTTATTTTAATGCTATTAGATACACAAATCTTTTTTAATGCACAAAATAACCAAATTTTTGTTAGGGCTTAGACCTTTCACCTTGTCATAATAATCAAGTGATCTTACCACTTGACACAATAGGCAGTCCTTGGATAAGGATTCATTTATTGCTTCACCTTGTAGTTTTCATGCTTACTTGAGTTATTCATTTCTTTTGGTAATTTTTTAAATTAATATAATAATTTCTAATTTTAATTGTATAGGTCGAATATGTTATGAAATATCCATGGAGGTGTAGAGTCCCAAGGTGGGAGGCATGGAACTATATCAAAATATTTAGACAAGATATTAATGCTTCAATGTGCATGAAGGAAGTCTATGAGTAAGTTTTAACATCATTTTATACCCATCTTCCTTAATGATTTGCATAGTAAGATTTCATTCAGTTGTGCTTTATGGAAATTTTTTATTTTTCCACTTCACATAAGAATATGATATTATCTAGCTAACCAAATATAATCTAATTCATATTAATATTTTTTTATTTTTTCTTTCAGAATGCCAAGTGATAGAACAAAGAAGATTCTGGAATTAGCAATACTAGATTTTAATATTTTGCAAGCTCAACACCATAATGAGCTCAAAATTTTATCCAAGTAATGAAACTATATAGAACTCTATCTTGGTTTAAATAAATTTTATACTAATCTAGTTTGGGAATTCATTATGTTCCTTAACATACTAATAGGGTGGAATATTTTGGTTTTTGTGATATGAATAAATAGATGGTGGGATGAGACAAAAGTGAAGGAACTACACTTCTTCAGGAAACGACATGTGGAGTACTATTTTAAGTATGCATGTGGACTATTTGAGAAAGAGCTCTCTGCAACTAGGCTTTCCTATGCTAAAGTGGCTACACTCATTACTCTTCTTGATGATATTTTTGACACTTATGGAACCATCGATGAGCTTTTACCTTTTGCAACAGCTTTGATCAAGTATGTTAATATATTATACAATATGTTATTATGATAACCTATTCTTGTATATGCTGATATTATTTATGTATATGTTCTTTAATTTAATTTCAATATTAGGTGGGACATATCAATGATGGATCACCTCCCAGAATATATGAAAACATGTTTCCAATTTGCCCACAAAACATACATGGAAATAGCTATTGAGGCAGAAAAGATAAATGGTCCACGTGTGCACAAGTGGATGCATGATAATGTAAGTCATTTTTTTGCAACTAAATTTAATTTAGAGTTAAAATATTTTAAAAATATAGTACATTTTGATTTTTTTTAAATGATTTGTGATTATAAATCTAATGGTATATTCTTGATTTTTAATTGAAGTGGAAGATTTTTATTTTGGCACAACTTGAGGATGCAAAATGGATCGCTAACAATTATAATCCAAGTTTGACTGAATATTTAAAAAGTTCTGTAGCATCTACGACAGTTCCAGTAGTCGCATTATTTGCCATGCTTTTAAGTGGCACATTTTTCCCCAATGATATTATGGAAAAAATTAATAAGTTTCAAAGTTGTGTTGCATGGGGTTGCCGATTAGTTGACGACTCTAGAGATTTTCAGGTATATATCCACTATTACACATAAATAGTGTTGATTCATTATCTATGAAATACACATTTTAATAAAAAGTGACATAAATATTCTTTTTCAATGACTTTTTGAAGGATGAGAAAGAGCATGGAGAGAGTGCATCATGGATAGAGTGTTATATGAAGGACAATCCTGGAACTACAAGGGAGCAAGCTTTAGATCATGTCAACATGCTTATTGAGTTGAATTTTGAAGAACTGGTGAAAGAGCGCATATTCTATGAGTATGACATACCAACTACTTGCAAGAGATTATATTTTGATATGTATAGGGCAGTAGCTTTTATTTGGAGGGATATAGATGGACTTTCAAAATCTAGAAAGGGTATTAAGGATGACATAATGAAGATTCTAATTGAACCTATATATTTTTAGAGTAGAAGTGAGACTAATAATAGGCTTATTTAGTGTCATTGATATGTATGTGTTGTATTAAGTTTGTAAAAGTATTTGGGAGATATAAGTTAGAGGATTGTAAAGGAATGTTACAATTATGTAATCATTTCTATATGTAGTTCTTAGAAAAAAATAAATAAACTTGTTTATCAAAAGTAAAAGTGATTGAATATCTATTTTAGATATTATTTATTGAAACTCTTTATTTAATTGACCTTAATTGACCCTGCCACACTCTTTTATTTATACTCATTAAGGTTAGCAAAGATTTAGTAGATATGTCAATCTAAAATTGATATATTATTTCAATAAAACCTATTTACAATTTTAAAAATGATTGCTTATATAGAGAATATGTTCATTAAAATGACTAAATCATAAATAAAATATAACATAAATCATATTAGATTTTTTAAAAAAGTGAAAAAGGATATTTGAATAGAACTAACTAATTATATGAAATAAAATTTGTTTGAAAATAAATTATTTTTGATATAACGACAAGAAATATAAAAGAAAATCCTTCCAATATTCTTAAGAAGGATTACTAGGGAGAATAAATTTTGAGAAGAGATCACTCAAAGAAAATATTATTAAATAATTTTACAATTTTTTTTCATATGGTCATAA
Organism: Sequoia sempervirens; assembly: GCA_007258455.2. Classification (NCBI taxonomy): domain Eukaryota; kingdom Viridiplantae; phylum Streptophyta; class Pinopsida; order Cupressales; family Cupressaceae; genus Sequoia; species Sequoia sempervirens. The sequence continues at coordinate 390,245,089 of VDFB02353493.1, forward strand.
TTTTACATTTGATAGTTCATTCTATTTACAAATTATGTTGTTGTATATGGGGATTCTTGTCGACTTCTTAATTTTTTTTTCACATTTTTGTTCTGATTCTTAGGTTCCTATTGTATAGTTATTGGTTATGTAGCTATTAGTCAATAATATGAGATGTAAATATATTTGTGTTGTATTATATACAGTAAAAAAAATAGGGCATATACATGAAAAGTACTAAAATTTAAAACCCTTTAATATATATGATCTAATTAAGTTTATTTATTATTTTTCTAAAGCTATTAGTTATGAATATAAAATATACTAATTTAAAGATGTATAAGCATTAAAGCCTCTATCAGAGTTGATAAGTTCTCTAAATATCCATTACAATTTTAAAACATGATTGGTCTCTATATTTAAACATGAAATGATAATACCAATTTTATCATGCTTTTCTTATAAATGATGGTTTATTAAAAAGTGAGTAAAGGAATCAATAGTTGGTGGGACCTACAAAGAAAATTCCTATAACACACCACTATAACCTTTGTCCACATGAGTTTCCCTCTGCCTATGTAGTAAATGTAAAATTTAATATTACAATGTTTCATTATTTTTTCCTAAAATAACATGTTTGGTTTTAGTACACTACACATACGAGAATATATTTTATCATAGTTGTCAGCATAAATAATATGAATAATTTTAATAATATACCATTTGAAAAAATAATAAAATTTGGTTCAATTATATGACATTAATTTCAGCAAGACAATTACATTACAAATGATAGTAATGTTGACAATATACACATTTAACCTAATAAATATTGATTGAAAACTCTTATATTAAAAAATAGTAATCTAAGAAATATGCCAAACTCCCATTGGGAACCCAAACCAATCATCAAGCTGAAGTCAAAGCAACTTATTGTGGTATTAAAATTGCCTATGACAAAGGTTGTAAAAAAAATTTGGTTGAGGGAAACTCTCTCAACATCATTAGGTTTTTGTAAAGATTGAGTAAGCCAAGATTGATTAATGAAGCCCTCATTAATGATGCTCTTGTAATGTCCAACACATTTGAGGATGATATTTACTCATATGTTTAGATAAGGAAACTCATTGGCTAATTATTTCTCCAATGAGGACGTCAATCTAGAATGAGTGGAAAGACGTGGGAGGGGTACAATGCAATACCTACAAAGGCCTTAGATTTATTAAGATATGAAAACCAACACAAATAATGAGGCATGTTGGGATGGTGGAGTAATGATTTCCCTAAGTATCACATGTTTTATGGGTTATTTTGAGCTCATTTCCTTCACATTGTTCTTCGTTAGAAGTCTCTAAAAGTTTTTAGCAGAGGAATCACATTGTGAGAATGGGTGGCAATCGTAGTAGAGTTGAGCCCATTTCTTATTATGGTTGGAGAAACAAAGGGAAGGTTTGGAAAATCTCAGAAGAGAGGGGTCTCACCCCTTACATTGAGAGGCTTTATGGATTTAACCATGAAGTCTCTAAGCTCTTTGTGAAAGGATGGCATAATAGAACCTTAATGGTGAATGGGGTGGATTTTTCAATCACTGAGGACTTCATAGCTCAAATCTTCAGTTTACAGTTATAGGGGCGTAAGTTCTTCAAAGACCAAAAAGGAAATGATAATGCGATGAATAAATTCTTCAAAGGTGACAAGAAGAACAAACTAGTCAAGCTTGCATCTTAGGGTATGATAGGCTTTCTATCAAACCCATCTGGGAAAATATTATAGAAGATGTTATGAGCTATGTGACTCTAGATGGGTGGTTCATTGCTATTCTTGGTCTACATTTCAATTTCTTAAACCATTTTAGGCACAAAATCTTGGTATATGTTCCCTTATTTTTTTTGGCCTCATTCAAAAAATTGATGAAATATCATTCGAAAAACCCTCAGACTCCCACGTCCTTCATGAAGGTCTTATTCTACTCATTATGGAATATACCAAGGTGAACTCTCCTACCAAGGCCATTAAAGGTAAAGACTCTATTGATAAGGACAAACCTAAGGTGGTTGATTATTCCTCTATGGACGTAGAAATTGATGATGGAGAAGATGAGGATTGGAAGATGGACTCTCAATACAGGGATGAGGAGGTGGAAATTTTTTCTTCCTCTCCTTTGGAATCAACTCAGTATAAAGGGAGAAAAAGCAGTACTCAAAGAAGACTCCTAAAAAGAAGACTAAAAAATAGTTCTTGTGGTTGAGTGGATGTCAGATAAGGGAGTTTTGAGCCTTGCACACACGCCCCATCTAAACAGGACCCCCTCTTTCCATTTTTTTTTCATTTTGGTTCCCTGTCATTTCTCTTTAGGAGAAGGGGCCCTCAAAATCTCACCTTTTAAGTCAATCTTTTGATTATTTTTCAAGTTCTCATCAAATAGGGTAGATTTGAATGTTTGAAACTAAGAAGGACCAAGTGAGAAGTCATAAAACATCATTAAGTGTTCATTAGAAGGTCTTAGGGAAACTCAAGAAAAATAATTCCATTTTAGGAAATTTCCATTTCGGGAATTTTTTCCATTTCAAGAAGTTTTTCCATTTTGGAGAATTTTCTGTTATGTCGTTACTTCCATAGTGCATGGGTAAACCCACAAAAGTGGTTTGCAATTCGAATGAGGAAGGAAAACTTGTAAAAAATGACCCCATGCCAAAAAATTTCATTTCGGGGGTTCGAACAAACTAGTTGGTTCGAATGAACTGTGAATGTAAAATTCACCAAGCTCCCTTCGAGTTTTGTTTTTTTCTAATTATCAGCCCATGCCTCAAATGAAGATCAACAACCCCTTTTGATAATGACGACTGACCTTAGCCACGTGTCAGCTCAACGCTCTTTGAAGGAATTCTTTCCTTTGCTCTTCTATCGATTCTCGCTATGCTCTCACATGTCCATCGCGGGCTATTTCTAACTCCCCCCCTTCACTTCACCGTTGGCCCCCGCTTGCATGCCACATAGCTTTCATTTGATTGAGATTTGGCAGGCCCCACAAGCTATGTCTATAACAAACTTTTCTGCTACATGTCATCCCAACGTAAGCTTTCAACGAAGGGAGAGGAGAATGAGCTACGGGTTGTGCCATGCTACCATCTATGTCCTTATAGATGCTTTTTCAACATGAAAGACCAGGTAGGCTAGGGGCTGCGATATGATGCCATGTGTTCTAATTGCTTATGCTAGGTGGTGACACTTGTCTGCTTAGGACTTTGCCAGGACCATTGCTATCATTTGCAGGGGATGCACCTGGATAGGGAGTGGCCAAATGTTATGGCCTGAATATTTTTCTATTGGATCCACCAAGAGGAATCTTGCTACTACATCATTTCTCAGGATTCCAAATATTTTAGTTACTACTCCCAAGTGGTGGGAATGATCGCTATATATACTGCTCTTTGATTTTTAGGAAGGGTTCCAAATTTGAAGGTTCCAAGGTTTAGAATTATAGGATTTTAGAGAGACACCAGGTATTTTTACTATTTAGATTATTGCAAGAACTCATAGGCTGTGCCATTGTTTGGCCTCTCTATTTTCTTATGCTATTGATAAAATTTATACTGTGCCATTATTGTTTGAATGCAAGTTTTCTGGTTTAGATCATGTCTTTTGAATCCTCTTTTTAGTAAATGGGTGTGAAAATTATTTTATGTCATTGAATGAGATTTTCATGCTTCAATCTTTAAATTTTGTTATTCTAGGACATAGAAGATTATTGAATAGGCCCTTAAATCATATCCAAAAGATAGATTTATCGTGCCTTTTATCTAAATTTCGGCGCATCACCTTAGTTAGATCCTTTATTTTTATATCTGCTTCCTTTTCCCATTCCAAAAAACCAATTACAGAAGAAGTCATCTTCTTTAAAAATTTGGAGGTTACTCAATTTAGCACAATAGGTCCCCCATAAACTAAGTTTCCCATAGAGGGTGTTACCTCAATTTTTGGCATCAACATTTTTTTCTTTGCTGGCACGCATGGTGGGACTGAGCTTAAATGAACCTAATTTTTAGGAGGGTGTATGAGCCATCGGTCTATGACTAGATCTCAAACAACAAATAACCTTGGTTTACTAGTGCTGCCACTAGGAACAGTGCAAGTCGTGCCCCAATTAGTGAACGTTTTGCTTCCTTTGCACTTTTTTCTAGCCATGTTTCCCGCTACTAATAGAAATTATGTGGCATTGGACGTTGGAAGTCTTTTGGCTACACCAATAGTACCTATTGTTTGGGCCACTATTCCAGCCTCTACTCTAAAGGCCATACCTAAATTTACCGTAGATGGCTGAAGAACGTTGTCTGAACATCTGCAAGATGTGGTAGATGTATGTCTAGTGCATGGAGTTACAGACCAAAAAATAGAGCTAAGGTTGCTTGCTGCCTCTTTCAAAGGTAGAGTGTTGGATTGGTATCACACACTACTAGAAAATTCTATGCATACCTTGGATGATCTCGAAGATCCTTTCTATCAAAGATTTTTGAATGATGGAGACCGATCCTTTCTATATTATCAACTATTGGTCATAAAGCGAGCTCTACATGAAGCCATAGCTGACTTCAATGCCCGGTTTCATACAAGCTGTTAGAGAATCCAAGTTGATATCCACCCACCACCTGAGCTGGCATTCATGTTCTACTTGAAATCTATCAACCTTGACATTTCAATGATGACCCAGTCCTTGGGCAGGACCACTCTACCAGCCGCTTACAACACCATTATCAAGGTAGAGAACAATTTGATAGATGCTGGGAAGTTACCACCCTGACCCATCATGCCTATATTTCCTAAAATATTGATTCTTGCTTAAGAGATGCCATCTACCAGTGCATTGGTTCCTCCTCAACCTATGTACACATATCCAAATGCACCCCAAAATGTTGCTTCTACATTCAGATATTTGAGGGAAGAGATGAGTGAGTTCAAAGAAATGTTGCAGACTATTGTCAATGAAATAACAGTCATCAAACGAAATCAGGTAGTGCCTCCAAAGCCAAACTTTCAGAATTATCAAGGCATAAGGAATTCTTATCAGCAAAACTAGTTCCAAGGAAGCACTCGCAAGAATTTGCAAGCATAAACAATAAATCAAATAGAACTGCTACCTTCTCCACTATAGAGTTCTAACATAAGCTCAAGCCGAGAATTGACTGCAGGTTAGAACAATTTGATTGATGACACCAATTCTTGGTGTTTACCTTGTGTAAACTCACAAATGCCTCAGAATTACCCGCACGACAACCTACAATAGAATGTGGTGGAATAGCATAGCCGAGGTGCAACGTCAGAACCTAGAAGTTATGTGTATACCTCTTCACAGATGGACAATGTGGTGCTCACCGCACAAATTTAGGGGATGTCACTAGAGAAAGAAGCAAACATCGCTCCTGATCACACACTCTTCTCATGGATGGAAGAAGAAGAGGCGGTGTTCATAAATGATGCATCCACATCACAAACACTGCAAGTGTAGTCCAATTACAACATCCATTCTAAGAGGAGATTCACGGGAAAACCGGTCACCTTGCAACTAGTCAATCCGTAGCCCAAAGTTGCTTCTAACCAGACGCCTAGTACTTATGTAGTGGTGACATAATGTCCACTGCAAAGAGAAAATTTTATAACGAAAGCTAAGGAGCAGAAACCTCTGAATCTACCACCATTCAATATGGTGGAGCAATTTAAAAATCATCCGCTAATGTGTCTCTATGGGATATCTTAGCCATTCTGAAACAAAATACATTACTACAAAAGGCTCTCTAGGAGGATGTGAGCACAATGCCAATAGAGAAGTTGCTCAAAGGAAGGGTTTTTGATCAATCACCTCCCACCAAGGTTCTCACAAATATCACAACAGAAGCCCCTGCCGAGGTAAGAGATAAATCAAAGCCTCAACCCTTCTTCTTAACTCTCATTATAGGGGAGAAATTATTACATAATTCCATGATCGAAGCTAGTGCTAGCACCATAGTCCTGCTCAAGCGGATAGCTGAGGTAGGTTAGGGATTACCTACACACCTTTAAAAGGGGGGGATATGCAACTTGATGGGAATAAAGTTGAGATTGTAGGCCTAATCAAAGACCTCCCATTAACTTTGTTTGCTTACCCTAGTATCACCATCCCTCAAGACACTGTGATCATAGATGTTCCCCCTATGTTTGGTCTCTTCCTATCTCAAGAGTTTACTTCAAAGATAGGTGGATACCTTTCTCTAGACTAGTCGTATTTGATCCTAAGGACCAATCATGGTGCAAAAATGAAGATAGAATCTAAAGCTCTGCATTTGAAACATGTGGTTGATGAAGCCATGATTAACTTTGAGGCTGCTCATACCTCTATCACCAAGCAAGAAATGTATTGCATGCTGAGTTGCTAGATGAGGAAAAAGTGACCAGAGATCAAAGTGATCAAGAAGATGCTCTCTTGAGAAAATATATAGATATTGATCCTTTCATCAACTACCATGCTATCAGGTTGGGAACCTATGTCATCTACAATGAAGATCAAGTACTCCCGAAGGTCTTCAAAGGACCAGAGAGTGATCAAACTTTAGAACTACAGACACTGCACTTTGACAGAGCAAGATGCAAGGTTGGTGTAGGAGCCAAGATATGCTTAACATCCCCACAAAATGAAAAGATATTGAGTTATTTCTACTTCCAGTTCGCTTGCTTGAACAATGAAGCTGAATATGAAAGCCTAGTGCAAGGTCTCAACCTTGTGGAGTGGATGGGAATTAGGCATCTAATGGTGTTTAGAGATTACGAACTAGTAGTCAATCAAGTCTAAGGGATTTCTACAGCCAAGAATGTCCACATGCGATCCTATAGACACCGAGTTTGGGATTTGATTAAGGGCTTTGAAGACTTCAACATTCAGACGGTGCTTTGAGAACAAAATAAAGAAGCAAACCACATGTCAGCAATTGGATCCCAGTTTGACCCTACCTCTGACCTCGTTCACAACAAGCACTTTGTATGAGTAATAGTTTGACCAACCATTCTAGAAAATTACCAAATTTGGCAATTGTTTGACAGTGATGAACACATTGCCTCATTCATCCAACAGTCAGGAGAATTTTCTGACCAACTCCAACAAAAAAATCATCAAGGCCTATGATGGTCAAATCATTTAGTTGAGATCCAACAAGCTTCCAAAGCGATTATTCACTCAAAATATTTTTGACTATGACGATGCAAGAAATGACAAGAGAAAGTTTGTAGCAGACAAAAGCGACTACACCAACCTTTAGGTCAGAGATGGGAGAAATCTCAAAGTTGGGAAAGATTTCCCATATCATGATAAAGAAAGGCTCATCAAATTTTGCAAAAAATATGGAGTGGTGGCCTTGTCATACGATGACCTCAGGTGGTATGATCCTGATATCATCCAGCACACAATAGAGCTGGTGGAAGGTGCAAGGTTGGTCCATCAAAAATAAAGGCCAATGAATCCCAATATTGAGGTGCTAATGGTGCAAGAATTAACAAAACTAATCTAGTTGCAGATTGTCTTCTCTATTAAACATAGCACGTGGGTATCCAATTTGGTCCCGATCTAAAAGAAGAATGGAGATATCCATGTATGTGTGGACTTTCGAGACCTGAACATAGCACCCCTGAAGGATCATTACCCACTACCTTCAATGGAGTCAATCTTTCAAACAATGATACAGTCATAGATGTTTTCCTTGTTAGATGGTTTCTCCAGTTATAATTAGATGTGGGTCAAAGAGGAGGACCAACATAAAACAATGTTCACTACAAAGTGGGGAACATTTGCATATGCTAAGATGCCTTTCAGCCTCTCAAATGCAGGAGCCGCCTTCCAACGAGCCATGGATATAACTTTTAGTGAGATGATCAACAAGATCATCTTGATCTATTTAGATGATCTCACTATGTTCTCTAAGTTTAAGTATGATCATTTTGATCACCTTGAGATGGTTTTTAAGAAATTCTAGGAGTTCAGGATATTCTTGAACCCCAAAAAAAAGTGTCTTTGGAGTATCGCAAGGCAAGTTATTGGGGAACATAGTGTCCAAAGAAGGAATTACAATTGATCCTGAGTGGGTGAAGGAAATCAAAGAGCTTCCCCTTCTGGTCAACAAGAAAGGCGTCCAGTACTTCTTGGGAAAGGTAAATTTTGTGAGAAAATTTATTTTTGACTTTGTAGGAAAAATTAAGCCAATCAGTTTGATGCTGAAAAAGGATCAAATATTCAAGTGGACAAAAGAAGTCCGAGAAGCCTTTGAAAAAATTAAGGATTCTATTTCCTTAGCCCCTGTGGTGGTTAATCCAAACTTATCAAAGGACTTCATAATGTATGTATTCAGTAGCAAGACAAGTATTGCTACTGTCTTAACTCAAAAAGATGATGAGGGCAAGGGAGAACATCTAATAGAATTTCACTCCTGGACCTTGAAAGAATATGAGACAAACTACAACTTTGTAGAGAGGCAAGTGTTTGTAATAGTAAAGGGACTCAAGAAGTTTCGACACCTAATATCTTGCAATAAGGTGATTATTTATGTCACGCATTCTAGTGTGCGTGAAAACATCATGGAGGGAGAAATCACCGAGAAAAGGGCCAATTGGATCACCAAGATCCTCAACTATGACATTGAGGTCAAACCTACAAAGACCATTCGAGGAAGAGGACTGTGCAGATATCTTGCACATGATGAAGAAATGGCCACCGAAGAAGAGTAGCTGGAGCTAGTCCTAACAAATGAATCGGTTTATGAAGGTTGTTGGCTGGCAAAAAAAGTAAGGTTCATGCGTACAGTAAAATATCTATCGGGCCTTCCTTCTCATAAGAGGAGATTTTACTGCCTACAGAACAACAAATATGCACTCATTGAAGGGATCTTGTTCAAAAGAAATTTTAATGACGTTCTATTGTGGTGTGTTACCTTAAAGCAAGAAAATAAGATCCTCAACACCTTCCATAGTAGTCCCGCAGGCGGGCACTTCTCCGCCAAGACCACTACCATCAAAATCATGTGTGCAGGGTACTTCTGGCCAACACTATTCAATGACTCATATTCCTTGGTTAAAGCTTGCAAGGAATGCTATTTCTTCATAGGAAGAAGAAAGAATTCCACAATGCCTCTCAACCCGATAGTGGTTGACAAGCCATTTGCACAATGGGGCCTTGAATTCATCAGGATGATCAACTCGACCTCCAATGTAGGGCACAAGTGGATTTTGATGGCGACAAACTACTTCACAAGGTGGAGAAAATCCATACCACTGAAGAATGCAACAAAGGCCGAGATAGTGGACTTCCTAGAAGAACTTGTGACGAGATTCGACCTGCCCAAAACAATCATCTCCAATAATACCAAAGCTTTCCTAGGCTTGAAGGTAAGTCACTTTGCACTTACGCATGGCATAAAAATAATCAAATTACTACCCAAAGGGGAATGACTTAACTAAATCAACACACAAGAACCTAGTACGACTCCTCAAAAGGATTGGTTCGGAGCACCAAAGGGAATGGCATAAAAACCTCCGAGCAATGCTTTGGATAGACTGCATAACACCTAAGAAAGTCCTCAAGACTTCACTGTATGAGCTAGTATATGGTAAAGAGGCACTACCACCTATCTGCATGGAGATTCTATCGCTGCAATTACTGAAATCTCTTGAGGTGAAACAAAATGGCGCAATGGAAGTGCGGCTAGCTGAATTGCTAGAAGTGCAAGAGAGAAGGGAAAAATCCCTAATAGCCATGACTAACCACCAATAGGTGGTTAAATGATGGTCTAACAAAAAAACATCCGACCAAGGTCTAAAGTGTAGAGACTTAGTGCTGAAGTTTAATGAAAGGGCTGTGAAGCTGGGTCAACACGAAAAATTTGATAGCCTTTGGGAAGGTTTGTTCAGAATAATTCAATGCAAGGAACATAATGCATATGAGTTAGAGACCATGGAAAAGGAAGCGCTGGGAATTCCGATCAATGGAATTCACCTTAAATTATTTAATTAAAGATTCCATATCCTACTGATGTAAATATGCTAATAGTGTTTTTCCTTTTCTTTCCCTTCTGTTTTTGTTGGCTGGTCTCTTTTTATTTATCCTATGGTTTGAGGCGGAGAGGAACAGGTAACCCATTATTTCCGAGAGAAAGAAAAATAAGTGCACAACTCAAAAGAACAAAAATATCAAACACCCACATGCAAAATTGAATTCATACATATATGTTGAAAAGGAAAAAGTAACCCATGTTCTAGAATCCGAAAGAAAATAATGAGATGATTATATAAAGTTATATTTTCATTATATATATGCTTTAATATTTACATTGTCAAAACAACTCAAGGGCCACACTTCTAAAAGTGTTTCGTTATATTTTGCTTCCTTCATATATTCTACAAGGAGCCTATTTAGGTGTATATACAAAAACTACCTCATTGATATGTGTTTTTTTTTAAAGAAAAAAGCAAAAAGAAAAAACATGGAGGTTTTCAGCCCACAACATGGGAAGCAACAATGGATGCATCCACAGTAGCATCCACAAGGTCTTCATCCATAGGGGCATCATCACCAGTAGTAGTATTATCCAAGGGAGTAAAGGCCAGAGGAGGAGGGTACACCAGGTTCTTGAAGTTTGTGTACCAGTCAATGTCAAAGAATGACACCACGTTGTAGATGCGAAAGAGAAAGTGGTAGGCATGAGTGACCCTCTCATGATGTTTAGCTTGCAACTAGAGGCAAAAGCCACTCAGAAATGGTAGCCATGGTACAACATTATCCTCTTCAATGAACCTCTTAAGGTCACTCGTAGTCGGAATGCCTCCATCATATGCAACATTTTCTATCACCTCCATGAGGCCATTCAGGTACTTCTTGGGAAAAAAATTCTTAACCGGACACATAATCAGTGGCCTAGGGACTCCAATATCAAGCATGGAGGCAACAAAATGCGAGTACATGTTAGTGTTAATTCGATACTTGTCCTTGTATTCAAGGAAATCCCTCCCTAGAACCCATTTCATGGCTATGATAGCCAATGAGTGCTTATTCTTCATCATCCTTTTCAAATTTCTTGTCAAAATCTCTCCTAAAAAGGTTGTTTGAGACTTAGGAGAAACTATCCTAATTGGGGTATTCATCCTTTCAGATGCTCTACAACTACCTTAAACTATCTCTGCAAAATGCCTATCTCTAGCCTATGGGAATACAACACAACTGCTAATGCTAAACTGCTAAGCCAATCAACCTATTACCAACTTTGCTCAAATCACTAAGTGTGATTTCACAACTGCTTAGGTGCCTATTTATAGAAAAAGTGAGGAAATGCATTGTGGTTTGCTTATCATAAACATGAGGTTAAGTGTTTTCCAACTTGAAAGTTGTGCTAGAGCTTGCTCGAAATCCCCACCAGTTGCATCTGTTCAGTATGGCTTGTTGCATGCAAAACTAATAAGGGCTAATTAATTAGCCTAAGCTGGTGGCAGTAATTAGTGGTGTTATGCACGACCGAATATTGAGGTGTCACTCTCTAGGTGTTTTTCTTATTCCAAGGTAGAGCTCATATCTTTTCAAATGTTGATCATAGCTTTAGCTTAATCATTCCTTTTGGGATATTAATTGCCAATGCATACAAATGCCTAAGCTGCTAGCAAAGCGTCAACTCAAGTTCCAAGAAAATTGCGATGTACAATACAGTTGCTACTTGTAATTATGAATTCTTGTCATATCAAAATGGCAAGTGATTCATCTTGCAAAAGCCAAAGGGTTGGTGGTACATGCTGAATTAAATACAAAAAGGTAGCTCCCATCTACCATCTTGAGAAAAAGCAGCTAAGTATTGCATGTAAAAGGTTCATGCACTTAAAAGTTTTTTCAAAAATGTTACTCAAAGAAAAAATAAAAAGAGGATCTAGTGCACAACTAGAGTTGAGGTAGAAATGATAGAGAGGTTTAGGCTAAGCAGAAGCTCTATTCAGGGTAAAATGACAAAAAATTAAAGCCAGGAAGCTCAAGGAGGGGCAACAAGAAGCTTATTTAAAGCTATGCAAGATGCGCCATTTTTCAATTTCTTTGAAACATTTCTTATGCCACGTCAGGTATTCCAAAAAAGCTGAAGTGGGTAGGTACACAGAAATTGGAGAAGCCCAAAAGCTATAGAAACAAGACCCTAAGCTAGGAAGACTGGGATAATATTCATGATCCCATTCTTATAAAGAACCCAAAAGGATTGAGGGAAGCAACCTGTGAAAGAATGAAGGTATCCAAAAAGATAATGTTGACGGAAAAAAAGATATGGTTTAGTGGGCTTCCACAATATATGGTCCCATCTGTGCATTATTGCCCAGAGTTAGTTGATGCGGCCATTGAACATTTCAACCCCAGCACCAATAATATTTAATACCATAATCTGATGATTAATATCAGTGCAATGACTATCTGGAATATGTTGTGTATTCTTGATACGACACAAAGAAAGATGAAAATAGAAGCATTCACTCCTAAACAGGGGAACATATATGGAACACAAGGGATAAGGCTCTGGAGTTTTATAGCAAGGAAACCCAAAGAATTGAAGCAAAAAAGGAGAATCCACCAAAAATTCTAGCAAAGCACCGTGCTTTCAATGAAGACTTGCAAGATTCCTTTTTCAATGATGGCATTTATTTTCGGTCTAGACACCAATAAGGACGTGTACGCTTTTGAGTTGGGCCCGACTTTCCAATTCTGTAGGAAACAATCTTACTTATGGTATGATTTTGTGGATTACCTCTCAACTGAGATGATAGGGCAATTTAAGAGGTACCTAGTTGAATGAAAGTTCAGATTTTTTTCCTATCTCACCCATATATTTTTGCATCAGAATCTTGATTTCTTTAGTAAGCATGTGGAGTTATCTATTTTTGATGAAAGGAACAGAAGGAAGCCTGTTTTTGTCTGGACTCCTCTCCTCTCTTCCACTTTTGACTATTATGCATTTTTGGATTTCTTCTTGACTTTGATTCTACAAGATTTGCAAGGAGAGGATGGTATGAACTAGCTCATAAAGACATAGATGGGATATATGCAGAATTTCATTCCCAGATGTGACTAGTTTTTTGGAGCAGATTTTACATTCATCCAGATGTGAGGCTTCATTGACGAACCATTTTTCCTTCTGACATGCATTACAAATCAGGTGCTAGCCCTTGAAATCTTCCGGTAGGTGTATGTTATTGATGTTACCTTCTGCAACAGAAAATCCAAGAGGAAGGGATTCTTGAGCTGCTTGAGAAACTTCAAAACAGTGATCATGAAGAAGAAGCTGACACACCCATTGTTGTAGGATAAGCTAGTTCATCTAGGGTTGGTACTAATTTGTGAAAAATGGATTTACAACCCTTTCAATTATTTACCGCATGATCATATCAAAGTAACTCAAAGTCCTTGATTATACTGGGAAAAGAGGCACAACCCGCTAGAGGATGAGGATGAATTGTTGGTCGACTTGATCCACATTCCAATAGAGGACAACAAACCACCATGGAATAAGTTCTATTTCATTGCATCGGATTATAAGGAGGATTACAAAACGGGAACTATCCTGTTCAATGAACTATGGAATAAATAAGAATGGAGTATAGAAAATATTAGAGCTTTCTGGGTCTATTTCCAAGAGACAAAACAACTTGATGCACCTTATGAAAGTGTGCCAAATGATTAATAGTTTGAAAAGCCATGGGATGATGAACAACCTGCTTCCAACTCAAGTGCTAGTGGAGGCAATGACTTCGATGAAGAAGGACAGCAGGTGGAGGAGGAAGCCGGGAAATCAACCTCCTCTACTAAACAAAAGAAAAGATCCATAGGGCAACCTGCCTGTGTTGCTTCAAATGTGTGACTAAATATATCAAGAGCCTCATGGACACTCACGTAGGCTTCAAAAGCAATAAGAGTTCCCCAACAACAACAACCAAGGACTATAGAGGTGGATGATACTTCGCCCACTAAGAGACAATGCACATAAGCTATTATGGGTGAGGGTTCGCAAGAACTCGCTACAAGGCAGGTGCTCGCTGCAAGCTAGGAATTTGAAGCAAGTGAGGAGCCAACAACAAATGAAGAACCACTACCATCCAGTTAGCAAGTAACATTCGTTCCTCTTCTTACTTCTCAGTCTTTGGTATCTGTTGCTATTCTCATGGCACCCCTTACTACATCTAATGACCCTCCTTTTCCTACCTCTACCACAATGTTTGTGGGAGGTTTCTCCCAATTTTCCTAGACAGGGCCATCCATCTTAACACCTCTATGAACCCTGACACCAACCACCATTGCCAAATCTCTCATCACCTCTCTTTTTGAGGACTCAGTTGCCATTGGTACCCCTATTGCTACTACCACCTTGGGTTTAACCCAATATTCCTAGCAAACAAATTCTACAATGACTACCCCATCATTGCAACAACTGATGAGCCCTTCCGCCGGTCCACAAACTGAACTATGACAGGTGCCCTTTTTCTCCCCAAAAATTGTCAATCTCCCACCAAAGAAAACATAGGGGCCTACCACACTTATATTCCCTTTTTCCCTACCTCCTAGTGCACCTATTGTAGGCAGGCTAGTTCAATCGCCAGGACAATTCATAGCGTAGGGTGATGCTACAAAGGAAGCACGGGCCCTTAGGATCCAAAAATGAAAATAAAGGATGACAAAAAGGAGGAAGAGTCTAAGGTGTATACAATTTACAATGAAGCACAAAAAACAATAAATTTCGCCACCATGTACCTAAATTTTGTCATGCCATAAGGGGAGATGCTCCTAGATGATTATGACATGTATGTCATGGGGCTTGATCTAGAGCCGCAACCTGGCCTCAGGACAAGGTAGAACTCATGGAAGAAACACATCGGGTGGTAATGATTGATTTCCTTCGCTCTAGCTACCAACTAAAGAAAAAGGAAGATCAGCTGAAGCTTGTCAAGGAAAGGGTCAACTTCTTAGAAACCAAGGAGAAATTGTTGGAGGTAGAGGTTGCATGGTTGTTAGAAAAAGAGCAGGTAGCAGAGGTAGAATAGAGCAGACTCCTGAAGGAGCTTGTAAAACTCTAATATTTTGACCCTGCCCTGGTCGATGTACTAAAGAAAGAGAACCAGGACCTTCTGAACAAATTAGCCCTAGCAGATTAGAACCTACAATAGAGAAATGAAGAGTTAGTATCTTAGTGCGCTCAACATGAGCAAAAATTAGAATAGAGGAATACTAACTTTGAGGCCCGAAAGGCCCAATTGGAAATTGAGCTTTGAGAGACGAATCTCTCTCTTGAATTAGAATCAATAAACAAGAGTTGGGCTGAAGAAAACTGGCTTAAGGAGCTAAGTAACATCGGGGAGCAACTTGCATCCAAGAAAAGGAGAATTACAGAATTAACAAAGGATATCAGCTCAAAGGATGCAAAGATTTCCCTTCTAAAGAGCACCCCCTAGGCCCCTATTGCGTAGTCAGACCTCATCCCAGTGGCTCAACAACTATATATTTCATACTAGGAAAAGGTTAAGGCCTTCTACCTAACATTGCATCCAACACTCCGATTCATCTCGAAAGCCACAAATTTGAGTAGGGAGGTTCAAGGTACAATCAAATAGTTCCCATAATTCATCACTAAAAGGGTCCTTCAAGCAAAAAAATTTCTCAATAAGCTATACATGGTCTCTAATGAAATCTAGCAAAGGCAGGGATCGAGGATTGAAATGTTGCTTCCCAGAAAACAAACAAATTCATCCATTGCCACTTGGCCATCTTGTGTACTAATGCTTGCGCAACTACCTTGAACAAGACTATCGATGGCATGCAGGAAAATTTCTCTCAACTTGCTGAGATGGGTCCAACGTCCCCATTTCTTGAAGATGGGTTGATTTCCATGGCTGAGCAGATTGTAGGGAAGAATGAGGAAAAGGAGCAAGACCCCACCATCTTCCATAGTTTCAGCCAACCTCCTATTGCAGAAGATATTGAAGGGGTTATTCATCAAGTTGCTCAACTTCTTTTCTAATGTGAGGCAGGGGCTAGTTTACTTAAGGCCCTGCCTTTTAAAGAAATGCTCAATCTGAGCGTAGCGCAAGAGGATCTACGCGATATATCGAAGTCATCTGAGGATGACTGGTTGCCCTTATTGGCAACCCTTTCTGAACTCTAAATCCATCATCCTATGGATGGTACTCTGGTTTGCACACCCAATGAAATTTTGGGTTCCTCATTCCTCAAAGTGAAACGCCCCTGATAGTCGCCAAAAGCTATGAATGTAGAATTCACCAAGCTCCCTTTGGGTTTTTTTTTTTGCTAAGTACCAGTTCATGACTTGAATGAACATCATCAGCCCCTTTTGATAATGACCACTAGCCTTAGCCATGTTTCAGCTCAACGCTCTCCAAAGGAATTCTTTCCTTCGCTCTTCTACCGACTCTTGCTATGCTCCCATGTGTCTCCACCATGGGCTATTTCTAACTCCCCCCTTCACTTCCTCGTTAGGCCCTGCCCACATGCCACATAGCTTTCATTCACTTGAAGATTTGGCAGGCTGCACAAGCAACATCTATAACAAACTTTTCTACTATGTGTCATCCCAGTGCAAGATTTCAATGAAGGGAGGGGAGAACGAGCTACAAGTTGTGCCATGTTGCCATCTATCTCCTTACGAATGCTTATTCAACACGAAAGATCGGGCAGGCTAGGGGCTACGATATGATGCCACGTGTTCTAACTACCTATGCTAGGTGGCATCACTTGTTTGCTCAGGAATTTTTTGAGACCATTGCTATCATTTGTAGGGGATACACCTGGATAGGGAGCAGCCAAATGCTATGGCTTGAATATTTTTCTATTGCAATGAACGAGAAGAATCTTGTTGCTACATCATTGCTCAGGATTTTGAATCTTTCAGTTATTGCTTCCAAGTGGTGGGAATGCTTGCTATATATGTTGCTCTTTAATTTTTAGGAGGGGTTTTGAATTTGAAGGTTCCAAGGTTCAAAATTACAAGATTTTAGAGAGACACCAGGCCTTTTTACTATTTGGATTATTGCAAGAACTCACAGACTGTGCCATTGTTCAGCCACTCTATTTTTTTATGCTATTGATAAACTTTATACTTTTTCATTATTGTTTGAATGGTTTATTTTTCAAAATTCTATAATTTGAATGCAAGTTTGTTGGTTTAGATCATGCCTTTTGACTCTTTTCAATAAATGGGTGTGAAAATTATTTTATGTCATTGAATGAGCTTTTCATGCTTCAATCTTTAAATTTTGTTATTCTAGGACATAGAATATTGTTGAACAGGCCCTTAAATCATATCCAAAAGATAGATTTATCATTCCTTTTATCTAAATTCTGGTGCGTCGCCTTAGTTAGATCCTTTATTTTTATATCTGCTTCCTTTTCCCATTCTAAAAAACCAATTATAGAAGAAGCCGACTTCTTTAAAAATCCAAAGGTTACTCAGTTTAGCGTAATAGGTCCCCCATAAATTGAGTTTCCCATAGAGGGTTGTTACCTTGCCAATTTTTGGCATCAACATGAACCAAAAGAGGGTTCGAGTGAACGTATTTAATGCATGTACAAACCAATCGGCCAAAAAAATAAATGGAAACCCATTTATGGAAGGGGGTTCGAATCAATTAGGGTTTGAATGAACTCTGGTTTGCTTAAATCCCTAGGGGTTTGCTCGAACCCCCTTTGATTTGAGTGAACCCCCTAGTTCGAGGAAACCCCCCCTTTTCCTAATTTTTGATCTTCTTCACAAAAAAAATCAATTTTTTTGCACTTTGGAGCTCAGTTTGAAGATGAAAATGGCGGATACTTCACAAACCCAGCTAGAATCAGGTAGTCCTTAGAATGAGCTATCCAATAAATAAAATTTTAATATGTTTTTGTTTTATTATGTATTTGTGTTTTTAGTTTTATTAAACATAGGTTTTTCATTGAAAATGAAGCTCTTTGTTTTGCACATGTGGAAAAATAGCAGATTATCAATTTTTTTTTGAAAAATATGAGTGCACTAGATATTGAAGTCCTTGATCCAACAAAAAAATTGAATTTCGATACATACAAAAAAAGTTACGTGTTATACGGTTGCACTATGTTTGAATTGTAATTGGTTTGACTTAAAACTTGATTAAAGAAAAAAAATTCAATAAAAAATTATCTACCCAAGTGGAAGCACTAGATATTGGAGTTACAAATCTAAATTCAAAAGAATTATAATTTTATCCTTCATGGAAAAAGAGTTGTGTTATATGATGAGTGTCACTTTTTGAAAATGTTGTTTTCTAAAAAAAACTAGTTTTCGAGGGAGATGGAAAGAATTGCAATCTAATTCCAAAAATTTTGAAAAAAATATATTTAGAATCTACAACCAAAATTTCATGAAACTCTAGTTTGCATCATCTCCAAATTCCTCACGGTTTAGCCGCTATAGGTGCCCGAAAGTGAAGATTTAGTTAAAAATAATAATTTCAGTGTCCAGTTTGGCCAAAAATTGTAAACCACTATTGTGGGATCACCAGTATATGGTTATGAATAGTTGGATCTTGGCTATCTTAACTCTTAATTAAGTCATTATCATTAGTATAAATTGTTATTTAGTTTTTTAGGTCGGCCTGAGACTTAAATAGGGCTATCTAGGTCAGCTTGGGTGATATCCTAGGCATAAATAGGTATATATAGGAGGTTGTGAGTCTTACTTGATCATCATGTTGAGTATTGTGTTCTTATTGAAGACTATTGGAGGTATCCCCCTCAAAGTGGATTAGGAGGTTTCCCCCTCAAAGTGGAATATTATTATCAAGTATTTTTAGCATAATTCATATTATATTCTTATTGTGCAAGTTGTTTCATTAAATTTTCTATTTTGAGGAATTTTTCATTTTGTGTAAATTCACCTCTTGCAAAAAAATCCAAAGCTTTCAAACAATCAACTAAATTTGATTTTTTTTTAAATTTCCCATTTTCAGAGATTTCTTCATCCCTTGGAATTTCTCATTTTTAGAGATTTCTTCATCCCCTAGAATTTCCCATTTTCAGAGATTTCTTCACCCTGTAAACTTTTCTTAACAAGGTAAAATCCATGAAATTCCTTGACATGCCAAAATCCCTGAAATTCCTTGATAAGCCAAAATCTTCTAAAGCCCATGACAAGGTGAAATCTCCTAAAACCCATGATAGGGTGAAATCTCCTAAAATCCACGACAGGTGAAATCTCCTAAAATCCACGATAGAGTGAAATTTCCTAAAATCCATGACAAAGTGAAATCTCTTAAAATCCTTGACATGCCAAAATCTCTAAAATTCCTTGACGAGCCAAAACCTCTGAAATTCCTTGACTAGCTAAAATCTCCTAAAATATATGACAGTGAAATCTCCTAAAATCCTTGACATGCCAAAATATCTAGAATTCCTTGATAGGCCAAAATCTCTAAAATTCCTTGATAGGCTAAAATCTCCTAAAATCTATGACAGTGAAATCTCCTAAAATCCATGATAGGGTGAAATCTCCTAAAATCCATGGGAGGGTGAAATCTCCTAAATTTCATGACAGGGCTAAAATTTTGAAATTCTATGATGAAACCAAAAATTTGAAAAGGTTTATTTTTTATGTTTTAAGGATTGGATTTTAGCATGTGAGTTAATAATAATGATATTTTTTAAATGTGGGAAAATGTGGGTTCTTTCCCTTATAATTTGAGGTAAAATTGATATATTTAGACTTCTAAGGGAATTTTGTTCATATTTGACTTACAGATGCAAGCTAGTAAGAGAGAAGCCATCATAAAATTATTATTGGAAGGAGATTAAATAAAGAAAAGGGGAACTACATATGGGTTTATGTCAAAGCTAGCTAGCCTAGGAGGTATTGTGTATCCCAAGGTGCCAAGAGGGAAATCTGGAGAAGATTATGTAGACACCCAAAATAATACTTAATTAAATAAATACTTACATTATTTATTTAATTTAACCCACTTCCCTTATCCTATTAATTAATTAATTAATTATTAATTATGTATTTAATTAATTTATCTATTTCCTTTATCCACCACCTTTAATTAAATAAATCTACATTTATTTAATTAAAGCTAACATTTTCCCATTTTCCTCTAAAATCCCCTCACCTTGTTTAAGTTAATTAATCCTTGATTAATTAAATTTATCCACTTCCTAACCCTCATTAACTCATTCTCCAACATTTAACTCCATCCAAGTTAATAAACTCTTGGTATTAACTCAAACCATCTTTATTAAATTAATTAATCCTTGATTAATTGATCTAACCCTCATCCCTAATCCTCATTACCATTATTCCCTAAATTTTAAATTCACTCACATCCCTTAAAGTTGTCACTAAGTGACAAGTGTCCTAGCCTACCCTCTCTCCCTTTCTCCCACACATGTGTGATATCTCACCTACCCCCAATAACCTCTTACACAATCCCACTAACTCTTCCCAATGTGTGCTCATGGATGTGTGAGCACACCTCCCTCTTTCACCCCTTTCCCTCTTGTGACACTTGTCACAAGGCTAATACTCCACCCAACCTTGATCCAAACCCTATCATCTCAATCAATCCTATCCCTCCATCAAACAATCAATCTTGTCCCTTGATTTATCCCCTCCCATCCCATTTTCATGACTTCTTTTATGCTAATGTTATGTTACTAAAATTTCTATTGAGTCCATTATCATGTTATTGGAGTAAGAGTAACCACATCCAAATCAATCCAACACATCTACATGCTACTCTTATTGAGGTTTGCATTTTCATTTGATTGATTTAGCTATGTTTTATTTCTATTTCAATTATATCATTTGTATTGCATTCATTTTGGTGAACCTAATTTCTAACTTCTAACACTTGTCCTTTTGAGTTTTTGGTGAGTTTTATTTTGTAGGTGAAGGTTTTTCTAAGGAGGGTTTGAAAATCATCTTTTTATAGGAGCCTCAAATCAGAAAAATAACCCTATTGTTGGATTTAGGAGGGTTGAGAGAATACTTTTGACATATAACTCAATATGTTTTGTTTACAAGAAAATTTTTGAAATTTTTTATGCCCGCTTTTATTTGATATGTATATATAGCAAATGTATTTTTAAATTTTTTTTTGCAAATATGTATTTCCCTATATTGCTACTATATATTTTTTTGTGTATATCTTCCTATTTTGATTTAAAATTGTCATTTAAATATTTAATAATAAATTTTTTGTTTTAAAAAAAAATAAAAAATATTAAAAAATAATATTAATTTCTTTTTTGAAAGGTTTTAACTTTTTTAGGCCTAGGGCCTTCTCAAGCGCCACGGGCCCTATATAGGTCATGGCCTTGTGCAGACCATAGGCACTATGTAGACTGTAGCCTCTATAGGCCATGGACCCTACACAAGTTATAGCCTTGTGCAGGACGTTGTTGCCCACAAAAACAAAGCATTTTTTTTATTATTAAAAAAAAATAAAAACAAAAAAAATTCATTCAAATTTTTAAACTTTTAAGTTTTAAAAAAAAAATTAATTGAATAATCTTTAAAATTTTCCCCTTTAATTTTTAATTTTTAAATTTTTAAAAAATTTCAGCCCTTGGTCATATGGAGGACCAGGGGCTCTACTAAAATCTTAGCACCTGGGTGCAACTATTGTCAGCCCTCGGTCCTATGGGGGCTTAATTTCAGCACCAGGGGCTTATTGATAGCCCCTAGTTACCTAGGTTACCAGGTGCTAGGCGCCTAGGGGGCTAGCTTTAGCCCCCTCTTTTATTTATATTTTTCCTAAAATAGCACTTTTACTAAAATGGGTATAACTTTTGCCTCATAGGTCTAATTTTTGAAATTCAAAAGGTGTTGGAAAGATGATTTAGAGATATTATCTATGGTGCAAGTGGATTTTCCAGATTCTACTCCAAAAATTAGGTGCACTCAGTCAAATTCAACCTTTTTTTTTCAAATTTCAAATGCTCATAACTTTGTCATACGAAATTGCTTTTCAACAATTTTTTTTTTTAAATTATTAGAAAATAATAAGGAATCCAATTTTGTAATAATTTTTTACTTTAGTCATCTTTATTTTTCTTTTTTCCTCATATTCAAAAATTGGACTTAAAATTATCCTTCACATTTGGGTTTGGGTTTAAAATTAACAAGTGTCTTTTAATCCCCAAAACTCACATATGCTCTCCTCTTGCACCTTAGTGTGATATTGAGGACAAAAAATAAGTGGTATTGTTTTCTTTTTTAGGGGGCCTGCCTAGGGATTTCATCACCCTAGGGGATGACTTGAACTCTCGTGTTCCAGTGGAGTACAAAGAGCCAAGGGTGAATCGAAAGACATGCCTCTTGGAAGTAGAATATTGGAAATCTACCTGATTATCCTCTAAGAAATTTATACCTTAGATAAGTGAAGGTGGAGAGTGGGTTTCCCTCTCCTCCTAACTATTTGGTAGTATTCTCTTTCATCTACAAATTAGGCCTCACGTACGCTTGTGGTATATAGAGGACAACCCTAGTTGAGCTTGTAATTGAGCCTAGTTGAAACTTTTGGCCATATCCCTCTTGAGCTAGGCTTGTTAATGTGTCTTATGTGCTTGAGTGTTTAGATCACCTTCCCCCACTTGAAATCAAACATGGATCCTCATCCAAATTGAGCCATAGGATTTTCTCTTCTTGCATTATTTTTTTTTTTTTTTTCATTTAATTATAAAAATACAAAAAAAAAGAATAATAAAATAAAAAACCAAATAAACCAAATAACCAAAAACCCAAAAACATTAGAAAATTTTCATGAAAAATAAAAAACAAAAAACTAGGTGTCCTCCAAGTCAAGCTATTCACATAAACTCGAATTCAAACTTTTGATCCTCATTCCCCATCCTAAGCATCCTATCCTAGTCATCCAAGTCATGTTCCAATCATACCATCCTAACCATCCCTCATCTCATCCTAATCATCTTAATCACCTCATCCTAATCATTATTTTCCATACTAACCACCCCTCATCTTATCCTAATCATCCCTAACCATCATAATCATTCTTTTTCATCTTAATCACCTTATACTAATCATCTAAATAACCATTTTAATCCTAATTATCCCATCCTAATCATTCATAAGCATCCTAGTAATATCCCTAATCATTACAACCATCCATCTTATCATAATCATACCCAATCATCTAATCCACATCATCTAAACTATCCTAATCATCTCGTCCATCCTAAATATCTAATCAAGATCCTAATCATTATCCTAACCATTATCCACAATCCACATCAAAATACTTCTTGTTTCCTTAATCTACTTTCATCCTCTATCAATCATCATCCTTAATCCACATCCTTCATTATCATCCTTCATCATCATTTTAATCAAATTCCCTTATCAACCTAATACCATTTTAACCAAATCCTAATAAAATTCATCTACCCCTCATCAAAAACCCAAACATCCATTATCCGTCTATCCATCTCAACCATACATCCAATCCCCATCCTTAATTAAAAATAATCACTTGAACATCAAAATCTGGTTAAAGAATTAATCTCCTTCATATGACCTCATATCGTTTCACCATCATCCAAATCTTTCATAAGGATCCTATCCTTAATCCACTATCATCCATTTCAAATCCAATCTCCCAATAAAAAATCAAGACCTTAGATTGATTTCATCTTTAATCCAAACTTTCTTAAGAATATTAGTCTATCTTAAGTATAGTTATCAAATCCAATCAATTCCTACTTAAGAACTTTGCCTATCTTAAGTAGAAATCAAATCCAATAAAATCTTGCTTAAGAACATTAGTCTATCTTAAGTATAGAAAATCAACCTTAATCAAAACAAATTAGTTTAAGGTCTTGATATTTGATCCCAAGTCTAATCCCATCCTCCATAGTCATCCTCATATCTTATTCTTCTAATCCCACATCTATTCCTAATTCATCATCATTATTTCCACCCTCATCTCAAATTAACCCCAAACCTTCCCCTTCCAACCAATCTTCCACCATGTCTAACCATATAACCTATCCTCAATCCAACCTAATCCATTCTAATCCACCTTCATCCATTCTAATCCAATCTAATATCATGAACCCATATCATAACTCAAAATTCCCAAAAATCACAATCAAAGCCAACCCCAATCATATTGATGATGATGGGGATCTAGCCTTGTTGAACATCCTGAATATGATCCCTATTATGATAGTGAGAGTATTTTGGATCATATTGAATCCACAATCATTAGATAAAATCCTCTAAGCCTTCACCAATCACCCATCCAAATATCCCCTCAAATCCCACCCAAACCCTTACCACCCACATCATCCCTATCCACCACCACTGATTCCGTCCTCACTCACTACTTCAATAATGATATAGATGCCATGCTTAGATATATCCTTGGAATTGGTGCTAAAATTCCATCCTCCCCACCTTCATCTAATATCAATCCATCCCCTATTGCTTATCCTTCCCCTTCATTTTACAAGGGAAACCAATCCTTTAGCCAAAATCTCCCTCCAACCCCATCCACATCCCAAATCCCCATCTCTAAATCCTTCTCAAAGTCCTCATCCTCATCCTCAACTTACCAATTCATGGAAGATTCCACTTTTTATTCCACTTGTTCATATCCCACATCCTTACAATCCACATCACCCCAATCTTACCAACCAAATTCATCTTATGCCTCTCATAATAATTGGCTCCAAGAACTATTTGAAAAGGTTCTTAATTCCTCATCATCCATTCTCCTACATCTAATAATCCTCTTCCATATCATGATCCCATCTCCAATCAAGAACAAGAAATTCCTTCCGTCCCATCCAATGATCCAAGTCCATTTTGAAGGGGATATGATATGGAAGGAATGAAAGGATCTTAGAGTAGACCATCTTGGATGAAAGTGGAGGAACCCAATTAATAAGTAGGGGGTTCATGGGTAGCTTGGATTGGGGTGAAAGGCTCTTGATTTATCTTTGTTTTATTTTATCATGGTCTTTTGCACTTTATTTCCATAGGGGCATCATGGTCTTTCACATCATGGTGTTATATGCCATGTGTTTGTACTTAAATTTTTTGATCACATACTTGGCACATTGTCATCCTGCTTCCTTATGCCTTGGTGCATAATGTCAAGTACAATATCAAATCTAGGTTGCTCATACAATTGTAGCATGATGATCATCCATCCTCCCTCTCCATCTGTATTTTCATCATCCTTATCTTCTCCCATCCATCCTTATTTGGGTAATTGTTGTCAAACAGATTGCACTCGAACGCTTGAATGATTAAATTCAACAATTGATCTGTTGAAACATTGGATCAAAATTAGGTTGTGGGTGACCTATAATGAGATTGAACCTCCAAATTCTAGGTCGGCTTCCTATATGATGATCAATTAGGTACTTGAATAATTTATTCTGAGAAAAGGGTAAAAGGGACTAAATTGAATGCATGAACTAAAATTAAAACCTCGGTGATGCACCGAAATGATGGTAAACTTGCAGAATGAATCACAACTTATACCCTCAAGAAATTTTTTTAACACAGTCCAATGAGCACTTTGAACACATTAATAATTCATTAAAAGGCTGTATATATTCTTTCCCTATTAAGGAAAATTGTTTTTTCACAAATTAGAGGAAAAAGAAAAAAACTTTTGGGCACAATTAACAATCTGTGACGAACTGCAATTGTATATATGCATGCATAAACAAGACAAAAATTTGAAGGTTTCAAAAATAAAACTCATCAAAATTGCATAAAATTATTTAAACCATGCAAAACACCTGAAATTGGAAAGGTGAACTGTATTTCAATCAATATCATGAAGGAACACCTCTACAAAAATGATAACCTGTAAAGCTGCAAAACTGTATTAATGTAAAAAGTTGAGTTACAAATCTTTCTCTCTGCAAAAAGGTATGCCAGAGAAGATGAAAAATAAGAACTAGTGAAAAAAATGACTAAGTCATATCACGTATACAATAAGCCTCTCAAAAGGCATGAAGATGAAATTGAAAGTGAAACTCAGTGTAAAAACTGATATCTTCAAAGTGAAATCCGAGTAGAAGAAAAAATCCCTGAAAAGAAGACTCAAACTCATGCAAAAATGAATGAACTAAGTCTCAAAATTGTAGTCACAATGCGTATAACTGATCTGTAACTCAAACTGAACTGGAAATCTGAGGATGTGGGCCAAAACAAGCAAAATCCACCTTGCTTTAATCAAATCACCCGTGCACATCGAAACTCTATGTCTTGTATAAATTGATTATGCATGATTTGGGGGTAACTTGACATTAATGTTTGCATTTTAAAATAGTTAAACTAAATAAATGATTTATACTCCATCATTTAATTAATTAACTTTACATTGTATTAATGCAACACATTATATTAAAATTTAATAAGGACTGACCCTTGTCCCAATTCTTAATATCTACCCATCTTTGCATGATCTACTCCATTCTACTTGAGTTCTCACATATCCTAAAAAAGGTGATAGTATTATTAAATATTAAAGATAATCAAATGATTATCTTAATATTTAACGTGTATTTACTCCAACCTTTATACATTACATTTTAAATATTAAGATAATGGACATTACCATTAATATTTAATGACATTATTGCCTTTGTCAATATTCATGCAATAACATAAGTGATCACCCACCTTAATATTTTAATGATAAAACAATAAATGTTTTGAAACTCATAAGTCCTCGGCCCATACATGAATGATGGGTTATGGAATTAGGTTCTTTGACCTTAAGTCTTTAAGCCACAAATATTAGAAGACAATAATTTATTTTGAAAAAAAGTCAAAAGAAACCCTATTATGAAAATATGGCAGGAGTAAAACACTCGACAACCCTAATCATTTACTTCACTTTCACTTGGTAACTTCTGGAGCTTATGCTGCATCGCCATGGATAGGGTTTCAGGTTCAGAGCTTGAGATTTCTTTAGATTTTTACTCTAAACTTGGCTGACCTCCTCCCTGTGACAATGGTAAGCTGATTGTGAAAATTTATCATGGCATACTATGTTTTTTGAAAAGAAAAAATGGCCATAAGATTGTGGCTATATATAATTTCTGATGCATTTATGTTCACTATTCACTTACATTGGTGTATATTTGCATTTTGGGCGCATCTCTGGCCATCATGGTAGATTGGTTATAGAGCTTTGCCAGTGGATTTTATGTTGTCTTATGTCAGTTTCTTGAAGTATGAAGGTGGAAGAGCTAGGAAAACTCATGATCTTGCCATCTCGATCCTCTCTTCACTATATTTTTGAATGTATACATCATTCAACCCTTGTTCTTTTGATATTTTCATTATGATCTCCCTGTAGAAAAATACAAAAATTGCTCGGCTTGTGAACTATCTTGGACACCATCAAAACCTTTTTAATTTTTTTACAAAGTATGCAAGGGTTTAAAAAACCCTAGACCGTCATGAGAAGCTTTTAACTTTTTCCTTATTTTATATATAAAATAAAAACGGGTCAGCCTTTGCTCTTTTGATATTTTCATTATGATCATAAGGGTTTGAAACTCCAGGCTGATATCATGCTTTTGATGTGCGAACACTTGAAACCTCTCCATTTTTCAAATGTCGTAGCCTAAATCTCCATTCCTAAAGCTTAATCTGATATAACTAAGCTCGCCTTTGTGTATTTTCTACAATTTTTGAGTATGAAACAAGATAAAATACATGATAATAGATGGGAAACTCCTTATGTGGTGAACTCCATGGATGATATGATAAAAAGCTTCTATATAAATGCATTTTCTCTTCATGCATAGATTACCCCTTATAGCATTGTATCTATAATTTATGATAGAATTCATTGCACCATTCACTATTAGTATTTCTGCTCTTTTTAGCTCATAGTTGGAAACCTACAGGTATAAAATATTGATCCATATGACTGTTATTTTCCTCTATATAAGCTCACTCAAAAGTATTTATCTCTATGATTTTCATGACTTTGCTCCACTGTGCAAATTACATAACTATTATAATGGTACTTCACCAGTTGATCACAAGCTCTCCCATACTACGACTACACTCTTAAAGATCCTGTAATTGCTTATTTTAGATTACTGCCTTCCACTTATGGAGTGCAATATCATTAGTATTTTTTGATCACTTCTTTTTATTTAATGCCATTACATTATCTTGAATGTACAGGCTAAGTCTCCATTTGATCTAGTTACTATCATTTGGCATTTTGAAACATGTATGGCCATTTACTTTTATCAATTTTGTAGCAGCAGTCTTGTTCATGACTATCCTTAACTCTTATGAAGTTCTCATGAATGAATGTTATTCTTTGCTTTGTAGTTGTAAGAAATAAACTAAATTGTTGAATGCTCTACTTCCCTTGACACTATGCATCGCTGTCCCAAATTTTTACTGCTCTTTTCACTCTATTTCAAGCTTCCAGTTGGCTTTTCTTACTGTCAAGGATGCTTTTCTAGTCCTTTATGACTGTCATAAACTTCCGTAACCACTTTTTCATCACCATGAACATTGTAGCAGCAGTCTTATTCACTTTTTCAGTTCTGTAGCAGCAGTATTATCTATGATTGTTTATTGATATGAAGCCCTCATTATCATGAATGTAATAGTTCACTTTTTGGTAGTGTGATGAATGCTCCTTATTTTATTGTACTGATAATATCTATGACCCATCGATTGCAATGCAATGCAAAATATGAGAATGCTGCCCTCATTATGATGTTAAGTCTTATGTAGACTGTGCATGTACTTTGGAGTTGTAAGAAATGATTGAATTGCTTTGAGTGCTCTTTTCCCTTCAGTATAAAGGGGCTCAATGCCTCATCAAAATATGAATAAAAATGAAAAGCAGAGCTGAAACAAAAGATGAAAAATGCAATCAATGCTCTTTTGACGTGCTTCTTTGATTGTTTTATTGAATTATGAGCAATAAGATGATTTGCTCAAACTATTTCACCATGCTGAATTAAACTTTTTTATGATAGTCCTAGATGATGATTGTTTCTTTGATGCTTAAATAACTCTCATATATGATGTGAATGAGAGGTGTCCTTTTGATATGCCGGGCTCTACCCTTGTGGCAGCCCGTTTTTCTCCACATATGTAATAAAATGATCTCGAACATGATGAACTTGTTCTTGCACATTGAAACAAACATGTTAGTAAAAATAATTGAAGCTAAAAGCTTCCATTGAACTATGTTTTTTTTCTTGATTGTCAACCTTTGTAACTCAATCATTTGGTGAATGCTTGATTGAATGCAATTTACATTCCTATTGGTAGCGTAGGCATAAGGCATAATGTAATTCATCATTGCTTAGAGTACACCTCTAACACCATATTTTACAATTTTGCAGGTTCATGGAGCGTGGAAATGAGTATGCAGCTTGGAGACGCAATGATTGAAGACATCAAGCGAAAGCGATTCATCATCACAGGAAATGATGAATTGCTCATCTTCTTTGCGCTTACATTATTTTCGGTAGTGTAGCTTTTATTGAATTTTGTTTTGACTATTTGATTATCATAATCAAATTTAGTTACTCTCGTGGCTTGTGTGAGATTTTGATGTTTTTTACAAAATGAATATAAAACGCATTATTATGCAAATTTCCAATTTTTTGTTTCAAATATTTGCACAATAAAACTGTAATTCAGATGTAATCTAATCTTTATGATGAACAATGAATACTTTAGCAACAAAACTTGACAATTTATGTACCTATCAATGATGAGTTTGACTCAGCTCTACCTGTTTGAGTTTGTAGTGAAAAAAATAGGTAACATTAATCCTTTCATCCTTCATCTTATGATCCTATCATCCATTTTAAGAGCACACCCATGTTCTCCTAACCCGCATGTCCTCCCGAGGGGGCATACCACTACCTTCTCACCATCCTTTCTCATCCTCACTAGTGACTGGGGTATCATGCCACTAGTCCTTATCCCTTTCCTACCCACTATGTTTTATTCTTCTTTGAAATGATATTACTTCTTTTAGTCACAACATCATCCCAAAAAGCGGTAAAATGTAGACACCCAAAATAGTATTTAATTAAATAAATACTTGTTATTTATTTAATTTAACCCACTTCCCTTATCCTAATAATTAATTTTAAAAAATCATTATTTATTTAATTAATTTTCCTATTGCCTTTATCCACCACTTTTAATTAAATAAATCTAAAATTATTTAATTAAAGCTAACCTTTTTCTCATTTTCCTCTAAAATCCCCTAACCTTGCTTAAGTTAATTAATCCTTGATTAGTTAACTTTATCCACTTCCTAACCCTCATTAACTCATTATCCAACAATTAACTCCACCCAAGTTAATAAAACTTTGGTTCATTAACTCAACCCATCTTTATTAAATTAATTAATCCTTGTTTAAGAGTGATCCCACAATATTGGTTTACAATTTTTGGCCAAACTAGATACTGAACTAATTTTCTCTAACTAAATCTTCACTTTCGGGCACCTATAGTGGCTAAACTGTGAGGAATTTGAAGATGATGTAAACTATTTGATTTGTGACATTTTTTCTATAGATTCTAAATATATTTTTTTCAAAAATTTTGGAATCAGATTGCACTTCTTTTTCCATCTCTTTCGAAACCTAGTTTTTTTTAGTAAACACCATTTTTAAGGAGTGACACTCACCATATAACACATAACCTTTTTTCCATGAAGGATAAAATTATATTTTTTTCAAATTTAGATTTGTAACTATGGTATCTAGTGCTAAAAATTTGTTTCATAGTGTTTTATTGAATATTTTTTCCTTAATCAAGTTTCGAAGCTAAAACAATTACAATTCAGACATAGGCAAACCGTATAACATAACTTTTTTTTTTGTATTTATAATTATCGAAATTCAATTTTTTTTGTTGGATCAAGGACTTCATTATTTGGTGCACTCATATTTTTCAATTTTTGTTTATAATATTCTATTTTTCCACATGTGTAGAACATAGAGCTTGATTTTTGGTGAAAAACCTACATTCACAAGAACAAAAAAAAAATATAATAATTAAATTAAATTTATTTAAAATTCTACTTTTTGGGAAACTTATAATAAGGACTGCATACTTACAAAAAATAAATTTTAAATGAATTCATTTGATCCCCCAAAAGGTAAATCAAAAGTGGTTTTTTATCAGCATTTTGATAGGTGTAAAGGAGACTCCATTATAAGTATGGTTTAAAACTAGCGGTGTTCTATCCAAGGGGGTTTTATCTAAGGTAGTTTGATCAAACCCTCTTCAATTGGAATTCTTTAAATGAAACTTTTTAAGGCTTAAATCATTATATTTTCTAAAAATATGTGATTTCAGCAAAAAAATAGAATCTCCCAAAAATTGTAAACCAGCGTTGTGGGATCACCCTTATTTGATCTAACCCTCATCCCTAATCCTCATTATCATTATTCCCTAATTTTTAAATTCACTCACCTCCCTCAAACTTTTCACCAAGTGACCAGTGTCCTACCCTACCCTATCTCCCTTTCTCCCACACATGTGTGAGATCTCACCTACCCACACTAACCTATTACACAATCCCACTATCCTCTTAGACAATCCCACTAACTCTTCCCAATGTGTTCTCACACATGTGTGAGCACACCTCCCTTTTTCACTCTTTTTCCTCTTGTGACACTTGTCACAAGGCTAATACTTTACCCAACCTTGATCCAAACCCTATCTTCTCAATCAATCCTATCCCTCTATCAAACAATCAATCTTGGCTCTTGATTTATCCCCTCTCATTTCTATAAATGAGAGGTCTCCCATCTCATTTTTATGACTTCTTTTATGTTAATGTTATATGCTACTAAAATTTCTATTGAGTCCATTATCATGCTATTGGAGTAAGAGAAACCACGTCCAAATCAATCCAACACATCTACATGCTACTCTTACTCATTGAGGTTTCCATTTGCATTTGGTTGATTTAGCTATATTTTATTTCTATTTATATTATATTATTTGCATTGCAGTAAGATTATTATTGAATTAAACCAAATATTAAATGTAGCTCTAGGATTTAATGTTGGTCCACATAAGAATTTGTGCCAAAGTATGTGCTCACTTTGTGCAAAGTGTTTTGGGGATCAACAACAAGGATTTATTTTAAATTTTTAAATGAGGAAAAATGCCACTTGATCAAGCTTGTAACAAAATCTTTAAATTGGAGATAAAAGGGAGTATTTTGTAAGCATATAATATACCTCCAATATTAAATACAAATGTGAACTACCCTAGTTTGGATTGATTTGGGTCATTGATTAGAAATGAGTATCAACCCTTGATTTATAATTGAAAGTATATAAAAGAAAGTTTTTCCTCATTTTGAAAGGGGGATGCAGAATTGTAAACATGTTTTGAAGTGAATACAAGGAGAATTTCTTCATAATATTGCATGGTTCCTACTTCCAAGTTTTATTTTCATGTTACATTTAGTTTCAGTTCAGTTGCAAAAATGGCAAAGTGTTGAAGGTATTTTGATAGATCTTTGGTTCATACCATTTATAATTTTTTGATTGTAAGTTACTTTGAGTGGTTAGTTTGAGCCCTTTTAATGCAACAGTTCAACTATGAATGTTTATGCATATTATACCAAAATTTGGGTATGTGATTGGATGTTTACAGGTTGAGTTGGATACACCAATTCCCCCAATTCTTCAATTCTCCCATTTCTTCTAATGAAATCCTCTTAGAAAATTCACTCTCTAATCCTTTAATGATGGAATAAAGGAAGTAAGCATTCACTATGGAGTAGTTTCAGTTGCTTGCATTCAACTCTAATTATGGGTAATACTCATAAAGCTTTATTTCTCCTAGTTGAAGTGTTCCTATTCTTGTCATACCTGGAAAGGTTGCCTAATAGGCAAGAAAATACACCAAGTAGGAGTTCATGTAGAATTTGTTGCTATTTAGCACATCCTTTAGTTGTGCATGAATTGTGTTATGGATTATAGTGGCTCAATCTATCCTTTTATCTGACACCACTATCAATATGTAATAGCACATCCATGGGTGGAATTCTCTAGTATGTGGGTAACCATAAACACTATTGAGGAGTGTGATTTGGTCCTTGGAATTCACTCATGTGTTGCACTTTAGCCATTTTAAGTGCTATCTTCCTAGGATTAATCAACATTTTATTGTTGATGAAGTTAAGGTAGCTTACATTATGCTTCGCGAAATAAGCCAATGCCTTCTTCATGCCGATTTCTTCATACTTTGGGGATGCTAGGATCCCAAAAGGACTTTCAATTATATCTAGGATGATGTCTAATATTATTTCTTTGGATGGTCCTAATATCTTCTTGTATTTGTGATTATAGTATTAAGTACATGTTAATATTAGTTTAGGAGATTGTATTGAAATTGGGAATGTAGCTACCTCCACCAAACCTGACTTGTTCAAAGAGGTGATCATGGTTGAAATTGGGAATGTAGCTACCTCCACCAATCCTGACTTGTCCAAAGAGATGGTCATGGTTGATCTTTCTACTTCATTGTTAACTCTTTTGTGGAACTCATCCATGTCCACATGTCCCAAATCTATATCTCGAAAGTCCAAGTATGAAGAGAACATCTTGGGTTGAAGGTGGTACCCTTTGTATTGATACTTCATCTTAGTATCCTATCCTTGCATACTAGCACATCCAAATATTATCCATCAAAACATAAAAGAAATCAATTAAAAGTTCAACAATCACCCTAATTGGGCCCTAAAGATTGGCCATAAGTTATGCCCTATTACAAAGTAGGATTCTTAAATTTATACTTAAACCAAAATTCCACTTTGTCAAGGACAAGTCTTGAGAATATTGTTTATCGCTCACTAAAACATTAGGTATTTTAACCAATCTTACCTCAAACACCAATATTAAAAGATACAAAAAATTATCTTGAGTTATTGGGTGCTGGGGTTCGGGGATGTCGCTTATCTCTTATTCCTATCAAACCATAATCATTATGCGAACACCCGATAGCTGATACCTGAAAGTCGGTAACAAAGTAAAAGGAATGCCATCAAGGATTGAAGATCAGAAAGGTGACTTGTGCTTTTAAAAGATCATCCTAGAACAAATGGTAAAGTGCAGGTTTAACACTTGATTCGCAAACTACACAATGTTTGTTTGAAGAACCCTTTTCGAGGATCGAGAATTGAAAGACTATCTTATGTATTTAAAATGTGTTTTCAATAATATATAAGGTCTACTCCCAAGGTCCGGTGAGGGAAATGATTTTAAATGAAAGCAAGACATCTTCGGGCTTTAGGAGTTGGGAATCAGACTTAACCTTCTCTATATTCCTCGAATAAACATTAAGGGACATTCCCCATACCCAATGTCTGAGATCATTCAATTAAATTTTATATAAATCGTCAGGTTTTAGGAGTTGAGGATATGGCTTGGGCTCTTCTGAATGACTTTGATAAATGCTAGAGTGAATACTCGATCGCTGACAACTGACAATCTTAGCCATCATTTACAATGACTTTTGAGATGTGTCGGGCGTCAAAGATCGAAAATGCTTGCTAAGCTTCCTCATAAAAAGATTGGAAGGGCAGCTCGAGACTTGATGAGATGTAATGATGATGTCATAAACAACTTCGATTGGTGTTCTAAGGAAAAATAAGATTCGATGAGTAAACAAAAAATGAAAACCATGACGAACAATTCAAAAGAGGGAAATAAGGGAAAACAATAAATAACAAAAAAACAAAGAAAGAAAAAAAAAACATAGGACAAAACTACAACCTATCCAAATATTGACACAAGATAACACCATGCAATTAAAAATGAGAAAACCAGAGAAAATCCATAATTTGAAGACTATCTCAAACCTTACATAGAAATGAACCATGAAGGAGAGAAACAAAAAACAAAAGCACAAACGACTGAGGGAGAAACATATGAATACTCCCACAACCAACTAGACATGAACAAAGGTGAAGAAAACACCCAAAATAGACTAAGCACCAACAATTTTGTGAGCAAATAGATTTGTTTGCAATAAAGTCTTTGAGGGAAATACAAGGCACACAAAGAACTCAAACTCAACAACATTCAAATGGCAACTAAACTTACACAAATCACCTCTTTAAATACACGTTAATCGATGTACTAATGCCTAATATACGTTGAGTGAGGTAATTGAATGCTCTGTTAGGCGGGAAAACGAGATGACAAGATGTCACTACCATTAGGCATCAAGAGTTTCCTGAATGTTGCAAAACTGATAAAGAGAACCTTGATGACCAAAACTCTGATTTGGAAGAGGACATAGTGAAAAGGCATCAGGGATTGATCTCGTCAAGGATGACATGCTATCACAAGAAAGCCCAAAGAGAAAACAAAGGAAAAATGAAAGAAGGAAGGAGAGAAAAAACAAGGCCAAATAAAACAAGGATGAAAAGGAGGGGAAGAAGAGAGAGAAAGAGAAACATAAAGAAAGAAGGGGGCCATATCTTATCAGAAAACAAGATGGGGTATGGGTGCGAGGCACAATAAGAGCCTCATCCAAGGACCACATTTTTGTCCAAGTGGTAAAATGAGTTAACTATTATGACAAGGTGAGAGGTCCAAATCATAAATATATATATATATATAAACCTCATATACAATAAATTTTGAATATCAACTTTCATGAAATGAATCAATTAGATAGAAAATTGCTCATGAACTAATTCAAAGATTCTTAAGGAAAATTATTCACATGGAGCAACTAAAATTTATCTCACATCAAAATCAAACTTAATAAAGGCATTAAAGAACGTGTCATCTAAAGTTTTATCTATGTGCAAGACAAATCTAACTATTTTTTATATTATTAAAATCTAGCTATAATTTTAAATTTTTCATGTCATAATCACTTGAGTTCTATTATTTATATGTTTAGAACATTAAATCTTATAATGGGCTACTAATTTGTTTGTAATTAATAGAAGTTTTGTCTCAAATAAAAGTTGGATTTTGTCTATAACTCCTAGTTTTCTTCAATTGCTCATTGTAGGAATGCAGAAGCACACATTTTTTCTTATTTCAAGATCTTCTCCTCTAAAAAAATCTTTGATGCTTGATAGAAATCCAATAGACCTCTTAATTTGATTCTTCTTCTATGAAATTCTCAAGATAAATGTATTATCTATTTTCATCTTGAATCTTCTAAAAAATGTATCTCAAGTAATAATACTATAAATACATATAGATACACAAAAGCTCTCTAGTTGATTTTAGATCTTATACTTGTCTACAATGTTAGATGAATTAAATATATAGAGAATACAATAGAAAAAATATATCTTGAGACACTTAATATAGAATTTCAAAACAATAGTGTTAATGTCAACAATAATATTTTCTCTCCTTAAAAACCATTTTCATTAATCTAATATCTAAATGACCATATTATAAAATCAACTAGTTATCATATAAAATATTTATTAATCACAATGTTAACAAATTTTAATAAAGAAAATTTAGTTATAAGCTATTCATTCAATATAGTTACTAAAAATATACGATAAAAATATTTACTAGGACTTGCACCTAAATGAGGTTCAAGGATTGCATTGATAGAAAACTATATGTATGTTAAAATGTGAAAGAGCATGTGTTTGTGCATACATGTCCTGCAAATTCTTGTTGTGTGTGACTGGAATAAACAATTAATAATAAGTGCTAAATAATGGAATGAAATAAACTTAGACATGCTCTTTAACATTTTAACATACATATAGTTTTCTATGAGTGTAATCCTTGAACCTCATTTAGATGCAAGTGCTAGTAAATATTTTTATCATTTATTTTTAGTTACTATATTGAATGAAAAGTCTGTAACAAAAATTTCTTTATTAAAATTTGGTAATATTCTGATTGATAAATATTTTATATGATAACTATAGACTTTATATGGTCATCTAGATATTAGATTAATGAAAATGGTTTTTAAGTAGAGAAAATTTTATTGTTGACATCAATATAGTTATTGTTTTGAAATTCTATATTAAGTATTTCAAGATATTTATTTTCTAGTGTATAATTCATCCAACATTGTAGAAAATAAATTTAGACATAAAATAAGCTAAATTTAGACATAAACTAAGTATATCTGATTATGAAATATTTGCATATAGATTTAAAAGATAAAGCAATGCAAATGAAAATAGAAATTTGACATCAAATTGACAAAAAACACTGCAAATCAAAATAGAATGTTCCCATCTAGCTATCAAATCAATATTTTTCTGGTTTTCATGTGCTAAGTGAGATTTTGGAGGCTTTTACCTAATATTTTGGAGGCTTTTACCATTAAATGACTGCCAGTTTACCATTAAATAACACTGAAACTTATTTTCAAACAAATTTTAATGATTTGGAAGTGTAAAACTTATTTCAAGCTCAAATCTCACAATATACATTGCTCTCTCACCCCATACGATGATGAAAGGGACTGAAGGAAGTCGTAGTCCCAAATGTGGTCCTCTGAGTTGTACATTAATGAGCTAATGGCCATGAACAAGAGGCTCCAATCATTAGAGGCAAGGGGGCTCTTTGAAGATGCTAAAATGAAGGAGATCATGGATGCCAATTGGCAATTATCAAGGGAGAACAAATTTCTCAAAGACAAAATAAGTAAACTTCAAATTTCCATGTCAAATGGAGAGCAAGAATTGATTTTGATAAGACAAGTTTTAGCACAAAGTGGCATAATAGACAAAAGCATATCAAGAGAGGTAGATGAAAGTAGCAACTTGCAGATAAAAGAGACACAATCAATTCTGGACAGCATGAAGATAAAAGAAAACCAGCCGAGGGATCAATTAGAGGAGGCCAAAAGTTGGGCTCATGTAGTGGGAGGTCCTTCAGACACACACAGGGACCTCATAGAAAAGAAAGTTCGAAGGCAGATAAGAGAAGAGAATGATAGAAATGTTAGGGCTGTGAATGTCATTGTTAAAGGGCTAAAGGACTATGGGGAGAAAGAAACCACAAAGGAGCTAGCAAAAGATTTTTTTAGGGACAAGTTACAATGGACAAGTGTCATTCAACAAGCAAATAGAATTGGAAAATGGGTGAAAGATGGAAAGAGTAGGCATGTAAGGGTCACTTTGGTGAACATTGAAGATAAGAACTAGCTGCTAAGGAACAAGATATTCCTTAAAGCTACACAAATATACCTTGACGAGGACTTAACAATAGTCCAACAAGAAGAAAGGCGTAAAGAGTGGGAAAAAGTAAAGGTAGCAAGGAACGAAGGAAAATGGGCTTGGTTACAAAATGGGAAATCTCAAGTTAGTGACAGAATTACTCACCAAAAGTAGAAACTCGGGCCCCCCCAGGATCAGGTGTCAATGGTAAGTTGGAATTGTAGAGGTTACCCATGGAGAAGAGGACATGGTTTAGGGCCCATTGTAGAAGGAAAGGACATCATCATCCTTACGGAGACTCATGAGAATGATGGCTATAAAATTATAGACTTTGAAGGATATAAAAAAGCTTCCATTTGGAATGAGAGAACAGATAGTGGCAAAGGGAATGGTGGAGTTGCAGTTCTAATCAAAGAAATATGGTGCAATAGCATTCAAGTCGAGAAAGAAGACCCAAACAAACAATATATACGGTTTAAAATAATAGAAAATTAAACTTTCATAAGAGTGGCAGCCTGCTATTTTTCCCCAAAAGGCTCCAAATCTTACAAGAAAAGGAACCTAGACCATGAGGATCATTTTGCTACACTAAAAAAAGACATTCCAGTCTATAATGGCATGGGAGAGGTTATTCTAATAGGGGATTTTAACGCAAGGACTACAAACATACAAGCTCTCAACTTGAAAATCAAGGACAAGGAGAAAGTTGATCCACTATGGTTGGAGGAAGAGGGACAACATATGTGGAAAAGGAATTCGTAAGATAGTAAGCACAATGGTACACACTACAGGGCTGAGTTGTTGGGGCTATGTAGTTTATTCAACTTGGTCATTTGCAATGGTATGAAGGCATGGACGAACTCGGGCAACATCACCTGCAAAACATACAATGGACAAAGTGTGGTTGATTATGTCATTTTCTTGCATGTTTACATGTCAAGGATAAATGAACTAGTGATTGGAAAATGTCCTTTAGAACTGAAATCAGACAATAATCCAATATATGTAAATCTTGACGCCCACACTAGCATGCATCAAGGGGGGCAGATTCCTATTAGCAAAAAGAAAGTGCCTCCATAAAGTAGAATCATCATGAACCATGACAATTAGGAAGTCTTCAAGAATTCCCTCAAAAGGATTTTCAGGGAGTATGAAAGAAAATTAGCCAGCACGGGGTATCACACTATAAATAAGGGCATCTTGATCCCTATTGTTCACAAGGCTTTGGATGAGTGTAAGAGGGCTAGGCCTAAGAAGGCAATTGCTTCTACTTTCCCAGTAAACCCATGGTTTGATGAAGAGTGCAAGTTAACAAAAAAAATAAATTGTGAGGGTGGAAGGACCACAAAAAACAAGAAAGAATATGAAAAGATGATACGTAACAAAAAAGAAAAATATGTTAGCACTAGAAGGCTGAAGCTGATTTCCCTTGGAAAGAACAATCCCAAGAAATTCTGGAAGGAGCTATAGCAAAAAAGAAAACAAATGGAAAACAATATCAGAAGCTCTCAATGGTTGGAATATGCAAAGTTACTGTATGAGCGGGAACGAGATAAACATAACCCCCCAACAATCATGGTTGCCACTGAACTTTTCACCATCGAAGACATCAACCAAGGGATAAAAAGGTTGCTTGGGGGAAAAGCACAGAATATTGATGGGCTGCAAGCAGAATTCTTAAAATGGGGCATTGAGGTCCTTGCACCTTGCATCAAGGGCTTTTTCAATAGGGCTATTCAAGAGGGATTTCCGGAAGGGTGGACAACTAGTGTTGTGGTTCCCTTATACAAAAGTGGGGACACTAATAACCCATCAAATTACCGCACTATTATGATTAATCTGTTTCTTGGAAAACTTTTTGGAAGCATGATTGAGCGCAAAATTAGTAGTTGGGCTGAGAAAGAGGGCAAAAGAGATGAAGGGCAGGCTAGTTTTAGACCAAAACATTCCACTATCGATCATGGTATTACTCTTATATTTTTGATTGAAAAAATTTGGAATGTTCAAGGGGAGGAGGCCTTTTGCTGCCACAGGGCAAGTTGTGGAATATAATGGAGGAATTGGGAGTCCCAAAGGCACTTAGGGCGGCTGTTCATAGGCTATATGAGTAGGTTAGATTTAAAATTAGAACTAATGAAGGTATGTCTAAGTGCTTTAGCAGTGACATTCGAGTCAAGCAAGGTTTCCCATTTTCTCCAATGCTATTTGGGCTTTACATTGACAAGTTGGAAGAGTAGATAGACAAAGTTGGTGGGGAAGGTATTTAGTTGGCCAATTATGCAATAAAATTTCTCTTGTATGCGAGTGATCCCACAATAGTGGTTTACAATTTTTGGCCAAATTGGACACTGGTTTTTTTTTTTAACTAAATCTTCACATTCAGGCACCTATAGCAATTAAACCGTGAGGAATTTGAAGATGATTCAAACTAGAGTCTTGTCACATTTTGTCTAAAGATTCTAAAAATATTTTTTCAATTTTGTTGGAATCAAATTGCACTTTTTTTAATCTCCCATGAAAATTGGTTTTTTTAAAAACAACATTTTTAAAAAGTGACGCACACCGTATAACATATAACTTTTTTTCCTTGAAAGATAAAATTCCAATTCTTTCAAATTTAGATTTGTAACTCCAATATCTAGTGCTTCCACTTGGTTAGATAGTTTTTTATTGAATAGTTTTTCTTTAATCAGGTTTCAAAGTCAAATCAATTACAATTCAGACATAACATGACCATATAATGCATAACGTTTACTATATGTATCGAATTTTTTTATTTATTTATTTTTGGATCAAGGACTCCAATATCTGGTGCACTCATATTTTTAATTTTTTTTTATAATCTTCTATTTTTCCACTTGTGCATAACAGAGAGTTTTGTTTTCGGTGAAAAACCTATATTTAATAAAACTTAAAAAATAGATAGATAATATAATCAAAACATATTAAAATTATATTCATTGGATAGCTCATTTTAAGGGGAACCTGATACTAGTTGGGTTTATGATATCTCCATTTTCATTCTCAAATCGAGCTTCGAAGTGCAAAATTCTCGGCGATTTTGGTGCCTCAGGGGGGAGGGTGAAAAAATGTGGGTTTGGTCGAACAAAAAAAAAGGTTCAATCAAACAGGGATTCGACCGAACCCATGTTCGACGGAACCCACACAACATAGAATAAAAAAATGTATTTTAAAAGGGTTCAATCGAATATTCTAAAGATGTTCGGTCGAACACCTTATTTTAAAAATTAATTTTTAATATTAATATAAATATTAATTATATTCTTTTTAAATTTGATGGCCATATGACCATATTTAGAGATTTTTGCTGTAGAATATAATCAAAATTTTAAGAAGATTGTATCAGATAAAAGGAGATATTTTGGATAGACTGTCAAAATTTATATAGAATTATAATGATATATATGTTTGATTTATATATAATTTTACATACAATAAGGTATATCATAATGTTTTAAGGGCACCCTTGAATAGATAACCATCACTAAAAAAAATTGTTGATAGGAAAAGTCGACCATCAAATTTAATCTTTGGTAGGAGGGAGATACTTCAGAGAGAGAGGGGGGGGAGTGGGAGAGAGATAAAGGGTAGGGGGTCCTAGGGTTTAAGGGTTAAGGGTAGTGGAACTCAAGAGGGAGAGTGGGTAGGAGGG
>VDFB02353493.1:390287619-390345364 GCA_007258455.2 Sequoia sempervirens
AACAAATATAAGTTGTATATAATTGTAATTTAGGAAAATTATTTTAAAATAAATCACTACATTTCAAATAAGGATTGAAATCATATAA
This sequence comes from Sequoia sempervirens, assembly GCA_007258455.2. Lineage (NCBI taxonomy): Eukaryota > Viridiplantae > Streptophyta > Pinopsida > Cupressales > Cupressaceae > Sequoia > Sequoia sempervirens. The sequence goes on from VDFB02353493.1 coordinate 390,287,708, forward strand.
TATGGGTTTACATGCAACCAAAAAGTGAGAGATGATGCTATCAAACATTCTTGAACTTAAGAATTTTCCATGGAACAAATATGTACATATAATTGTAATTTACACAAAATGATTTACAACTATGTACAAGTTACTATAAGTTCTCATTTGAACATGTATAGGGTTACAAGTGAACTTGAAAACCATGGATATAATCTAAGTCAAAGATTATGGTTCAGCTCGGTCGTCAATAACATGTAGAATTTTTTGATGATCATCACTATCTAGTCTTCGTTTTCTTCGGCCATGTGCATGTGGAACTGCATGAAGATGTGAGTGGAAACAATTATTAAGTGACTATTGATATACCTTGTTATCAGGTTGATAGTCAACAAAATGAATCCCATGTTGAACAACTTTGAATTGTTTTAGATATGTCCCTTGTACTACAATGGAAACTACATGGTAAACATGAACTTAAGGTAAGACATATGAACGTGTGCAATATTTTTGTGCAAATTTGTACAATATATATTTAATGTTTATAATGTAATGTGCACATGTGAATACAATGTATATAAAATTTTAAATTCAAACTGACCTATGGGAAATAACATTCCATCACTTGTTTCAGGTTTTGTTAGCTTATTTCTCTCTTTTGTGCAATGCAATAAATAATAACTAACACCTTCGATGTTTTTAGGCTATGTTATGACTGCAAAAACATCTCCTATACACCAAATTTACACAAAAAAAATCTAAAAAAATTAGAAATGTCTCTCTAAAGATCATTAACTAGATATATATAATAATTAAATTATTGAAAACTTACACGTGTACCTTTTCTAACCAATTCTAAAATATGGTCATAATCAATTGAAATCAAAGGAATGTCTTCAAATCTTTCTTCCTCGTCTTCATCATATGTTTCTGAAACAACTAGTGGGATTGTATCCCATTTACCAACATATCTAAGTGTAGACACTAAAAAATGTCCTAAGTCTATGGGCATCATTTTTCTTGGTTGTTGTTCTTCGATAATTGAATAAATTTAATTATTCAATTAGGTGTGATTTCATTCCTCTATTAATTAAATATTTTTTAATTATTTAATTAATTCACCTTCTCATCTTTATTCTATCTTGATCAATTAAAATTATTTAATTGTGTCGCTAATATATCCCTTTCTTCAATAATTAAATAAATTATTTTTTATTTAATTAGTTATCTTTCATCTATAGTCAAATAATAATAATAATCATTATTTGACCTTTTATTCTTCTATAATTAAATAATTGTCAAAATTATTTAATTGTGTTTCATTCCACTCTTTTGGATAAATAATTCAAATTAATTATCCATGTCTAATTTCCATCTCTCCATTTAATTAAATTGATAAATTTAATTAAATGCTCCTCTTTTCATTTTCTCTAAATAAATAATTTGGATAAATTATTTCTTTTCCACTTGTCATTTTCCTCCATTTTGAATAAATAATTTAAAAGAAATTATTTATGCACCTCCACCTAGTCAAAGATGCTCTGTCATAATCCCCTATTATAACATTCATTTTTGTCATAGCCTGCATGTCTTGCATGTCTGTCATAGCTGTCAGGCATCATAGCCGTCAACGTCATAGCTTTTCCATGCATGGCATATTCTTGGTGCATCAATTCTAGACCGTTGATCTTGGCATCTTTTCTGAGACTTAATCTCAACCATCCATTTTGTAACATCTCTCTCATGCATTATCATCCATTGATCTTGGAATCTTTCTAAGAGATTAATCTCAACCATCCATTTGAATGGTTGTCTATAAAAACAACCTTCATTCTCCGTTTTTAGCTTAACAACTATTTTTCTCCAACTTTCTTGCTACCATTTGCAGTTTTTGCACAATTGTTTCAACAAATCTGAGGGCAAAGTTGCATAACAAGAAGAAGGAGAGCAAGAGAAAGAATCAACCATAATGGGGAGTGCTTTCTTTTATGTTTTTCATTTTTTTATTCTCTCTATTATTTTTTTTCTCTTGTTTGGATGTGGTTTAATAGTTTAGAAGTGTTGGTTGTCACTTTTATCTATTCTATTTTATTTCTAACCCCATCTCACATTTGGTGAACCCGATGTGAATCTTATAATTTTGCAGAGAAATTGGTTTGTTTTCTTCTTTGTTTTCATTGTTTTGCAGGTTATAGCCAAGAATGCATACGAAATCCCGTCATCTTCATTTCAGCACAAAAATATGGACGCATCAAATATTTTAAAACTTTTTCTGGGTTTATAGGCCTCGTTTTCAGCTTTCTGAAACATTAAACGGTTTGAAATTTTGTTAATATTTAAAAAAGTTATGGTCATTTTGTACTGATCATAGCTTTTTTAAGATTTAGTTATTAAAATCCAATTTTTCTTTTGTTTATAATACTGTTGTTGTGTAGGATTTTGGAAAACAAATGTTGGGTTTTGAAGGTCTATGTCTTAGCTTTCCATAGATATCTACTATTTAAAATTTTGTCTAGTTTTGTGAAAGTTATCACTATTTTAATTTGTTGTTTTCATGCAAGTTTTTTTTTTTGGTTTACTAATTTTTTGTTTGCAACATGTGGCTTTGGAGTGGGGCTCCCAAAAATTGTTTCTTTTGAAGAAACAAAAAAATTGAGCTCTTAGTTTTTATTTTTCTTTGTTTTCTTTTTCTTAGTTTAGTTTGGTTTTTTTTTAATTTTTTAGTTTAATTATTTACTAACTTTTAGTTTGGTTTTAATCTCTTGTTCTAACTTAGTTTTTTGCAGCTTTCTCATTGGTCCAAGACATTTCTAAAACTACTAATTTATGGTTTTGTAGCTCTGTTAGTCGAAGACTCATTTTCTTAAACAATGTGTTTGTGATTTCTAGTTTAGGAACACTTCTTTTGGTGCATTAAAATGAACATGTGCTTGATTTCGTCTGACTGTGATTGAAGGTGGTAGGTGATTATGCTCTCACCTTGTGAAAACTAGGTGATCAAAAAATCAGACCCACCTTATTTTTTGTCACCTTCACGACTTAATAATCGAAGTATCCTCTCCCCTTGTGCTTTTGAGTGATCTTGGGTGTAAGAGAAACGGTTATTATTTCTAGAAATGAGCCTGCCTTAAGGGAAAAAGTACTCACCTTAAGGGATGACCCAACCAGTAATAGGCTAAAGCCAAGCCACTTCCAGTCAGGATATAAAATGGGTCCTTGAGGAAAGTTCAAGTACCACGAGTGCGAATGTGTCACACAGACAAAGTAGTACTTCCATAAACCCTGTTGAGCGTAACCTTTTTCAGGTTGGACTGCCACCTAATTGGTGATTAATCTCTCACCCCATGTGTGACCACTCGAACGGATGCCCTAACTAAACACCTATTATTTTAAAAGCCAACCATTTTCAGCCATTGCTTGGTATAGTGCAGGGTACGGTATCATGTCTGAAGATACTCACTACTGACTCACTTGAGTAGAGATAGCAGTTCTTGGGAATTGATGACCCAAGAATCTAAAGTTGGTGTGCTCAAATGATGTTAATGAGCCGTGGAGGGGAGTCAATGCCACCAAACTTCTAAGCTATCCACTCTCAAGAAGGAAAGGTGTTTAGCACCAATCCAGGGTATATCGGTGGGCTATATCAAGTATACAAACCCTTGGCCTATTAGAATTGTGCTTGTCTCATGTGTGTTTGCATACACCAAAACATTGTACTTGTCAAGTGTTTTCTAAATTTTCAAGCAATATTCACCACATTCACAAATCTAAACACAAACAATTGACCTCAAACAAACATCACACCTAGTAACTTGCAACACCTCAAAATATTTCCAAAACCATCAACCAAACATGTCTAATTGCTATCCTCCATATTCATCTACGACCTATGAATGAAACCAAAGGATTAAATATCTTGACCATCATTTGAAAGAGCTTGAAAACCAACTTGAATCCCAACATTTGAATGAAGTGATGCAATCATCTCATAAGCCTTTATCCTCAACTAAAATTACATCATCCAAGTTTAATGTCCATGAATTTCTACAAAGGCTAAATGAGAAACCTAAATCTATGTCCTCAAACACAAATAATCTTGAGCAATCCTACCATGTCATGCATCTATCTTCATCTCCCATAATTCAAAATAAACCTCATGAGTCTTCCACCCAAGTTAACAATTTCATCGAACCATCCTCTCTCATCATACCATCTCCATCCAATGAGTCATGTCAATCTATTAGTCCAAAGCATGCTTACATAGACTCCCTTGCACATCAAGATCAAAGCATTCTTTCCACTCCATCCAATGATACCAAAATTCTGCAACCCCTTCCAATCTTTGACCAAGATCCCATCTCTCAAGAACCTCATGATGATCCCATTATCTCTTTTTGTTTCATCCAAGATGATTCCCTTCCATCTCAAGAAAAAAGTGTCCTTCCAAGTCCTCCTTCCACATCATCTAATGAATCCATACCATCTCGTGATTCCATCATATCCAATGATCAAGATATGCTTTCCACAAAATCTCAAGATTCCCTTCCTCATCAAGATCAAGATAAACCTCCATTCAAAGATACCCTTTCATTCCATGATGATGTCCATCATTCTCATGATCAAGACATGCCTTTCATACCACTTCATGATGATTCCATATCTAATAAAGAGAAAGCTAATTCATCTCCTACACCTCATGATCCTTTTCCAAGTCAAGATCAAATTACCCCATCATCCCCATGTCAATATCCTATCACCCATCCTAAGTCCCCTCATGATCACAATCCTCTACAAGATTTTATCACCCCTATTCAAGCTATCCATGAGCCCCTTTCCTATCAAATGTGTTATCTCACTTTTATCCAAGGTGGTTTACTCAAAGATCTTGTTATTCCTTCCATATCACAACCACCTCACGATGGACTTGCATCTTGTTTCATAAACAATATATATCTCGTTGGCAAACAAATGTGTCAAAGTATGAAATACAAAGGCAAAGGATTAGGCCTTCATGAATAAGGTATCCTAGAACCCCTTTATATCCAAGAAAACACATACTATCATGGCCTTGGTTATACACCTCATGCTCAAGACATTCGTACCCATTGTAAGCCTAGATTCCATCAAAATAAACCTACTTATCCTAGTCCATCAAACATTCCATCTATTCTAGGTCCCTATCCTAGTCCATCAAACCTTCCATCTATCCTTGGTCCTTATCATCCAAACCCTAGTTCATCAACCCTTCCATCCATATTGAGGCCCTACATCCCTCCATCTCCTATTCATCAATAACAACAAAGGCACACACCCTTGACACCCTCTCAAAATTATACCTACATTAACCCATCCATAAGACCTCCATATCATTCATCTCCATCCACCCATCCCATTTCTCTTGGAAGAAATTTGGGTGCCAAATGTCAAAAGCTTCCATATCAAAATCCACATGTATCAAAGGATCAACATGTCTCCTTGAAAAGCCATGCAAAAATAAAAGAAAATTTGATCCTGAGTCAAAATAAAAATCCAAAAGGCCACAAAGGCCCATCAAGTCAAAAGAAAATTCCAAAACAAAGGCCCATCAAGTCAAAAGAATATTCCAAAAGGCCACAAAGGCCCATCAAGTCAAAAGAAAAAAATTCAAAGGCCACAAAGGCCCATAAATCAAGAAGAAAAATTTCAAAGGCCACAAAGGCCCATAAAGCAAAAAAGAAGAATCTCAAAGGCCACAAAGGCCCATGAATCAAAAATCAAAGTCAAAAGCTATGTGGATTCCTAAAAGTCTTGTAGAAGCAATAAAATCTAAATTGGCATCCAAATTTTCTAATCCAAAAGCTTCCTCCTATCGTCCACTAAAAACCTATCACCTTCCAAATTAATTTTTCCTCCATCACTCCACCACCCTTCAAGGTGTGTTCTAATGTTGATCTTTCCATCCTTTCCATCCCTTCCATCTATCCATCAACAATCCTTCCAACCTCCTATCCATTATCCAACATCCATCCCCCATTATCCTCCTTTAATCCAAACATTTGCATAAGTCCTTAGCTTCTTCCATCACACCATTAAGATACCAACGTTAATGAGCCTAATCCTTCTTTCCATGGTTTATTAGAGCACATATTAAAGGGATATTAGCTATGAAACTTGATGCTTGAGTCCTCCCTCCATCTCCCTATCATGCATATATTACCTTCCCTATCCATATCCTATCTTCCATATTCCTCTTGTACTCTACACTTGGGTGCAAGTTACATCATCCTTTCATTCATATCCATTATCCTCTTTACATTCATCCTTTACCTTTCTACCTTTGATCTTGACAAGGTTAAGGATCTTCTTGAACATCGTATATCTTATCCTATACACTTTATCCATATCTTTCATATCATATCCTTCACCGTATCCATGTTCCACCATCCTATCTTAATGCATCCTTTCTTCCATTCCTTGGTCTTGATGAGGAATAGGAGCAAAATACTTAGGCATTGTGTCCATATCTTATCTATTTGATCTTGATCATCTTGTTCATCATCCTTATCTTTGCATTTTTCCATTCCATATCTCCTAGCTTATCAAAATCCATGTCCCATCTCCTTCCTTTGTTCTTGATGAGATTAGGGGAAAAATTGCAAACACATGCTTTGGATTTCCTTTCATATCCTTATGTGCTACCATTCCATCATAGTTTACATCCTTATCATTTATCCATGATTCAATTACCTCTAATGTTGATCATCATGTCCCTTTGCAACCTTGAATCTTATCATGTGAATCATATTTGAGCATAGCTGTAAAACATTATCCAATCCTCATATTGATCATCAAAAATAATCAATCTTATTATACTTAGAGGAATCAGTGATCCTAAGTACTTATCATCATCATGCCTTAAGGAATCGATCATTCCCGACATCCAATCAATGAACCATTATCATCTTTTGACAAAGGATATGTTGCTTGTGTGACATGTTTTTGTAGTGAATCTTTCATTTTTCTCTATCATTTATCCATGGTTAAACTACCTCTAGTGTGGGGCATCTAGTTCCTTCAATCAGTCATATCACATTTCATTTCACTCCATCTTTAAAAATTCAAAAAATTCAAAAAATTATAAACTGTCCTGAAGTAATCCAAAAAAAATCATAAAATGTCCTAAAGTAATCCCAAAAAATCATAAAATGTCCTAAAACAACCTAAAAAAACATAAAATTCCTTGAAATAATCCAAAAAAAATCATAAAATGTCCTGAAATAATCCAAAAAATTCAAATATTCTAAAAATCCCAAAGAAATAAAAAAATTCCCAAAAAACAGTGACACTTTCAGATAACCACACGGCTTTGAACTTCAACAAAATCAAAACATGCAAGTGTTTACAATCAAGAAAACATTATAACATATATATCAATCCACCTTTCAAATCCAACCAAACACATAAACTGTAACAAGAATCATTTTTTACATCAAAGCAAGACTCATGTTTGTTTGTTGATCTTTGCTTATTTTATGATTTTATCTTTGGTGACATGTCTTTTAGCTTCTTCAGGATGTCTTTGACTAGAGAGGCAAGGATGGGGCATGTTCACTTGTTTGTTGTTTACAGATTGTTTCTTATTCACATGGTGACTCATCTTAGGACATAGTTGTCTAAAACCATCGAGGACCTATGAGTCTAATGTGGATGAGAGCATTCCTTGTTTGATAGTTTCTTCTATGCAATAAGTATTCAGGTTATCTAATGTTCTTATAAATAGATTCTTATACTTCATTACTAAATAAAAATGCAAACAGTATTCAGGTCGTCTAGATGTTCATGTTATCTAGACGCTTATACTAATTTGTGACATAATAAGTCCGATGATAATAAAAACACTTAAATGGTACAAGAAGCTTCATCATCTTCATTATCTTCCATCTTGCATTTCATTTTCTTCATCTTTCTTGTCGCGGAGAAAACAATTAATTGCTTAACTCACTGATATATGTCTCTTGAATCAAATCTCAAATCAATCAAACTACCTCTTGAAATTTTAGGTCCCCTTAATCAATCAATCAATCCATCATTGCAGCACCTTGTCTTGTGTAAGCATAATTCTCCATCAGCTTAATTAGCTCAATCAGCTTCATCAACTCATCAACTTGGCTATACTGATCATTTCCATCAATTGTTCAGTTACGCCCATCAACTTTGCATTTTCATCAAAATGTACATCACCGCTTTATCACTTGTGCAATGTCAGGTATCTAATCACTTTCTAGATGTCTATCGAGAGATTAATCTTCTTACAATCTATTCGATCAATCTCTCGAGGGGGCATATCATTCTTATCATAATCCTTACTAAGATATCTTTGGAGCATGTATCAGTTGATCAATCTTTTTCTTTGAAACAATGCAACAAGCTGCATTGTCTCAAAGAGGGGAAAAATGTAGACACTAAAAAATGTCCTAAGTCCATGGGCATCATTTTTCTTGGTCGTTGTTCTTCGATAGTTGAATAACTTTAATTATTCAATTAGGTGTGATTTCGTTCCTCTATTAATTAAATAGTTTTTAATTATTTAATTAATTCACCTTCTCATCTTTATTCTATCTTGATCAATTAAAATTATTTAATTGCGTCGCTAATATATCCCTTTCTTCAATAATTAAATAAATTATTTTTATTTAATTATTTATCTTTCATCTATAGTTGAAAATAATAATAATAATCATTATTTGACCTTTTATTCTTCTATAATTAAATAATTGTCAAAATTATTTAAATGTGTTTCATTCTGCTCTTTTGGATAAATAATTCAAATTAATTATCCATGTCTGATTTCCATCTCTCCATTTAATTAAATTGATAAATTTAATTAAATGCTCCTCTTTTCATTTTCTCTAAATAAATAATTTGGATAAATTATTTATTTTCCACTTGTCATTTTCCTCCATTTTGAATAAATAATTTAAAATAAATTATTTATGCACCTCCACCTAGTCAAAGTTGCTTTGTCATAATCCCTTGTCATAACATTCATTTATGTCATAGCCTGCATGTCTTGCATGTCTGTCATAGCTGTCAAGCATCATAGCCATCAATGTCATAGCTTTTCGATGCATGGCATATTCTTGGTGCATCAATTCTAGACTGTTGATCTTGGCATCTTTTCTGAGACTTAATCTCAACCATCCATTTCGTAACATCTCTCTCATGCATTCTTATCCATTGATCTTGGAATCTTTCTAAAAGATTAATCTCAACTGTCCATTTGAATGGTTGTCTATAAAAACAACCTTCATTCTTCGTTTTTAGCTTAACAACTATTTTTCTCTAAGTTTTTTGCTTCCATTTGCAAGTTTTGCACAATTGTTTCAACAAATCTAAGGGAAAAGTTGCATAACAAGAAGAAGGGGAGCAAGAGAAAGAATCAACCATAATGGGGAGTTCTTTCTTTTATGTTTTGCATTTTTTTATTCTCTCTATTATTTGTTTTCTCTTATTTGGATGTGGTTTAATAGTTTAGAAGTGTTGGCTATCACTTTTATCTATTCTATTTTATTTCTAACCCCATCTCACACTAAGTTCTTGATTGTTGCATGCATAATCAGAGTTTCCCTCAATGCACTCAGTGCAAAAACAAGAGTAATCCCTTGTGTCTAATATCCATCCATGGCAACTATCTGAACTCCTAACACAATGCAAAGATCTTATTTTTTCTACCCTCTTGCATCCATGCATCGATCTTCTATCCACACCTAGATACATATGTACAACAAAAACTTATGTGAACAAATATGTATATATATATATATATATATATATAAAATTTAAATAAATTCAAATTTTTGATTTAATGTAATTTATACATGATATCTCCCAAAACACTCTTTGTGGAATATGTTAGTTTTTCTTGAAGATGTGTAACACATTTGATGCAAAGTGTTTCTTGCACCATTCAACAACATCATGTGCATTGTCTAGACGATCTTCTGGATAACTCATTTGATGCTTTCTTAAAGCTCGTTTGATGCAAGCTCCTGCTCCATCATGCTCACCCTTTCCATGCCCACTCTCAAAAAAACTCCAAACATGTAGTATTTTGTAGATTTTATGATATCTACAAAGTGCATAGAATGGCCATGAAGATTTGAATTGTGCCGCACATCCATCTGACCATACAAAATAATTTTCAAATTTTACACCCCTACTCAAATTCTCAAAAAAATATTGTAAAGCAATGTTGGACAAAAAGTGTGTCGTGACCTTTATCATCACTAATATAAAAGTGATATTCTTTTTTAATGACTCATTCTTCATTTGTACTCTCAACACCATCCAATTCGATTGTGCATGTCGATAACACACATGAACCATAATAGTAATTTTCTTTGAAAAGTAATACTTTGATTGAATCTCCTTTTGATGTACAAAGGAGTAATTTTCTGCAAAGTCAACTACTGATAGAACTGTTCCATGTGGGAAAGTATCTCTCAATGTTTGGAATTGTTGTGCTTGCCACTTAGCAAAAAATGAATGATGTATGTATGGTCGTATCAATTTTTGAAAATCTTGCATAAATTTTCCAATGGGAATCTCCTCTTCTACATAGTTCAACCTTGTGGATTCTTTCCCAAAATTTGTTTGCAACTTTACATACTTGTACCTGTGTTAGTAAAATATGTGAATAACTAATAAACCACACTTGATCGATGAAACATTACATCAAAGAGAATCCAAATAATTTGATCTATGAGAAATTGAAACAAATAAACTCTCTAAAAATAGTACTTACCTCTTGCAATTTACTATCTTTGTTAGGTCAGTATCCTCAATTCTTGAAGGAAATTTAGCTAAATTTCCACATGTCTCACAAATTCCTTTTATGTAGTTTATTTGAGGTCCATTTTCATGATCACATAATATAGACTTTATGAACAAACTTGTCTGTTTAGGAGGTGCATTTTGAAACCCACATCTTTCTTCTCTCATCTTTCGAAACACCTGATAGTAGAGATCAAATTCAATATGATAACGACAACAACAAGTTTCAAAAAACTTGTTTATCTTCACATAATATGGTTTAACCTTTGAAACATTGTTTGCCCAATCTTTATATGAGGATATGCATTACAAAAGTTCATATACATCTCAAATTGTGTTATGTCTAGCCAATGTTTGATATGATTTTCATAAATACTAGGTCCAATCCTGTATCTCATAACATCTCTAGTATTTGATGATGGACGAGTTTGATCATGCCAAAAACCTGAGACCAATTTCCTAACAACATCTTTAATCCTGTCAGAATGGGGAGCTCTACACATAATTTCCCAATTGCCTTCTAAACTCTCATCCAAAAACTTTCTCTTTTTCTCATATTTTATCAATGTGATTCTACTATAACCAATTTCAGTTGAAAGTGCTGACATTTTTCTTTTTCTTGCTATATCTTGATGTACAATAGATGTCAACATCACCCTTCTTGTAGCCTTATCCATAGTTTGAGATCCTTTCCTAATGGAATCTAAACCCTTTTTAACATTTTGAACAATATCCTTTTGTAATCCCATGTGTTTCTTCTTATTTCATGTTGAATGGATAGCCAACAATTGTAATGACTCTTTGAGCTCATCACAAAGAAGTAAACATGATAACAATTGGGTTTTTTTAAGTGTATCAAGATGATTGAAATGATGATTGATCATTCCATTTACAGATTTAGTCATTGACCTGTTTCTCTTATTAATATTTGAGTTTCTTCATATCCATTTCAAGTAAATGATCTAAATTTCTATGAGAAATTTGTTTCCCCACCTTCTCAGCTAGTTTTATATGCTCATCCATACCAGTAGGAGGAAGTGATCCCGACCCCACTCCAACATGCATTGTTTGAACTTGTGCCTCTTCCCTATCTTCAAGGACCATGCATTCTTGAGCAGATTCATTTGAGCCAATGTCTAGATTTGGCTCGACTTGAGCATGAAAACTTCTTGCTTGTTAAGCCCTTCATACACATGTGTCACAAAATATTTTGCAAACAAAAGTGAGAGATGATGTTAAATATATAAGTGAAGTTTATGAATGCAAGCAAACAAACTAATAAAACATGATGAGCTATAAGTGAGAGAATTTTGTGCTAGTTTTATATGCTCATCCATACCAGTAGAAGGAAGTGATCTTGACCCCTCTCCAACAAGCATTGTTTGAACTTGGGTCTCCTCCCTAACTTCAAGGTCCATGTGTTCTTCAATAGATTCGTTTGATCCAATATCTAGATTTGGCTCGACTCCAGCTTGAGGAATCCCTAGAGCATAAAACATAAAAATAATTTGAGAACATTGAAGTGATGAAAATAAAAGATCAAAGACACAAAACACAAATATTGAAACAAAAAGAATTGGCTTAAGGAATTGGAGTCAAGGATCATATAAACATTGCAACTTGCATGACCAAGATGACTTGAGGACATTTAAAAGTATTTATAGTCATTCAAGTGCAATGATGGTTAGAAACCTTCAAAGTAAAATTCCTAAACACACACTTGAGAGTGAGAGAGAGAAGAAACAAGCATGTACCTTATTTCTTTCTATGATAATTTTCCAAGTTTTGATCATGCCTCTTTTGTTCTTCTTCTTTTGACAATTTTTGTTGAGATGCATTTTTTCTTTTTCTTTGTTGTCCCATTTTCTTCTTCAACTTAAAGATGACTCTAAACAAGTCCTCTACCAACTTAGTTAAATTATCCTCCAAATTTTTCCTTGATTGATAAAAATGAAAAGTTGTCGAGCTCCAATATTTGCCTCCTTGATAAATGTGCAAAAACTTCTCCAAAATCTGTGCTCCAAGTGAATCGAAATTATTCAAGTGTACATGGAATAACTAGATCCTAGTTTAAATGAATCAAGTAGTAAACAAACAAGTTATTTCATTGTGGAATTTGTTGTTATTTAATTCATAGGTATGCGTGCAACATATCTAGTAATTTTAGAATTTTGTTAAAGTGTCAAAAATGTATATTAGAGGTATAATTTGAATTGAATTTTCTTAATTATATTTGAATTGAATTTCAAGTTAGTTGTCGAAAATGTATAACAGAGGTATAATTTGAATTAAATTTTCTTAATTATATTTGAATTGAATTTCAAGTTACTTGTAAAAAATATAATAGCTTGATATAATTTGAATTGAATTTTAATTTACTTGTCAAAAAGATTATATCTTGTTCTAAACTCAATGGTTCATGTTGGTTAAGTCATTTTTTTAAAAATATTTAATGTGATCAACATGAATGAACTTACTTATAAAGTGGCATTGATTTCCCTAAAATTCTACTAGAGATCAAATGTATATTGAATATAAGGAAATGTAAGTTGTAACAGATCATAAAATAAGAAAACATGTATGTATATTGAATATTTAAAGCAAATGCATACATATATTATGTGTAAACATGTTTAAACCATAAGAAAACACATGTACATATATGTCAAGGGATTCAATACATATAAACAAAACACATATTATAAGCAAAGTGGCAAAAGTATGTATATATCATATAAGAAAATATATATACATATCAAAAAAGCAAAATGTAAATTAAAGATCATCAAATGTCGAATACTAAAGATCAAAAAATAAGCCAATGTATGTATATCATATAAGAAAATGTAAGTTAGAGATCATCAACTATCAAATACTATTAACGATCATATAATCAAATACATGTGGTAAAGATCATAAATCTAGAATGCATGGCCTAATATGAATGTCTACTCCTACACGAATGGCCATTTGAATGAGAACGGTTCTGCTCTAATGGATGTGCTGAGCCCTACAAATAAAATTGTGTAAAAGATGTGTTAAATACATATAATTTATATTAAATAAATTTTATGAAAGTTATTTTTAAATATCAATCTAGATCTATGCATACATAAATATATTGCATGTACATATACACGTGTGATTATACAAAAATGTAAAACTCACATGTCCACTGATAGCAGATTCATCCACAGAGTCACATCGATCATGCACACAATCTGGACCAAGACTAGGAGTGATATGAGGTATGTCCACCTGTAACAATATATATACACATATATATCAACTTACATGAATATCTCTAGTTAAAAAAAAATTAAAAATAATGAAAAAAAATTGAAACATGCACATGCACACATACATGCACATCATCTGATATCGGATGACCTAAGTCCTCTGAAACAGTCGCCTCCACCATATGCACCAAACGATCAAGTGACGAATCAACATTTGCATCCATCTGATCTATCCCATGTCGTGCCATAAATAATGAATGTAGAGGACTATGAAGGTGAGATGGCATCGGTGATGATGAACCAGAACCAATCAACATATCAGTAAAACTCATAGTCTGTGCAACTCGTGTATGAACTATAGGTGGATCCTGATGTGTACTAGTGCTCGACTGAGAGTGATGGGATCCTGGAATTGAATGACCTTTGCATCTCAAATAATCTCTAACATGCTCTATATTGATCCCATTGTCTAATGCAATGTGGGCATATGCCTCCAACAGGTCCTCATCCAAACAATGCAGAGTCATGCATGACATATCTCCTGTAAGTGCATCAAGCTGTGTAGAAGTAGGGATACCAACCATTGTAAAAGGATCCATGGTGGTCCACTGTGCTAAAAATGGTGTGGATCAGGAATGTCTGGATATCAAATACTGACCTACATGATCATCAAATATCCTAGTGGTGGCAGCCGCAATGTCACCTACAATGTCAATTGCTTCCTTTTGGGAAGCAACGACAACCTCATCTGCTATGGGGACTAGAGTTGGGGTGAGAGCAGGAGACCTGTCACCAACCAATACCCTTAACACTGGGGGTGGTCTATCTGCTCGATGATAGGTGGGCCTATCAGCAATCCTACCATGCCCCTGACCAACATATGGTGGAATGTCCAGGTAGTTAAATTTGAGGCCTAAATGGACCTCAACATATAACTGCTGAACAAAATACAATGGAATTTGGTCATTGTTTGGGTATAGACAATGTGTTGTGAGAAATCATGGGTAGATCAATGAGGTCATAGCATGATCAACACATCTAGTGACCTGGTATCCCCTAACCTTATGCACACTTTGATAAAATGGAAAACAAGTGGCTTTTATCATTTCTTTGGTGACACTATCTTGTATTTGGTTAAGGGAAATGTCACCATGTACTTCTTCCCGCATGCAAGAAAGAATAGAAGTCACTCTATCTGGGGAATATGCACTAGTCCTCTCAAGTTCATCTTTTAGTTTTTCTAGACTATGCAATATTAACATGCATGGTTCACTATATATCCCCGGGTTTGCACCCTATGTTAATGAATCTCTCAATTTTTTTATCTCATTACTAGTATTTGCAAACAAAGAATCTGGCACAGGTGGAACATGATCTACATTTTCCATGTTATATGTATATATATACATTACACCTAAAAAAGCAATGAGACTTTGGTAAATAATATATCTAGATAAAGAGAATACAAATCTAAAATAGAACTTGTAATAATTCATCTACTCATCAATAATATTTTCATACTATTAACAATTTAAAAAGAATTGGAAGACAACTATAATCTATAACATAGCATCCTTAAATGGTTCAAATTTTAAATGAAACAATGAAAGAGAGAATAAGAATACAAATATTAAAGTATAAAATTATTTGAAAATAATTGGGGATAAAAATATTTAATCTAATAGTTGTTAACATAAATGAATTTCAATTATATAGCCAAGAACATCAAAAAATTATAGATTGGAAAGCAAAATAAATATCTCATATTAAGAATTAAATCTAATAAAGTTTGACTTCATTGCATACTTGTTATAAATATCTCACTAATCCAACCATACATATTATATATGTTAAAAATATATATAATTGTTATGCCCATAATTTTTCACTATATCTTGACGTGGATCTCCTTCAACTAGATCAATTAAATTTTTTTTGTAATGTTGGAGGAAAATAGATTAGAGTTTAGTTAGTTTTAATCAATGTTGTATGATTTATTAAACATTTTTTTTATATTTAAATGTAGGTGTTTTGGGGAGTAGCAGTGATAGATCTAGCTCATTGAGAAAGGATATAGGTAGAGAGGAGGAGTGACCTTGACAAGGATTGAGACATGGATCACCTCAGGGTGGTAGATATGAGTGGAACATATCCATAGAGAAGGATAGGCGAAGAGGATAGATATAGGAGACAAATACCTTAGGGGCACCTTTTTAGTTGTGTGTATGCTCTATAGAGTGGATTTACTCATGAGTGCTTTGATGTATTTGAAGACACATTTGTATGAGAACATAGATAATATGATATGGGAACTATTAGTTTTGTTGATGATGGGTGTGATATTTTATGTGTATGTTGATGATGTGCATGATATATAGTTATATTTCTTATATTTGGATGCTCATAGGTATGGATCATTTCTTGTAGTTGTGTTGATGATGGGTGTGATATTTTATGTGTATGTTGATGATGTGCATGATATATAGTTATATTTCTTGTATTTCTTGTATTGGGAACTAAATCAGAGAGAAATAGACCAACCACTCAACTCCTTAGAAAATAAGCTCGTGAATCTCAAACATTATTCCAATAAAAACATTAAAAATAATGAAATTCTCTTTTCTTAACGCAAGAATCAAATGAGCATTTGTGGGTTTGCATCCCACCAAGCATGTCAATTTGTAAGCATTGAATTTAAATAAATGAGACATTGAGGAAAATAAATGTAGACTTCAAATTGAATTAAAAAATCACCTCTAATAGAGTGAAAAGATGAATTACACAAAAAATGAACTAAAATTATAATGAAATACATATTGACAAATGGATATATCTTGCAAATGATAAAACATTTATTGCCCAACTAGATAAAATATACTTGCTCAAAATTGAGACGATAAAATGATGGATTTGATCTCAATTTATAGATTTTTTATATGATGGATAAATTGCTAGGATTTGATCATGTATCATGAGTTTAAAACCCAATTAAAATGTGGCTACTATTATTACCTAATTAACTAATTTATTTATTTAATGAAATTTCTTAATTATTTTGATCAATGAATTGATTGAATTATTTTCAATTTTTATCTAATTTGATTAAATATGTTAAATAATTTGATTGATATATAAACTAATTTATCATAATTTTCATTGAATTATCTAGGAATAATAGATTTACTTGGATTTATTTTAATTTATTTCAATATTTGTGAGAGAATGATTCATTTAAATATTTGGTTAATTTATTCTACTCGAGTAACAATGGAGGCCGATTTGATCAATAGGAGAGCATTCATCCCATCCCAAAAAGGGAGTACATTTAGAGTTTGAGACTTTTTTTTTTAAATGTTGAAGAAAATTTTCAAGATTGATTGCTGGCATGTGGAGTTAGTAATTTGGGTGACCGTAGGTGACCAAATTCTATATGAAACTCTCTAGTTAATGTCTCTCTCTTAGGTAGTGTCTTTTTTTTTGTTTAATGCTATGGATCTTCTTCAAAATTATGGTTTAGTTGCTTAGTTTGTAGTGGATTATGTTTTATAAGTTCTTTTTGGACCATTCCCTAAAAATTCCATTCAAGATGATAACTTACATAATGAAAAATATTTTGTTGGGTGTTTGTTTAGACACAAAGTTTTAAAGGAAAACTCTAGTTTCCTTTGTGTTTGAATTTCTTTGAAATAACCTTGCAAGAATGGGATGAATCTTTAGTGGATAATACAATCAATGGACATAAAATAGAATTGAGCGCTCTATTGTATGGAGAAACAATGGAGGCACATAAGGAAATATTGTTTCTCCTCACTCATGTCCCTCACCCTCTACTAGTTTTTGCTCTATATATGTAATATATGGGCACTCAAAAAATATGTAATATATGTCTTATTTTTAGGTTTTTTTTCATTTATGGTAGGTTTTCTTAATCAATTTTGTCTATATATGATTGCTACAATCCTATCTGATGGGTCTCTTGGTTTTGTCCCTACATCTTCATGATTTGTGGGTTGACATGCCCTTCTCTATTTTGTACTTTATTATGGAAATTTTTACAATAAATATTTTAATTAGTTTAGGCCTTGATATTTTTAGGTCTGAAAAGAAAAATTAATTTAATTTTGATAAAGTGTAGGAATTAAGGTATCATGAATTTTGTTAATAAGTGGATGTTAGGTGTTCGGGTGGGGACCATGGTATGGATATGAGTGTATGTGAGATTTAGTGTCTACAAATGTTACATCCCTAACTTTAACTATAAAATACTTTGTACTTTTGAGGTAATTAGCAAATAAGTATGCATGATTCAATGATTTGATGCTTAGGAAAAATGCCTAGAAAAATCAATGTTTTATGGGTTACATTTTTTTGACTCAAAATTGACATGTGTTTAAAAGTTGTCAAGATTTGATGATTTCATAAGGACTATGAAATTATCTTAATGATACATTAACCTCAAGATAGTGTTTACAAGAACCAATTTCGGAAACAGGTTTCCACCCTCCGAGAAAGGGAGGGAGAGCATCATGAGAGAGAAGGGAATATACAAGGAATAGAACAGGTTGTCACCATCTTAAGTCTATTTCTAGTTGCTTAATGTCAACCTAGTCATTTTGGGGATAGTGACGTCGTCAAGGTTGAACTTTAGTTGTTTTGCGATTGAGGCAACTTTATGTCGAATATGTCGCTTCTCATGTCGTAATGATTTTGTGTTGTGACCTCATTTGCATAATAGGGTGTTCATTATTGTCTATATTCTTGATAATAGTTTAAATTGGCTTAATAAGTTGGGGGAACTAATATGATAGCCCGATTCCTTGCAAAAGGAAGTCATTATGATGATCATCTTTGAGTTCATTTTATGGGGTGAATACGACCGAGAGACAACAAAAAGATCAATGTCGTCGATCATGTAGGATTGTGTTACTGACTCTTAATTCTCGAATGATTCTCATTTATGCGCGTTCAATATTTAAACATTTTTACTTAATGACTCTCATTATGATATTATATGTGGACGTCGATCATTTATGATCATCGTTGAATTCGTTTGTTTCAACGAAGTTCCAATCAGACGATGTAACGACCTATGTCGTCAACCTTTCCCATGATGTTAATATTTCTTAAAGTATTATTATGCTAAGATATATGTTGAAAATTGGAAATGGCTACATATGCCAAGAGTTAAACAATAGGATCCAAATTTTATTTAAGAAGGGAAAATTGTTTTGATGAAAATTGTTCAACTCTTAGAATCTTTGGCAATGGCTTTAACTTTTATGTTTATATGAATTGCATAGTTTATATGCCTTGCACAAATCCCTTAGGTTGTGACATAGCATTGGGAGGTGATAGTTCTCTCTCTCTCTCTCTATATATATATATATATATATATCATTATGCTAATATCAGCGAAATCTCAATGCTTAGCAGCTTGTAACCATGATGGCATGATCATCAATTGCTCCTTGTCACTCACTGAGTCACCCATGCACGCCTGAGTATTGTTGCAACCACTAGTAGTGGCCCTTAGCTATCGATCAAGAAAAGGTTATATAGGAGTGGAGGCGTCAGGAGAATAGATAGTTTTTAACTATCATGGAATGGTGTGGACGTCAGGAAATTA
Organism: Sequoia sempervirens; assembly: GCA_007258455.2. Classification (NCBI taxonomy): domain Eukaryota; kingdom Viridiplantae; phylum Streptophyta; class Pinopsida; order Cupressales; family Cupressaceae; genus Sequoia; species Sequoia sempervirens. The sequence continues at coordinate 390,307,364 of VDFB02353493.1, forward strand.
GATAGTTGTTAACTATCATGGAACGGTGTGGATGAGATAGACATCGTTTCTAATATATGAATAGACGGTCTTATGAAGGGGAATTTAGTTATTTAGTTATTGTAGCCATTTTGTGTTGGGAGAGATAGTGAGTATTCAAAGGATTCTAGGACATCACTCTCTCTCTAAGCGGTTATCGAGGGGCTCTCTATTGGTGGAACAAGGGAAAGGGTGGTCATTTGGGTGGTAAATTTTGGCAATATACGATTCCATCTTTTGTTTTAATCAATTTGCAAAACTAATCTAGGAGAATAGGCGAGCCAAGGATGTGGACATTTAAGTAGCCTTTCAATTAACGACTATCACTTATGTTATCTCGAGAGAGGGAGTAAACTAGGCAATGCAAGGATGAAAATCTCATAGTTCTTGTTCAATAGAACTTATGTTAGTGCTAAGTGCACAAAAGATGATGATAGCCCAAGATTGGGTATCGTTGGAATGCTTTACCTCAAGGTGAGACAAAAGTAGAGATTTGTAACTTAATTCAATATGATGGTGTTAAACTATAGTGATTGATAACTATTTAAGTAATAAAGGAAGTTATATATGAGTTCATAACTTAACCTATGTAGAAAGTTAGTAGACTCAAATAGACAAAGGGGTCGAAAATAGATCATTATCTTTTATAAGTCAAACCTTTTTAAGGCTTGAAAGATTAACTTAGATCAAGATCATTGATATGAAATGTTAGTATTCTCTTGATATTATATTGGTGAGGGAATACCTTGAAAACTATGTTTGTTCATGTACGTATAGTGTGAACTCAAACAATGCATAGTGGTCTAGGAAAGACAAAAAGCATAAATTGGAAAATCAAGGATGTTGATATTTCCATATGTTGGGTTAGAGAAGTTAAACCCTAGTATTGAAACAAGGAGGATGTAGGGAGTCTAGAACTCTTATGTCAAATATGACATTGTACATATATATATTGATTGACAGTGAAAGGTTGAGAAAACCATTGAACAAGACATGAAGTTTGTATATCACCTTAAGGGATTCTATGATAATGTCGACACTCAATTTAACGAATCAAAGATGTTGGGTGTTGAATCTAGATAGTAAATGGCAGTCATAAAGCCTAGATATTGCAAGAATGCAACAAGGGACTTAAAAAGATTGAAATACCTAAATCTTTACATTACATGTATATCCTAAATAAGGATTAGTTCTACATCAGATTGGATAGAATGGTTTTCTTTACAAACTAGTTGTGTCTAGAGTACCAATAGAGTAATTAAAACTTCAAATTGTGATAGTTCTAAGACAAGTTAGAGGTGTGTGTCTAGATGGCATGACCCATCAGAATGATCATACTTAGCTAGAAGGGATCTAGAGTTGTATGGTCGATTGAGTTATGTAGGACACATCACTAAGATTCAGATGGTGAAACTTGACAACTCCTTATATCTATACCCTTCGTGAAGGGTTGGGGCACTACCAGTTAGGTAGTGTGCGGGGGACCACTTGAGTCCGCGATTGGAGGAAAAACACTAGGATGATGCTCTCCCTTTGTAGCAAAAGACTTACTAAGTCTCGTGTAAATTGACATCAACATTCCAGATGCAGTGAACTCCATGTTATGGTTTATGAGAATCAACCTATGAGGCAAAACTATTATTTATGCTAAGTATATCTTATGTGATATAGATGAATAGTGTAAGGAATTCTCTTGATTCGAGTTACTATTACATGTGAATTCTAGTTTGAATTTATTTGGAAAAGTTATACAATTATTCTTGTGCTTATACAAATGTTTTTAAAAAAAATATTCTCTCTCATGTTTACTAAGTTTATTTACCTTCTTATAAATTCTTGAGTTTACTTGTGTTTTAAGTGGATGTATGTTACAACAAAATTCAAAGGTAAATCAAAATATTATAAACATCAAACTTTTTTTGGAAGGATAATATAAAACCAAATCTAAACACAATATAAACATTGTAATCACAACCATACGTACTATATATATGAGATTGCATACAACCATGTAAAATTTACAACCATGTAAAATTTATTCATATGTTGTTTATTAAGAAAAAATGTCATAAATTATATTTCTAGAAATAAAAAGGACTACAAATATGGAGGGAAAAAATTAAATAATCTCAACATAGTAAGGATTTTACAAAGTGATAGATAATTTTCTCAAAAGAAAAAGGATGTGTTGTACACAAGACAACAAACCACTTTTTCATGTTTTTTGATGTCTAAATTGAGATGCACAATTATTTTAAAATCTTCACATGCATCTTAAAGTGGAAAAAAATGTAATGATAAAATTTGCATTTCCATATTATACCTATTGTATTTTTTGCCTCATTTTGAATATATATATATATATATGGTGCAATATTGTGCAAAGTGGTAATAATTCCCCTAGACTTTATGACCTATGATATAGACATAAATCAAACACTTGAACTCCATTTTTTCCTTACACACATCATATCAAAGCATTTTTTGGACACATATCCACATATCCACACATCCACTTTTCCTAGTGAATCTTATGTGTATGTCTAATGGTGGCATGTGGAAGGATAAATATGGCTATTGAAAACTTTACCATTATCTTGACAACTAATTATGGCTATATGATTATCTTATTGTAATGAACCTAAGTTCATTCAATAGATATTAGTGAAGTTGAATTAGGAAGCATGGATTGTACTTTATTATACACATTTTACGTTTAAAAATATGGGTCTAATTTTTGCTATATTGAAAGTTAAATTTCTTCAATAGTATATCCAAGGTATAGGGATATATTAGTGGTAAGAGTAGTGCAGGATAAAAAGGAGAATGTATAAAGAGGGGAAGGTATAGAAAGGTAATGACATGGTAATGGAAGGAGTAGTTACACTATAAGGTTAGATGGAGAAAGCATAATGATTTTATAGGTATCATCATGCTACTAGAAATTACTCCATATGAATCACATGTTGATGATACTAGTATAAGGGTATGCACATGAATATTTTATTGTAAATGATATTATTATCAAATAATATAATTGGTTCATGTTTTTGGTTGTGGGATTTTTCTTCAAAGAGGATTTTCCCATGTACATAATTATGTTATAAATTTATAATTTATACATTTTTCTTGTAACTAAAATTAAATCTATTTTGCATATTTATCTCTTGATAGGTTAATATGGACATTTTTAATGTTACAAATGATACAATTTGTGGTTCTATTTGAACTTCATAACTTTATATTGTTTGTTTCCATATGCTATTAAGTTCTTATATATGTTTCACTTGGTCTTTCCATTTAGGAGTAGGCTATCCATAGCTTTGATTGTTGAAATGGGAAGGCATATTTCATTTACACATAGAACATAAAAATGTATGCAAAATGGGGAAGCAAATCCAATTTGAATTCAACAAATTTGAAAACATTTTAAAAACTTCCAAACAAATCCAATTTGAATTCAACAAATTTGAAAAAAATTGAATTCAACAAATTTGAAAAAAATTGCATCTAGGGTTTCGAAATTTAACATATCAATACATTTTAAACTCTAAAAAAATTTGAATTTCAAATACCTGGTGCTCGTTATGGAAGTCAGGTTGATGAAGTTTGGAGAGACCAAGTTGAAGTTTTGTTTTCCAGAAAGAAGAAATCAGTTCGCTCGCCGTCATGATCTTGATTCGCCGCACACAGGGAAAGCAATGGTAATTTTAGAAAGTGGTAGTCGAAATGAGAGCTTTTAGTTTTTTTGTCATATGTAAAGGGGTTTGGTCAAACCTAGGTTCGACCGAACCCCTTTAAATATGGTTTTTTTAATTTAGGTTTTGGGGTTCGGTTGAACCATATGGTTTGACCGAACCCCTTGAGTTTGAGGAAAAAAAAAAACAAATTTTCCTTCCTTATATAAATTGTAAACCACTATTCTGAAGTCACCCATGCCGATGATCTCATTTTGATCACTAAAACAACACATGAGTTAAGAAAACATTTGAAAGCTCTTAAATCCTTTTGTCAGGAAGTTGGGATGCAAGTGAATACTAGTAAAACTAAAATTATGATCTTCTCCTTGAGAAGGAAAAAACAACAAATTAGCTTTATCTTTGAAGGAAATCCGCTGGAAATTGTAGATGAATACAAATACCTTGGGCTAGATTTGCACTATAAGCTCAGTTGGAAAACTTGTAGAGCAAAAAGGATCCAAGGAGGCTAGAAATCACTTTACTCTCTACAAAACAGATGTAGAAATGTTGAATAATGGGATTGGAAAACCAAGAGAACGTTGTTTGGCTTACTTGTGACCCTAGTGGTTCTATATGGGTGTGAAATTTGGGGCAGCAGCATGGTAGATCAGAAGTACAGGCAAGTGGAAAGAATTCAAAAGCACCTAATTGTTAGCAGCCTTAAGCTCAAAACTACGATACCTTATGAGATTTTACTAGCGGAGTCGGACACCTTTCCCTTGGAGGTTTTCGCAATGATTCAGTTACTAAGTTACCTACAAAAGGTTCAAAATATGGAGGACCATTGGTGGCCTAAGCTAATTGTAAAAGAAAAGTTGGATAGAAGAAGGAATACATGGATGAAACAAAACAAAAAATGGATGGAAAAGTTGGGTGTGAATATGCAAGATTGTCCAAGTACAAATGAAGAAATTAAAAAATATGCGAAACAAAAGTTCAAAAATGCTATATGGACAAAACAATCAGGGCGAAAAAAAGACTATTATATCAAAGAATTCAATCCCAAGGGGGACCATGATGAAAAGGCATATATAGGAGCAAATATTAAAAGGAGAACAAAGATGTTGATAGCTCAACTCCAAACTAGCTCGCATCGTCTTAGATGTGAAACGGGCAAATGGATGGTTCCTAAAGAAGAGTGGGAAAAAAGAATATGTCGTTTTTGCGACATGGGATTAGTGGAGACAGAGTGGTACTTTGTTATGGAGTGTTCAGCATATAAAGATATTCGGGTCACTTATGGGGACACGTTACAAGTGGATAACTTAAATACCTTGTTTGAGGAGGAAAGGTTGGTCAAATCAGCAAATTACATCATCAAAATTCACTGTCGTAGAGCTTACCTCAGCAAAGATCTCAGGCTGTTAGGGTCTTCTCTTTTCGATGGTGGTCTTGTGCTGTTCCTAGGTCCCATAGGCTGCTGTGGCCTCGTGGACATTATTAAAATATTTCATTTCAAACGTTTGGATGAAATTCCGCTATTCTTCAAGTGACTGGATGCTCTGTTTAGTTGTCATCGTCGATCAATTCCCAGCCTTTGCATGACCTTTCAATTGTTTTCTCCATCCCCAACCAGACCGTCAAATGTATACATCTTACTCTCTGGCACTACAGTAACATGAGATTTTTTAGCTTGGAGACTGCAGGAAAAACAGAAATACAGTAACATTACGTAGTTTGCAGTTATGAACATCACGCAACCACAAACGTAACACCCACTCAGTTCTTTTTCTGCGAAATGACTGGATATGAATTTTCGTGTGTCGTAGTTCTGCCATTACGTAATACCCACTCAGTTCTTTTTCTGTATTCGTACATAATTTTAGGTTAGAGTACCCTAATTTTTCGTAGATTTATTTTTCGTTTCTTCCACAAACTGTTGTACGCGGGTGAGCAGGACAAAAGTTGTTATTGTCGTTATATTTTTAGCAACCACATGTTTACATAGTACGCAATTGTTGTTATCTCTTCTGTCATAGTACAGTAGATTTTTTCAGAGAATTTTTGTGGTTTTCTTATTTAAGCTGGTGAATTAATGATATTTTTTTTAAGTAATTCTTGCAGGTTAGTGATTACCTAACTATAAAAGAAAATTATGTAAATAATTGTTTTTATCTTTTGAGTTATGTTTTGATTGATTCTTAGATTTTTGAATTTTACTATTTTTTGGAAGCATATGTTTCTTTCTTTTTTTTAATATTGATAGTTTAACTTTAGAATGTGATTTTATATAATTTATATTTTTTAATAAAACTAGCACTTGCATCTAAAGGAGGTTTAAGAATTTGATCTATAGAAAATTATATGTATGTTAATAAGTACGTGTTTGTACATGGATGCACTGCAAATTCTAATTGCATGTGGCTGGATTAAACTATTAATAATAAGTGCTAAATAATGGAATGAAATAAATTAAGTATTATTTAATTATGAAATATTTGCATAAGACTTTAAAAATGAAAAAAGAAAGTCACCATCAAATTGAGAAAAAAACACTACAAATGGAAATAGAATGTTCCCATCTAGCTTCCAAATCAATAAACTTGTTTCATGCTCAAATCTCACACTATATATAGTCTATTGGCCAAAAAAATATATACAATAGCTGATATACTATTAAATAGTAATTGAAATTTGTTTTTCTGATTTAACAGTGGTTTGTAGGCCTCAAACTTGTTTCACACTTAAATCTCACACTATATAGTCTATCGGCTAATAAAATATATTTTAATGAATAATTACCTCTGAAGTCACTATATGAAGTGGATGACTTCTTTTGAAAAGCCACAATTGAAAATTGAAGAGAAGAATGAAAGAGAATTGAAATGAAATGGTCTCAACCATCAAATTTTCTAAAATATTAAAAAATATAATATATAATTAAAGGAAAATATAACTGCATTCTTATAGTCTTACCTTTAAATAGAAAAGATAAGATAAAACGTATTTTTTTTCTTTTAAACTTTTTAAACTTAGAATTTTAAAAATCTTTTAATTATAACATATATAAATAATAAATAATTATTATTATTCATTAAATAAATAAATAAATTATGAATTGAGTTTTTATTTTTTAATAGGTTTCATTTTATTTTAAACTTTTTACATTTGGTGTTAATTGTAATTTTTAATATAAAAGGTAATATTTTAACTTTAACAATTTTAATATTAGTTTATTTTTTATTTTTTTATATTTTATTTAAATAGAGTTTTAATTTTTTAAATTTAATTTATTTAATAATTTAACTATTTTTATGTTTAATTTCAAAATATTTTTTTATTTGTTAATATTGTTTGTAATATATTAATGATATTTTTTAGCTACATATTTTATTAATATTTCAATTCTAATAAATTAAAATTTTATTTTTATTTTTTTATTTATCATTTATTAACATAATAATTTTATTATTTATTATTAATTTTTAAAAATTATTATTTTTATTAATATTTGGATTTTGATATATTTTGACCTTGTATTTAATTTAATTTATTTTAATTTTAATTTATTTAAGTTTAATTTTTTTATTATTTATCTTTTTGATAAATTAAAAATGACAATTAAAAAATATTAAATTAATTTAATTTATAATTATTTATCTTATTGAAATTTTAACTATTGTAGAATAGTTCTATTTTGAATTTTTATTTTAATTTATACAATAAAATGAATTTCAAAATTAAAATTTGAATTAGAATTTATGAAGTGAGAGAGAAGCTAACTTTTGATTAGTTGTTTCATGCCAACAATATAAGGATAACACATGTCCTTTGGGAGTTATGCTCAAGGTAGCATGTAATTTGATTAAGGATATGATAATTCACCTTTAAAACCTCTTGAATGTACCCATTGCACACCTAAGGAGGAAAATAGATAGAGAGAAAGAGAGAAAACAGAGAGGAAGAGAAATAGAGAGATAGAGAGAGACAAAGAGATATAGAGAGATAAAATAGAGAGAAATATGTATAGAGATAAAGATAGAGATATAGAGGAATAAAGAGGGGGAGACAAAGAGATAGATATAGGAAGATATCTAAAGAAAGAGAAAAATAGAGAAGAGGAGAGACATAGATAGATTTAGTCACATAGAGGGATATAGAGAGATAAAGAGATAAAGAGAAATAGGAGACAAAGATATATATAGAGGTAGAGCGATCAAGAGATAAAAAGAGAAAGTAGAGATAAATAGGATAGAAAAAAAGAATGAGGAGAGAGATAGGGAGAGGGAAAGAAACAAAAAGAGGAAAAGAGAGAAATATAAATAGAGGAAGATAGACGATAAGATAAATATAGAGACAAATGTGTAAGAAAGGAATAAAGAGATTGAGAGATAATAAGAAATACAGAGATAAAGAGTGAGACAGAGATATAAAGAGACATCTTTCTCTTCACATCTCTCTCTAAATAAAATAAATCATAATATGTACCTCTCTCTACATATATCTCCCTCTCTACCTATCTCTATATAGAACTTCCTATCTCTATATTTTTATCCCTCCATCTCTTCCTCTCTCATTCTCTCCCCTCCTCTCTCTCTCTCCATATCCATCTCCATCTCTATCTCCATATCTATCTTACTCTTTATCTCTCTCTCCTAGATCTATATCCTTAGCACTCCCTACATCTCTCTCTTTTCCCTCTATATTTCTTACTATATATAGCTCTTTATCTCTCTTTTTCTATCCATATCTCTTCCTCTTTCTATCCCTATCTCTCCCTCTCTCCCTATCACTCTCTTTTTTTATATCTCTCTACTCCTCTATCATCTCTCTATTTCTCTCCTTTTTTTCTCCCTCCCTATATATATATACATACATACATATATACATATATATATATAGATATATACATACATATATATATATCAATATCTCTCTCACACACACACACACACTCTCCCTATTTCTCCCTCCCTATCTGTATCTATATATCTCTATCTCACTCTCACACAAACACTCCCCATTTCTCCCTCCCTATCTCTATCTCTATCTCTTTATCTCTCCCCCTCTATCTCTATTAATTGTTTCTATCACCTCTTTTATCTCTCTCTTTCCCCCTCTATTTCTTTATTACCATCTCTCTCTATATCTCCTATTTAACCCATCTCTCCAACTCTCTCTATATATCACTTTCAATATCATTATATTTCCCCCTCCATCTCCCCCCTCTTTCATTGTCTTCCTCTTTCTATCTCTATTTTTCTATCTCCCTCTTCTTATATCCTTCCATCTCTCCCTCTATATATTTATCTCTCTCCCTTTCTTTATCTATTTCTCTCTCTTACCCCCTCTATCTTTTCCAAGTTATATCTATCTCTCTATCTCTTTTTTATATCCCTATATCTCCCTCTTTCTCTCCATCTATCCATATCACTCCTTTCTATATCTCTCTACTCAACATCTCTCTATTTCTCTCCCTCCATCTCCATCTCTCTCTCTCTCCATATCTCTATCCTATACATACACACACTCCTTATTTCTCCATCCCTATCCCTATCTCTATATCTATCTCTTTTCCTCTCTATCTTTATCTCTCCATATTTCTTCTTCCATCTCTCCCTCTATCTCTATCTCATTATATCTCTATCTCTCTCTACCCCTATATCTTTCTCTCTTCCTCTCTTTATATATCACTTCCTATATCTTTATCTAAAGTCTCTCTCTCTCTCTCTATCCCTCCCTCTCCTCTCCATATCCATCTACTTCTCCATCTCCATCTTTATCTCCTTACCGCTCTCTCTATCTCTCACTCTTCCCCCCCTCTCTCTCTCCCTCTCCCTATTGAAAACATAACATGAACCTATTGGCAATGGAGCTTGATCATCTTCTTGATTCATAGGCTTTGTTTTAGTTGTGTTTGGATCACTTTAAGTAGATGCATAGTTGATTTGAAGCAATTGCTTCTCCATTGAGACCTTTGTGGCACAAAGAACAATAATTTCTAAATGTGTAATGCCCCGCCACGCAACCCTAGAGGAAGTTACAATTCACTACTTAAACGTACCAATTTTTTTTTTTTTGTTTAAGTATAAATAACATATAAGATGAATTTATAATGCCAACAACCTCTAAGGCCACGAGACAAAGATTACTTAAAAACCCAACATCACATAACATTAACATAAACTGAAACACAAGCACTTAAGGAAATGAGACAACATACATTCCATGCAAGATAAATTTACAACAAGGATTAATAAATACCTCAAAATTCCAAATTAACATTTAAACAATAAGGTTACATCACTCATTCCCCGAATGAGGTAAATCCAATACTCATAATTAAAATTACAAATTCCACCTCGATACAAATGAGGGGTAATTAAAATACAATAAGAACTAAAAGAACAAGGCATGAGAAGCATCTGATTCCCATGAGCTCTCCAACTGAAAATCATGAACACACGAACATGAAGAAGAAGAACCAACGGACTCAAGATGCACGCCACCCGACCACGTGGAACCCAAAGGCTCCACTCCCTCCGTGCTAGGAGATAGTAACCAGGATTTCCTACACAAGACCAAGCACCTCTAGACACAAGATAACACACTGAACTGAAACAAGATCAAAACCCACAATACTTAACACAAAGGTTACAATGCTTCCAGAGTACAAAATCGAGTACCACCACTGTACAAAATAAACCAACGGTACAACACCATACCGACTGCTGTCATAGGAGGAGTGTCATCGCAAAGGCTGCATTGGTTATCCAATGGTGTTCTTCCTAGGTCCCGGCTCCCCTCTCGGGATATCCTGGTAACCTCTCACGAACCCGGCGCCATATGCCCACCAGAGCGGAATCGATTATCTTTCGAGAAGACAAGATAACGATCTTGCCATTCCAGGCCTTCCCGACTCATCTCAAGTCTCGTACAAGCCCTTGAGCCAATGAGCGAGGCTAAATTATCTTATTAATGTTCAAAGCTACTCTCTCCCTAGTAAGTTATTTTAATTTTCACTTAATTAACTAACTCTCAAACGAGTTATCCTGGGACCACTTTGGGCCCGGCGCTCGTTTGAAAGCCACTCCCCTATCGACAACACATAACTCAACCACATGCCAAGGGTAGACAATGCACTAACATTTATCACAAATAACCAAACACCTCAACAGGCATCACATCACTACGGATGTCCAAAACTGAAACCAAAACGTGCACTACCCAAGGCTAACACAAGGTTGACTACATAAAGAAACCCACATAACAACTGAAACTCGACTCAACCATGAATCACAAGGTCACACAACCCGTTCAAAGAACCAGGTAACCACTTGAGCTTACTCACACATAATCCAATAAAGCCAAAGCAAAACATAAGAGACACAACATCGTCTCAAGAAAACACTGCTGGAAGACTTACATGATCAACAAGATACGACTTAACGCCAACAAATATATAAACTCACGAATAACCACTCATAACAATAAATGAACCCATATCAGGAAGATTCACAAAGCATTCACTCTCATTTCGCAACATCGAAAGCGTACAATTAAACATTGAAACATTTCAGACACATAGGTAAGCTAATGTTCGGATTTCTTAAATCCATTCAAACACAGCTTTCATGACTTGCATTGATCTAGTCAATTGATCCCATTTCTAATCACGACATTGGAACACATAAATAACAGATCATTTACTCTAAATTTCGTAACCATATTCATAATCAACACTTTAATGATGCAGCTGCTAGTTAAAATTTAAATCCACCGTTCTCCCTAAGTTTCACTAACATAATCAAACTCAAGGTATTTTAATAAATAACATTTCAATTAAATCACTTAATCCATTTTGTAACATAGGTTACTCCAACAACTAAAATCAATATTCAAATAAAACATAAGATTTTCTAAACTCCACTCTTGCCGCTAAAGCACGACGATAATCGTCTTAAGACATTTGGACTATGATACCCCTAACGCATCTAATTAGAATAAACCACCACTGCGAAATCCATACAATTAAATATAAAAGCATAATGACAGGTCGAATACAACAAATATTCAAGTTTGAATATACCTTCATATACAATTATATTTGATTTAACAACTACTATTTTAACAAGTAATTTAAAACCCTCAATATTTAAAAATATATCAAATAACTTATATCATTCAATTAAACATTTCTAAAAAACCTTATGATTTAACAAATAGAATTAAAATATATTTTAATCTTAAACCAGATTTCATTTAATTAAATAACTGAATATTAAATACATTATATTTTATATAATATATAATATTAAATATTATAAATATTATATAAAAATATAATATAAAATAATATTTATTTAAAAATTTAAATTCTAATAAATAAAAAACCAAACAACTTTGAAAAGGCAGGGTCGGCCCTAGTCGTGCTCCCCGCCTTCGTGGGCGTGAGCTGTGCATAGCACACACCACCGCCTCCCAGGGCGTGGGTCATGCAGGTAGCCACGCTTTTGGCTGGTGCCGGCGTCGCAGACAGCCGGCATCAAGCCTCTGGCGACTGAGTCAGTGGTGTTCTCACAAGATAGCGACCGCTACCGGGGGGCGGCGGCGCTTAGTGGGTGGGGTTTGACCTCCCACCTCCCCAACAAAACAAATTTTTAAAAAAAATAAATTTAATAATATTAAAATTTCCTGCGTTTTTTCTCAAACGCATTTACCAGAAATTTTCTGGGTTAGACCAGAGATTTCAAAAATTTCCTCAAATAACAATTATATGGCAAATATTAATGTGGGTATTCCATATATTAAGATATATGTTGTATTCACAATTATACATACCCAAAAATTGATTTCTAACCCAAATTGCAAAACTAAACCAAATCCAATTCAAAGGATATAGAACTTATTTTTAAAATAAGCAAATGGGTTTTCCAAAACATGTTTGAACATTGAGTTTTCTATTTCTTTGGATTTTTTTCTTTCTATTTCTCAATCCATTTACCATTTTGCAAATTGAAAGCTTTTCCATGGATGTTTATTGAATCTAAAACTATGTTTCCAATCATTCCAAAATGAGCAAGTAGGTGAGAGGGGAAAGTATAAAACCTTATGTTTTCTCCAAGATTTGCAAGCTTCCACATGGAGATTTCCAAGCAATCCTTCAACTCACCATTTTTTTTGCCTCCTCCAAGCCTCTCCACCAAAGCAATCAAACCAAGAACTCCATGGAGAGAGAGATTGAAAAGAAACCCTAAAATAAAAATATATCCTTTTCCTAACTTTTCAAATTCAAATCCAAATTCTAATTCTAATTCAAACTCACATTCAAATTAAATTCCAATCCAAAATGCAACTCACTTTCAAATTCAAATTCAATTTCAAAATTCCTATTTCAATTTCAACACAAATATCTTTTACCAATTAGTCAACCTTTTTTTTGAAAATATCTCTTCTACCCCAAAGTCTTTGCATAAGAAATATTTGAATTTTTTAATAACTCTAACCCATTTCTATTTCCAATTTGAATTCCAAACATTTTAACATTTTCTTTCAACAAAAGCATTTAAAACTTTTAGCACTTTTAATTCATAGGGATAATTTAATTAATTCACACAATTAATTCAAATTATCAATAAAATAAGTCTAATTCGAAATTAGATTATTTTATTAATTCAATTAAATTAATTAACTAATCACTAATTTTTCAACATCTCAATAAGACAAAACATTCATCATTTAAATTTTCAAAAGCTATTTAATCACTTTTAGCTTGCAACTAAACACATTTAGTCATTAATCAAACTACGCAAGCCATTAAATAAACTTTAACTTGAAATTAAATAAACACTCAAAGGGGAACTGACCAAGATAAAACAACTGACCCCGACGACAACCCAACAACATGCTATGACTAGGGTGACGACCTGGTTCGGAAACCCTAGCTACTATCTCCCAATTAATTTCCGTTGGTCAATGGACACGCTCAGACCTGGAAACCAGGTGGAGTCGATGTCATGTACCTGCCAACCTGCAACAAAGAGCATGTCGAACGTGCATATATACATAATATGATCAGACACACCGTGAAGAGGAAATCTCAGAATCGTAGGGCACTCGCAAGCGAGTGATACAACCCCGTCCCCTTCACCAATACAAAATCACTAACTGACAAAGCTAACATTATTAACATAATCAAAGCATAAAGCATCATTAATTCACATGTTAACATGATCGAAGCATAACATAGGAAAACATTGCCTGATTATCAGAGTACAAAAAGGAGGGGTGTTACAAAATGTCCTAATGATTGGACTCATGTATATTACACAAATGTATGCAAAAACTGAATCAATTTTTTCCCTAATTTACCTTTCATATATCTTTGACATACACATTGCACACTAAGATGCAATTGATAGTTGGATATGTGCAGTATCATCTTGGAAAAAATAGGCCCTTAAGTGGCAAAAAAATAAGAAAAATCAAAGTTAGACAACTTGACGTAAAAATTTGAATAGGTTATCTATATTATTTCAAAAATATATAAGTATAGAATCTGTAGAAAATTGAATGTAGTTTCTAAACTACTAGGTTTGTTTTAAAAAATCTATTTGGTGAAAATTTAAAATTTCGTGGAAAAATAAGAAGTAGGTGTCCGCCTAACCACCTAACCACAATAAAATGATAATATTTTTTATAATATCTTAGATATAAGTAGAGGACTCATGCCCCATGTGATGCATATTTTTTTGTAATTTTTTAAGTAAATAATTAATTATGAATTTTTATTACAACTTTTTAAATAACATAAAAACTTGTATGTCGACCACCTTAACTTGGTCAAAACTTCATGAAATTCAATTTTTATTTTTTTAATCCTATAGTATGTGAAGCATAGAATGCGATGCATATTTTGGATTCAAAAATGTAACATTGTTTGAAAGCTATAGATGTTTTTCAATCACCTATCAATCAAGACTTGAGTCGTAATTTGAATAGAGAATGAATAATAATTACTTATTAAATTCAAAGTAAAGCATAATTTATATCGGTGGAAAATTGAGAATCTCCTTTAAAAACCCTTTTTGTTTCATCAATTTTGGGTAAAAAAATAGTCATAAGCGACATACCCATCATATTGCCACTTTTTGGCCCATCATGATCCTACACATACCCAGTTATAATATATATAATCTTTTATAAAAGTAATTTATGAATTGAAATATTCTTATTTAATTTTCTTGTTAATTAATTATATATTTATAATTAAAATTGATTTTATTTTTTAATGTAATATTTTTTTTATTATTCTCTTAAAAACAAATAATTTTATTTTAAGAAAAAAAAAATTAATAGATTTTACTAAACTTAACATAATTAAAACTATTAAAAATAAAGAAGGTTTATTAATTACCATTCAACTTAGATAGATGCAAATAAAGATGGACTATTATTTTATCTTTTTAATCAATTGCAATTATATTTTACTCTTTAATTCTTTTCTCAATTGACTAATTTATCTTTTATGTTTTTTAGTAAGGATGTACTATAAAAGAGCATGTTTTTCCATTATGTGTAAGAGTACTTAATTCATGTCTTTTACAAATTTTAAATTTTTTATTAAAATACATTTTATTTTTTAATGATTTTATTAGCTTGTTTTTATTTTAATAAATGTTTGTATTGTTGTAGAGGAATATAGAGCATTATTAAAAAAATTATTTTAATTAAACAAATGTAATTAAATAGGTGTAAATTAATTTAGATATATAGATCTAACTTATATAAATTTATATTTAATTTTTTATATTTTAGAAATTAAATGTTTTTTAATGATTCTTTTTAATAAATTTTATTTTCTTGATGATATTTTTTATTGATAAATTGCGGTATGTAGGACCACTTCCTTATGTTATAAAAAAAAAATGTAATATTATTCAAGAAGATGTATAGACAAAAATGGTGCCTACAACTCACCACCACCCACTACTAACTAATTTATCAACAAAAGAAAAGTAAACATTAATTACAAACAAAAAAGACCCTGACATGATCATAATAGAAATTAATTATGTTCTTGTATAGCAATCTACACCAAATTCATATTCCAAAAGCAAAGTCCTAGTTTTCCAAGCTTAACAATTCTAACCCTACAATTTCCTTTCAAAATTTTATGGATTCCAATGCCCTATTTATTTGGTTTGTCTCTATTTGAATCTCACTATTGTGTAGAAAATTACATATTAGCCCCATGATAATTTCATCCTTAATGAAAATAGTTGATTTAGAATAGGAAATCCATACCTAGGAACTATATCAGCCAATAAATCCTTCAATCCTCTCAAAAAATTTCTCTTGAATAAACTCTTCATTACAAAAATTATCACCTCCTTCTCTTCCCCTAAATTCATATTAAGAAATAATGCATCATACCCACATTATTTAATCCATTTCCTACATAACCCCATGAGAGAAAAGTATGCATGCAAGCTTACATAATAACCATAATACATAGATCAAAATAGACAACAAGATAACACAAAATATACCCCGAGAAAACCCTCAATAGAGAAAAACCCAGCCTCTAAAAGCATTCTTACTCCATCTATTATTCAAAAATAAAACAATGCATGTAGTTATAGAGTTACCATGAATACTTCTAAAGCATCAAGCCTCTCCAATGCATCTTCCATGCGTCCAAGCATGAATCCACACATCCCATGCCATGCTTCACATATGTACTCCTTAGAAAGACTCAACAATGACAACCCACTCACCCAGCCAACCTTAACTACTATTCATGTGTTTTCTCTTATAGACACAAGCTCACACAAATACAACCAAGTGGTAAGATAAAACCATGTGCCACAAAACCATTGACCCCTCATTTAATATTGGTTACTAAGTTTTCACTTTATGAAATATTTCCCCAATATTAAATTAATTAGCCTATGTTTGCAACACATAAAATAACAAACCAATGTTACAATACAACTTTACAAGTGGTCCCCAAATAATTACCTAGTGTGGCTAAACACACCTCCTAGGTGCACCACAACTAAATAATTATTTAATTATAATATATAATATAAAATTTTATGCAATGGTGTACAACACCATATCCCAACATTCTCCCACTTGTTGTATATATTGCATATGGTTCAATCAATGAAATATATCATCATATCCATATATGAAACCACATGAATCTCCAACATACTCTCATGCTCCATCAAGATACCTAAAATAATAACAAAGTGATCACCATCTCAAGCAAGAACTCCTCTCATCTTGCAACGTGCCACCTATGAAAGAAAAGGAACATGCCAAGGTGAAGATACACCAATCCAAAGAACACAAGCATCAAATTTAAGTGATAACAAAGGCTCCAAGTTGTTGTCAAAGGTAAAAACCCACATGATCAGAAATAACATCCACAAAAAATGCTAATACATCCAATCATCCATACCTCCTAGGTATCATCAACATCACTAAACTCATTCCAACAACATATGCAACCCATAAACCATAATCACAAGCTCCTTGTATCAAACCTGTTAATGAAGAACATACATATCCAGGAACTTCCACTACATGGGTAATGTCAAAGCATATCAATTATACCAATCAACACTATATCAAGGTGTGATAAATGATTAAAGCATGAAGTAACAAGAACAATCATAAAGATCCACGCATGCAACACTAACAACTAGATACTCTCTCACAACATGTCAACACAATCCTCCCAAATCATACAAACATGAACCTCTAAGAAGGAACCATAGAATGAAGAGATAAAACCTATAAACCATAACATGTCCTTCTACCAACACCACAAAGTGTTATGTTATGTCAGTATGATCTCCTTACAACCCCAAATAAAAAGCCTCAACAACACCCATCCGCTCAATCTCATAGATCAAATGAAATATATGAATAATTTAATTACAACATGGATGTAAGTCTCTCTAGCCAAGGAAATCAAACTCAATGTATCCATTCCCAAAATAGGAAATCAACCCAATAATAATCTCCTAAACTCCTCATCAATAAATGATAACATAAAATAATATACACAAGGAGATAACCAATTTAAACATCTTTCAAAATGAATCCTTCATAACTAACTATCCATAGCTCAAGATCCATATGTATGAAAGATAAAGCATAAAACATAACAAATCTAAAAGTAGGATGGTAAATACATATTAGATGATAAACCATCAAGTAGACCAAGAGTGGGGAATGAGAATGCTCCTCCAAGATAACCAAGTCATCATGACAAGCACTCCAAGAATAATCTCCTCTATAGGTCCATCATGAACTCACGTCCATATCTAGGTGAAGGCTCCCTAGTTTCCATGCTGAAACCTCAAAAGAGTAATTGTCTCAATAAAATATCTCTAATCACAAGAGAAATCCAGCCTCACCTAAGTCTCCGTGTATCCATGAGCACCTAAAACTGATCAATCTATGCTAATCTCTAAAAGAAACACCTTAGTATCATGAATCTCCCAAGAAAATGACCAATGTACTCAATACAAAGAGAACCAACAAGATTAATGTCAAATCTCTAATCATGGAATCAAGAATCTATCATGACAAACCATCTAGACTCCTAGGAGATCACATGCAACAATTTAAACATCTTAGTCTCAAGAGAACCTATATCATGTCAAAACTCTAATATAGAACCAAGAGTACATCACATTGACATAATACCAATCACACTCTAAACAAATAATCAACATCTCCAATCACATGAAGATAACCATCTCCTAACAATGAACATGTAAATATGAAATAACTCTTTTTTAGCAACAGGATCTAAGAGCTCCTCCAAGACATTCACAAAAAACTAAAGAAGATCATTCATCACCAATGATGAATCCACATCATTGCAAACAATTCCCACTAAACCATGATACGAAGCTACATATGACAAATGTTGTGATGACTATCTCCTAAATGAAGATAATCTAGGTCCACACACACTTAGCCATAATCTCAATAGCTTCAGAGAATAAGTAGAACCAAGATCTCTAAGCCAAGAAGATACAACCACCATAAAAAACATCAGCAATCAATCCTACACCACCAAATCATCACTGTCAAAAACTCCAATTGAAAAGTGTAACCAAGCTATCATGACATCATGATAACCCACATTCTATATGTCCTAACAAGCAAATAATCAGGTACTCTAGTCACCCATCCTCTCATCCCAGAGCAACATACCAATGCACAAATAACCACAAACAAGGTCAAATAACAAATTATTCATCAAAATTGAACCAATCTCATGGATATAGATAGTCCACACTATGTCATCCCATTGTAACCAAATAGGTGATAATCCCATACAACTGCATAACTCATAGATACCAAACAATAAATCATACAAACTCATTATCACATTAGTAATCCGCAAACCAAGATATCAAAGAAGATAATCCTATAAACAACAAGACTCAAACACAAAATCAACCATAGATCTAATTTTCTAAACATGTCCACAAACAAGTAACCATAGTTAAGAAACCAATAGAGCATCCAGGAGATAAGAGCAACCTCCTAACACCAAACTATAACACCAACAAACAACCACATACATGATCATGTCGTGCTAATGCTCAAATGTACTTGCATATCCTTGACACTATAATCATCATCAATGTTGTACCTACACTCAACTATCACCCACATGAGACTTGAAGTCTCTGCCCATGTCAACCCATGTCCTCAAAACCAAAGACAACCTATGTACCTGTCACCATAAAATTTCAACTCTGAAAAGCACATGTAACTTGTAACAAGAAGCACCAAATTGATAATTATATGTACCATCATAAATATCACATAAAAGCATGTACTTCCTCAAGGTTTCACCTCTTGACTCATCTGAATGTTCACATAATCACACCCCAAATCTTAGGCACCTACAAGTGATCAAACAAGTACCAACCTCTATTTGCACTACAAATTAAAAATATACATGATCCACTATGTATTAAACTACACATGCTCTCCAATGCCTATTTCAAATAAAAATTCTAATTTCATATGCAAGATTATTCTCAAAACTGTGAAACTGAGAAATTCTAAATTTTGGGCCCTAAAAACTAATGGAACCAAACCTATACCACTGTGTAGCTCTTAGAACTAACTTTCCAACGACTACAATAAGTTGAAATTTTGACATCTTGGGTGAAAGTTATGTCTGTTTGATTTTTTTTCCCAATTTGGCTTGTGGAAGGAAAATTGGTGGCCCCTGGGTGGAGCCACCGGTGGTGCACTAGCAACACTATGGTTGCAGAATAAGCAACAAATTTTTAAAATATATTAACTTTTTATCAATGTTTTAAGGCTATGGTTTTAATTTTTTATTTGTGCCTACCAAGGGGCTTATGGTTGGCCCTATAGTTCCTCATGGGACTGGGAATGGGGAAGCCAAGGGCCTCAACCCACTAGCCAAGAGGTCAATGCCATAGATAGATTAGGTGGTGTACTATCGATCGACTTGTGAGTCTATGTACTACCGACTACACAGGCGTACTGCCAATTGTTATAGGCATGGGGGTCTATGAAACCCCTCCCCCTCAATATTTTTTTTAGATTTAAATTTTAAAATATTTTTTAGATTTTTAAACTTTATTTATTTATTTTTAATATTTTTCTATAGACTATGAAATTGGATAGCTGTATAGGCTTTTTTTTTTTGCATTTTTTCATAGTGGCCAAAATAGGGAAAATTTTATATCATTTTTCATTTCTCATCCAATCCAATGGTGAGGTCCATTTTATCTCAAGAGGCCATCCATAAAATTTCCTCTAAAAAACCCTCATATGAAAGCACAATCTAAGAAACCCTTTTGACCCAATTTTTTCAAGCCTTAGATCTGCAATAAACCCAACAAATATCCAAACCCCAATAAACCCAAATCTATAAAATGACACCTACACATGTGTTTCATATCTTGTAATTCCTCAAGATTCAAATTTACACAAAATTTGATCAAACAAGGGTTATAACAAAAATTAGGAGCTTACACCTCCCATAACCATGAAAGCTTTGATACCACTTATTAGGAAATAATGCATCATACCCACATTTTGTAATCTATTTCATACTTAACCCCATGAGAGAAAATAATGCATATAAGACTACATCATAACCATAATGCATAGATCAAAATTCTAGACAAGCCATAAGATAACATAAGATATACCTTGGTAAAAACCTCAAGAGGAAAAAACTAGCCTCCAAAAGCATCCATACTCCATATATTATTCAACAATAAAACAATACATGCACTTACAAAGTTACCATGAATACTTCTGAAGCATCAAGCCTCTTCAATGCATCCTCCATGTTTCCAAGCATGAATCCACACATCATATGCCATGCTTCACATATGTACTTAGAAAGACTTAAAAATGACATCCCACTTACCCAACCGACCTTAACCACTAATCATCTACTTTCTTTTATAGACACAAGCTCACACAAATGCAACCAAGTGGTAAGATAAAACTTGTGCCATAAAACCATGTGAACATAAAACCATTGACCCCTCATTTAATATTGGGTACTAATTTTTCAATTTATTAAATATTTAACCAATATTGAATTACTATTTTATGTCTCCCACATATAAAATAATAAGCCAATGTTACAAGATAACTTAACAAGTGGTCACCAAATAATTACCTAGTGTGGCTAAGCATGCCTCTTAGGTGCACCACAACTAAATAATTATTTAATTACAACATTATAATATAACCTTTTATGCAATGGTGTACACCATCATATCCCAAAAATACAAAAGCATGCCAAAAAAGATGAGTTTCTACCATGAATTCTTCATTTAAATCTGTTAAATATTGAACATGACAATCCATTCCTTTGATTTTTTAATGTTCCCTTTTTAGAATTAAAAAATTCTATTTTTTTATATTTTTAATTTTTAAAACAAAAAAAAACTTAAACTTGAAACCAAATGCTAACCACAACTTCAAGTAGCTAGAAAATCATAAGTCAAAATCCCCATATACTAATATAAACCCTCTAATGGGTGATCCCACAATAGTGGTTTACAATTTTTGGCCAAACTAGACACTGAAATTATTTTTTTAAACTAAATCTTCACATTCAGGCACCTATAGTGGGTAAACCATGAAGAATTTGAAGATGATGCAAACTAGAGTCTCATCACATTTTGTCTGTAGATTCTAAAAATATTTTTTTCAAAATTTTTGGAATCAGATTCCACTTCTTTTTCCATCTCCCACGAAAACTAGTTTTTTTCAAAAAACATTTTAAAAAGTGACACACCCATAACGATAACTTTTTTCCATGAAGGATAAAATTCTAATTCTTCAATTTAGATTCGTAACTTCAATATCTAGTGCTTCCACTTGGTTAGATAGTTTTTATTGAATTTTTTCTTTAATCAAGTTTCAAAGTCAAACCAATTACAATTCAAACACATATGGACCGTATAATGCATAACTTTTTTTGTATATATCAAAAAAAAATTCTATTGGATCAAGGACTTCAATATCTGGTGCACTCATATTTTTTATTTTTATTTTTATAATCTGCTATTTTTCCACATGTGCAAACAAAGACCTTCATTTTCAATGAAAACCTATGTTTAATAAAACTAAAATATCAAATACATAATAAAACCAAAACATATTAAAATTATATTCGTTGGATAGCTCATTCTAAGGACTACTTGATTCTAGTTGGGTTTGTGAATATTCTTCCATTTTCATCCTCAAACCGAGCTTCGAAGTGCCAAAATTCAAGTTTTTTTTTTGTCTCAGGGGGGATGAGGAATAAAGGGGGTTCGAGCGAACACCTAGGGGTTCGAGCAACCACTAGGGGTTCGCTCGAACCAGGTTCATTCAAAGCCCCCTTCTATAAGGGGTTTTGATGGCTTTTTTGGCGGGAAAGTATTAAGAGGGTTCGGCCAAACATAGGTTTTACCGAACCCCTAATTGGTTCGGTCGAACCATTAGGTTCGTACAAACCCCTAAAATCAAGTTTTTTGCAATGCATTCATTTTTTGTGAGTTTTCCTTCCTCACTTCAATTGTAAACCATTATTGTGGCTTCACCCTAATACATTGAAATAGAAAGTCTAACATGTAAAATAATAATTTCATTAAATGTGCTTGTTGATTTATGTATGAACAAGAAGTAATGAAGCCCTAGAAAAATAAATACCAAGTATGCTCATTGATTTGTGAATTCAAAAATATATAAAAAACTTATAATAGTAATTACACTTAGATCTAAATTGAAAACAACAATTGTCATCATAGAAATATTAATTAGAAACAACAATATGAAACCCTATATCCAATCCCTATAATTATGGCAATTGGAAACATGATTATAAATATTGATATAACAAAATTTATCACTTTTTTTGCAAAAAGAACAACCAAAAATCACTAATAAATATATATTTGAATGATGCAATACCAAATTAGATCTTAGACCCTCTAAGAACTCATGGTTGATGCTAAAATGGTGGCAATTTTGTTTTATAGTAACAATGAGACTAGGAGGTGTATGATGATGATGTATGATAGAAAAAACCTTAAATAAAGTCTATTTTTCTATAGTAACTGTAGACACCTAAAAATGGTCTAGAGAATCTAATTACTTAAATATGATTTATTTGATTAATTAATCGTAAATTCATCTACTTAGTAAATAAATAGAAATATTTATTTATATTAATTTCACTATTAATTTTTCTATCTCATGACATTTCTTCTTAATTAAATAAAGATATCCTAAAATCTTTAATTTAATTGTCATATTCCTTCTATTTTAATTTAATAAACAACTTCTATAGTTTATTTTATTCAATTATTTATCTCTCTTTTTGCTAATTTGAATAATCATAAAATATTCAAATAAATGCATAAATCAAATCCCTCTATTCACTCATCAATAAAATTAGATTTTTCAAATCTAATTAATGCAACTGGCATTCACGGGAAAAGCCTCGAGGACAAACCTACAAGAAATCCTCTCAATCTTCTGCCTCAAATATTTCCTCTCATCTTGCCTAGTGTTCTCATGGGAAGGAACAATCCTCCATGATCAGCTCCACCTTCTCATCTCGTACCATTCAAATCTCTAGATTGAATCTCAGCCTTTGTTGTGTTACCCCTGTGCAAAACTGTTGCCGAAAATCTATATATACAGCCTTTTGAAGCATGAAAATCACTCGAAGAATTATCATCTTTTATGCAAACCTACTATGCAGTAATTACTACTTAAGCAATCAAGCAATCGTTAGCATTAGCATTTTAGTATCATCATAGCATCATGGCATCAATAGATTTCATATTGAACGACAACATCATTAGTTTTTACTTGAGCTTCCATGTAACAGGTTTCATGTCAGGAGATTTTATGGTAGTTCCATATCATTTAGGAATCATTAGCAATCATCACATCATTGCATTTAGCATCTATTTCATTCTCTAGATAGACATTTTAAACAGTTACAGTGCTTACAAATCTGAGAGCTTTTGAAATTTGATAAATCTTTGGAGATAGGAGACAATGGGATGCTTTTAGGCTTTTCAGTGTTTTAAATTAGTTTAATTGTTGATTAATCTTGATATAATGTTTCATTAAGAGGTGTATTTAATTGTATTTAGTTTAAATTTTTCCACACTTACATTTTGGCGCCCACTGTGGGGCCGTACCCCATGCTTTTAACAACTTTTTTCTAAAAAAATTTCATACAAGAATCTAGCGTAATTTGTTTTAGCGCGATCGAAAGATTCTATAGTGCTTTTGAGGAGAAGTATAGCACTTTGAAGGACTGTTCTAGCGCTTTTGAGGAAAAGTATAGCACTTTAAAGGACTGTTTTCGCTTGCTTCAATTCTACAATCCAGCACAAGCCAACAGTAACATCTAGCATCTTTTTTAGCGCGTTTCTAAAATCCTATAGCACTTCGGCCTAATTCTATAGCACTTTTGATAAATTTTATAGTGCTTCTGACACTTCTTTTAGCGCATCCAAGAACAAAGTAAAAAAAAAAATTGAAAAAAAAAACAACTCTGTTTTAGCGCTTTTGAGGAATTTTGTAGCGCTTTTGACCTATGTTTTAGCGCTTTGACAGTCAATCTTAAAATAACCATATCTTGGTCATACAGAGGTCTTTTTTGAATTTTTTTTTTGAAATGGGCTAGAATTTCATAAGCTATGCAATGGTATAGGTATTTCTTACTTTTTATAGAGTTAAAATTTTCAATTTTACATTTAAAGTCAAATCGCATTGTAACTTGGTCTAAGTTTTAGGGTTTTTATGCTTAATCATTCATCTAACCCTTATATCTTCTTATTTCTTCATCTCATCTAAAATTTTTGAGCATTTATTACAGGTTTTAAGAAGAACATGGAGCATTTAAGTGAAAGAAAGCATTTGATATCCATTGTAATAGTGTTTTCAAACACTCATGGGAAAATAACCCATCATATGTTATTTTTCATTCATGCTTTAGGACCAACTAGCATTACTTTGGGCTTAAAATTAACCATCTACACAAGATTTGTAAAATTTGGTTAAAAAGAACATTGAAACTCATTGGTTTTTGGATTTGGACTTAAAATGAATCAATCTAGGATAGACACTTCTTCAGTTGGTTTTAAAATGAATTAATCCTAGGATAGTCACATTTTCAATTGGACTAAAATTTATCAATCTAGGGTAGTCACCAAACTTTTCAATGTGGATTTAAAATTTACACCATGTCTTTTTGTGAAGCAGCATCTTCACATATATAGAAAATTGTAGTTTGGGCTCTAAAAATTGAACAACTTGATTTCTATGTTTGTGTGGTGATAGGCATATGTTTTCCCCTTAATTGGGTGATCCAAAAAGCCAGACTCATCATTTTTATGCATTCTTCAAGTTTTATTACATCCTTTAGAAGGCCTACCGTAGTGGAAAAAAGTACTCACCCTACGGGAACAACCTATGTGGGTTCAAACCAAAGCCAATTTTTTCCACCCCACTATAAAATTTAAAGAAAATCTAGGGAAACCCACTTTTCTCAAAAGTGTGCAAGATAGCCATCCCAAAAACCTTTGTTCTAAAGGTTGGGAGGTCTCCTGAGGGAGTTTATCACTTGCTGCTCCAAACGGAAACCCTTTCTAAGAACCTAGTGTAGTATCTAGCCGAGTCAGTAACCAGACATTGTAATACTCACAGTGCAAGGGGAGGGAAGAATTTACCCCCAAGACACTCACCATATAATTACCAAGGACTGTTTGCTCAGGGGATCAAGAAATCTAACCTTGAGTACACACCTGGAAAAGACAAAAACACGAGCGCCCTCTAGGGGGTGACACGGTTGTGTGAGTCGACACAATTTTAAGTTGTGGGCTATCGAGTATAACAATGACCTTTTGACCTTAAGAGTGAGTCTATCTGAAGTACATTTTTCTTATCAAACCAATGAAAATAGGACCATGCGTGGTTCTTTTGAACATACACTATTTTTAGATTACAACTCTTAAAAACAACTATCTTCATTTGAGTGTTGTGTATTTCAAAATCATTAAAATCTAGATAAAGATCATCCAAAAAAAAAAACAACACAAAAGAGTCAAAACAGGATCAAATAGTGAAATTTATGATTAGGGATTGGAAATCCACAACATTTTTCAAGAAATCCCTCACAACAAGAGTCAATGATCCAAAGAATAGGAAATTGAAACTCAAACCACCATGGCCAAAATAGATGAGGATCAATTGAATGCTTTATCTCATCAAATGAAAAAAACTTCAACAACAAATCTGGGACATACAAAGGGAAACAAACATAGAAAGATATCTGCTTCTAGACATCTATCCATATCCTCTTGACCAAACAATGAACATGAGACCTTCACCCAAAGCTACATCATCCAAGTTCAATGTCATTGAATTCTTGCAAAAGTTCAATAAGCCCAAATCTAAATCCTCAAACACAAATGATATTGAGCAATCTTGTCATGTCATGCATTTATCTCCATCCACCATAAGCCAAAATAAACCTCAAGATTCTTTCACTCAAGTTAACAATTCCATCCAATCATCCTTTTCTACCATATCTTCAACATCCAATGATTCTTGTCAATCTCTCAATCCAAAGCATGCTAGCATAGACTCCCCTACACATCAAGATCAAAATATTCTTTCCACTCCATCCAATGATATCAAAATTCCATAAAATATTCCAATCCTTGATCAAGATCCCATTTCTCAAGAATCTTATGGCGATCCCCTCCTTTCAATTTTCATCCAAAACAATTCCCTTCCATCTCAAGAGACAAGTATCCTTCCAAGTTCTTCTTCCACATCATCTAATCAATCCATAACATCTCATGATTCTATTGCATCACAAGAGCATGATAGTTCTTCCATCCTATCTAATGATGTCTTACTAATTGATGATCAAGATATGCTTTCTACAAAATCTCATGATTCCCTTCCTCATCAAGATCAAGATATGCTTCCATTCAAGGATACCCTTTCATCCCATGAAGATGATTATCCTTCTGATGATCAAGATATGCCTTTCATACCACTTCATAATCCTTTTCCAAGTCAAGATCAAAACACCCCATCATCCCCATGTCAAGAGCCTATAACACCTATTCAAGCTATCCATGAACCCCACACCTATAAATTGGGTTCCTGGGTATGTGCAGGATCATCATGGAAAAACAAAAATTAGAAAAATTAGAGTTAGGCAACTTGACATAAAATTTTGAATAAGTTATCTATATTATTTCAAAAATATGTAAGAATAGAATCTGTAGCAAATTGAATGTAGTTTCTAAAAAACTAGGTTTTTTTTTTAAATCTATTTGGTGAAAATTTGAAATTTCAATGCAGAGTACTTAAATTTCGGGGAAAAATAAGAAGTAGGTGTCTCTGACCACCCTAAACACAATAAAATGATAATATTTTTGTATAATATTTTAGACATAAGTAGAGGACTCATGTTCGGACGTAATACATATTTTTTTGTAATTTTTTCCAAGTAAATAATTAATTATGATTTTTTATTACAACTTTTAAAAAATATAAAAACTCGTATGTCTGACCACCTTAACTTGGTCAAAACTTCATGAAATTCAAATTTAATTTTTTTAATCCTATAGTATGTGAAGCATAGATTGTGATGCATGTTTTGGATTCTAAAAATGTGATACCATTTGAAAGTTATAGATGTTTTACAATCAGCCTATGAATCGGGACTTTAGTCATAATTCAAATAGAAAATGAATAATAATTATTTATTAAATTCAAAGTAAAGCATAATTTATATTGATGGAAACTTGATAATCTCCTTTAAAAACCCTTTTCATTTCATCAATTTTGGGTAAAAAAAATTTGTCAGCCACATACCCTACAAATACCCATCATATCGCCACTTTTTGGCCCATCATGATCCTGCACATACCCTCCTCCACCTTTATCCATTTTGGTTTACTTCCAACACCTATCCTCTCCTCCATATCATATCCTCCTCAAAATGGACTTGCATCTTGTTTCACAAACAATACATATCCCATTGGTAAACGAATGTGTCAAAGTATGAATTACAAAGGAAAAGGATTAGGCCTTCATGAGCAAGGTATCCTAGAACCCCTTTCTGTTCAAAAAAACCTATATCACCAAGGCCTTGATTATACACCTAAGTGTCCTAGTCCATCAGACCTACCATCTATTTTAGGTCCTCATCCTAATCCACCAAACATTCCATCTATCCTAGGTCCTCATCCTAGTCTATCAAACCTTCCCTCTATCCTAGGTCCATATCCTATTTCTCAAGAACAACAAAGGCACACATCCTTGATGCCCTTTCAAAATTATACCCACATGAACTCATCCATAATACCTCCATATCATTCATCTCAATCCACCCCTCCCATTGCTCTTGGAAGCAATTTGGGTGCCAAATATCAAAAGCTTCTATATCAAAATCCACATGTATCAAAGGATCAACATGTCTCCTCAAAGAGACATGCAAAAATAAAAGAAAATTTGATCCAAAATAAAATAAAAATCTAAAAGGCCACAAAGGCCCATCAAAGCAAAAAGGAAATTTTCAAAGACCACAAAGGTCCATAAATCAAAAAGAAAAATGTCAAAGGCCACAAGGCCCACAAAGAAAAAATCAAAGTCAAAAGTCATGTGGATTTCTAAAAGTCTCATAGAAGTAGTAAAATGTAAATTGGCATATAAATTTGCTAATCCAAAAGCTTTCTCCAATTTTCCATCTAATAACCTATCACCTTTCAAATCCATTTTTCCTCCATCACTCCACCCTTCAAGGTGTGTGCCAATGTTGATCTTTCCATCCTTTCCATCTATCCATCAACAGGCCTTCCAACCTCCTATCCATTATCCAACATTCATCCCCCATCATTCTCCTTTAATCCAAACCTTTGCATAAGTCCTTAGATTCTTCCATCATATCATTAATCTGCCAACATTTAGGAGTCTAATTCCCATTTCCATGGTTTATTAGAGGGATATTTGGTTGTGAAACTTGATGCTTAAGTCCTTCCTCCATATCCCTATCATCCATATCCTATCTTCCATATTCCTCTTGCACTCTACACTTAGGGACAAGTTTCATCCATCTTATCATTCATGATCATTATCCTTTCTATGCTCATTCCTTACATTTCCACCTTTGATCTTGACAAGGCTAAGGATCTTCTTGAACATCGTATATCTTATCCTATACACTTTATCCATATCTTTCATCTTATCCATATTCCATCATTCTTACTAAATACATCATTTTTTCCTTTCCTCAGTCTTGATTAGGAATAGGGGCAAAATACTTGGGCCTTGCGTCTGTATCTTATCTAGTTGATCTTGATCATCACCATTCATTATCTTTATCCTTGCTTTCTTCCATTCCATATCTCCTAGCTTATCAAAATCCATGTCATCATGTCCCTTTGCAACCTTCAATCTTATCATGCAAATCATATTTGAGCCTAGCTATAAAACATTATCCAATCCTCATATCTTTTGTCAATAAATCATCAAAAATCATCAATCTTATCGTACTTAGGGGAATCAATGATCCTAAGTACTTATCATCATCATGCCTTATGGAATCGATCATTCCTGGCATCTTAATCAATCAACCATTATCATCTTTTGACAAGAGATATGTTACTTGTGTGACATGTTTTGTAGTGAATCTTTCATTTTGATCTATCATTTATCCATGGTTGCATTACCCCTATTGTGGGGCATCTTGTTCCTTCAATTAGTCATATCATCTCATTTCATCTTAAATATCCTAAAAAATTCAAAAAGGAAAAGAAGCTACAAAATACAAACAAATAAAAAATCAGAAAACAAAAAAAAAAATTATTAGAAAAGAGAAAAAGACAAAAAAAATAAAAAAAAGAATGAAAAAGTGCAATAAAAACATATAGTGAAAACCTGATAACAGGCGCTATTTGTGATTCAAATCAACTCTCCCATTTATTTGGACTCATGTCATGGTTGTTGCTTTCACAATCTTCATTTTTGCATCCATTATCATATCATATCACATGGTCATGTCTCACCCTGGCCTAAGGGCAACATTTGAAAATCATTAGGGGCAACATAAATCTTGAGCTTCACAAAATGGACAAAAGCAACAAAGAGAGTAATTAAAACACAACCCAACATGGAATATCAATCACCATAAAAAATGTACCAAAAATCCATATCACAACAGAAAATCTAAAAACAATTCAAAAAGTCAATATCAAAAAAATCCAAAAACATGAGTCGGTGTCAGTTGAACTATGTGGTCTCTGCATCTATAATGTAGGCAAGGCTAATCTTTGATCAGCCCCAAGGCCCCTAGGATAGGTCTTTAGGTTAGTTTGATCCAAAATCTTGAAAACACAAAAACATCACAAAATTAGGATGGATGATCTAATCTAAATAATGATTGAAATACTTTAAGCAAAATTTGGATAAGCTGTACTTTTGATCATTATTATCATTTCTTTGGAGCAACTCAATGATGTATTGAACTAGAGAAGCTAGGAAGAAGAAATGGTATTTTATTTGTCTGGTGTCTGTGAATTAATCATAATTACTATGTGAATCGTCGTGGGAAGTGCTCTACAAAGTATCATGGATGACATTCCAATTCACATAGGAAAATGGTTAATTCTTGTTTGTTTACACAAGAAATGCTCAGGTCATCTCGGTTTAATTATACCTTAATGCTTGTGTTCACTTGCAATATCAAAAATCATGGAAGTAGTACTCAGGCCATCATGGTCTAACTCACACCATCGATGCTTATACTCACTTTCAACATTTTAAAAATCTCAATGATGATAAAAAGCATGATAAATGGACTGTTAAGATGCCAATTCTTGCATATGTAGATTTGCATGGTTAAAATAGATTGCATTCATGTTAGTTTTGCATCTGCATTATAGATTTTCCACATCGATTGATGATATCTATATCAACCTACACCAGATGCAGAATCATGTCCCACATCTTTGGTAAGAACTCTAAAATCCTCCTATGATCGTAACATATTGCAAATCAACAATATTATCAATCAATCAAAAATCAATTAGCCAATCAATCTATTCAGCTCTGATGATACTTTGATCAAATCTCATGAGTGACTATCATTGAACCTCGCCTATCATGAGGTTGATCAATCATCAACCTATCATTGACCCTCACCTATCATGAGGACAATCATCAACCTATCATTGATCTTCGGCTATCATGAGGTCAATACATCAAATCAATCTCACCTATCATGAGGCCAATCATCAAGCATCATTCAACCTTGCCTATCATGAGCTCAATCAATTATCAACCTATCATTTATCCTCACCTATCATGAGGACAGTCATCAACCTATCATTGATCTTTGCCTATCATGAGGTCAATACATCAAATCAATCTCACCTATCATGAGGTCAATCATCAATACATCGAAACAACCTCTCCTATCACGAGGTTCATCAATCAAACTATAATTATTCCTCACCTATCATGAGGATAATTATCATCACTCAATCATTAGACCTTGCCTATCATGAGGTTGAACATCATCTACTTGATCAAGAGCACCAATCAATATCAAATGAAAGGATGACACGATTGAAAATCATCAAACACAAGGAGGCTTAATTCAAACCTCGTTCAAAGGCACTTTCTACATCAATTATTGGGAGATAAATTAGTTCATCATCAAATCTTCATCAAATCTATATCAAATCATCAGAAAATCATAAAAATTTGAAAAATTCTACAAAAAAAAAATCCATCAATTTATCTCCCAAGGGGGCATATATCCATCAATCACCTAAAAACATGTCTGGGGCATTCTAAATTTTTTTTTAGTCAATACTAACAACAACAACAACACAAAATTTTCTTTGAAGCAATGCGTAAACACATCACTTCAAAGAGGGGGAAAATGTAGACAATTAAAAATGGTCTAGAGAATCTAATTAATTAAATATGATTTATTTGATTAATTAATCCTAAATTCATCTACTTAGTAAATAAATAGAAATATTTATTTATATTAAGTTCATTATTAATTTTTCTATCTCATCACATTTCTTCTTAATTAAGTAAAGATATCCTAAAATCTTTAATTTAATTGTCATATTCCTTCTATTTTAATTTAATAAACCACTTCTATAGTTTGTTTTATTAAATTATTTATCTCTCTTTTTGCTAATTTGAATAAATCAAAAAATATTCAAATAAATGCATAAATCAAATCCCTCTATTCACTCATCAATAAAATTAGATTTTTCAAATCTAATTAATGCAACTGGCATTCATGGGAAAAGCCTCGGGGACAAACCTGTAGGAAATCCTCTCAATATTTTTCCTCAAATATTTCCTCTCATCTTGCCTAGTGTTTTCATGGGAAGGAACAATCCTCCATGATCAGCTCCACCTTCTCATCTCGTACCATTCAAATCTCCAGATTGAATCTGAGCCTTTTTTGTGTTATCCCTGTGTAAAACTGTTGCTGGAAATCTACATATACAGCCTTCTGAAGCATGAAAATCACCCAAAGAATTATCATCTTTTATGCAAACCTACTTTGCAAGAATTAGTACTCAAGAAATCAAGCAATAATTAGCATTAGAATTTTAGTATCATCATAGCATCATGGCATTAGTAGATTTCATATCATGGCAGCATCATTAGTTTTTACTGTAGCTTCCATTTAGCAGGTTTCATGTCAGGATAGTTTACAGTAGTTCCATATCATCTAGGAATCATTAGCAATCAGCACATCATTGCATTTAGCATCCATTCTGGACATTCTCTAGATAGGCATTTTAAACAATTACGGTGCTTACAAATATGAGAGCTTATGTAATTTGATAAATCTTTGGAGATAGGAGACAATGGGACACTTTTAGACTTTTCAATGTTTTAAATTAGTTTAATTGCTAATTAATTTTGATATAATGTTTCATTAAGAGGTATTTAATTGTATTTAGTTTACATTTTTCCACACTTACAGTAACAACAACAAATAATTATTATCCTAAATTTGGCACCCCAAACAATAAATATTGATGATGAAAAATAAGAACATATATGTAAGCCAACAATAATAATTATTTTCATGCAATTTTAATTCAAGCTAATCCTTTAAAAGTTAAAATATTCTATAATTCACTATAGTGATAGTATAACAAGATGAAAAATAACTTCAATTATATTGCACAAATATGATTCCCAAGTGGAATCACCTTTTATAGACAAGAGAGATTTAGTCCTCAAATCCAATCATTGAAACCAAGAGGGTTTTCATCTTACAAGATCTCTAAGATACTAAGGTTTTTCATCCTTGGATGAAAAGATGAACACAAACCTCAATCTTTGAAAAGTATTTAAAAATGAAAATGACAAGTGATGATTTGATTTGAGCCTTAACTTCATACTTTACTTCAAGTTCTCTATTTTATTATTATTATTTACCTTTTTCGTCCAAGTATTTAAAAATACTTTTGAATTACATCCAAAGACCCCTTTTTAAATTATATTTTACACAAAGTTAATAAATAATATTTTAAATATTACATAAGACCAAAAATAATACCTTAAGGTGCACTTTTAAAAATAAAGTGACTAGGCCTACTTAAAATATTATTATTTTTTTATTTTTCTTGATTAATCCTTTAGCCTATGTTAAAAGAGAATACACTATAAGTTTTCTCCATGTCCATATAATAGTAAAAATGAATTACAGAATCTACCAATACCAAAATTTCTTTCCCTTAAGGTATTTTCAACTCATACGTTCAAGTTTCAGCATTCAAACACTATGAATCATGTTGCAATTTCCACAAAGTTTGGGTCCTAAAAAAATCTTATAAAAAATCACCATGCAAAATCAAATTCTCAAGTATCATTGTTCCTACATTATGAATCATGTTTTAATGCCCATAGAATCTAGATCTTGTCCCTGTCACGTGAAAGGTTGTTACTACAATAATTACTACATCTCCTACCTGCATTATCCATAATATTTTTATAAAACCCTTGCAACTCAATCACTTATTTGAAAAAAAATTGATAACTTGAGGGGAAATAACAAGGAAGTGTGTAGGATTAGGGGAAATGTGCCAGTTGTTTTCCATGATCCAATTGTTGTTTACTCCATGCTTACTTGACCCTAGAATAACCGTTTATATTTTAGTCATTACATTGTTTTAATTATGCCAATAAAAATTTACAAATTACACCAATATATGTTCACTACTAAATGTGTAGTTGACCAAAAAAATTAAACTATTGGTACATGATCTATTTCCAATGAAAACACATTGAAAACACCTTGAATTTTTTAAAGTTTTTATTGGTTGTCTAATGAATGGGTAGTGGCCAAGTGGTAAAGATGTAGGGGAAGGAGGTTTAAAAACACCCTTTTTGACCACCTTTCGCTTTACGGGTTCAAGAAGATGTGTTTTAACAACCCACAAGCCATTTTTTTCTTTTTAAGCTAATAACTTGCTTGCGAACAAGCCCAAAAAAAATTCAAAGAAATCAGACCTATTTTCCACTCTCTACGAATGCATGAAGTTAGCCCTGGCGACTGCTAATATGTTTCCCCTAGTTATTTTATTGACATAATGAATAGAAACCTTGAGGAGGTGGGTGAAAATATCCATGATTGTACCTTTTAATGATTACGAGAGGAATGAAATCAACTCAAATTATTCTCCTTCTTGATTTGTTGGAAAATGATGATTTGTCCCCAATGCTTGAGGATATCCTCAATCTCTTGTAGGGTCAAAGGTTTCCTTATGAACCCACCACCATTTTTTTCATTGTCTCACTCTATTTCCACTATGTATTGAAAAATTTAGAACCTCCAATAGAGTAATATAATAACTTTTTTGAGTTACATTAGATTGTAAAAATATACTTTATGTAAAAACATTCATAAATTTAAGAAAATAATATTATATATAAGATGAAATGAAGTTGTTGTAGCCATAAATAATTTGTAAACTTATCCAAACTAATATTAAAATGATTTTTAAGTAATTTATTTATAGATCCAATTGTTGAAATCCCTCACAAAAAAATACTGTATTTTTTAAAAAAATTATAAACCCATAGTTGTATATGACTAATAAGAGCAATCCGAATTTTGAAACCATAAAAATTAATAATATATAAATGGTATAAAAACTATAGTACTAAAAATCCTTTGTAAAAATAGTGAATGTAAGCAATATAGAGGCTAAACACAACTATACAATGACTAAAAATACTTCACAAGTAACAAAAAACTAAAAATAACTCAATCTTATGACCGAAAATAGATTTTATAGTTGTAAATGATATAATGTATTCTAAGCTTAAAATGATGATGATAATAGCCCCTGGTGTGTTTTATTTACAACATAATTACAATGTGCTATCACTATTCTTCCCAGTTATGTCTTTTTTGTTTAATCTTTTCAAAGTACATCTAAATTTGAACCTATTACACCAAGCTTATATTGTGCTACTCTATTATTTATTTATTTATTAAGGGGTAAATTCTTATGACCCAAAGCTATGAATCAGTGAGGTCACAAATGGGGGGCCTCATCCCCAATTAAACATTCAACAATTACACCCCCAGTAGGGTTTGAACCTTGATGGCAAGAACAACAACTTAACCATCATGCCATGCCACTATTGGCTTGTGCTACTCTAGTATTATTATGAAAACCTTCATGAAATATTTTTGATGGTGCTAATTAAATTTCTTCAATATGAAAGATATTTTCAACTTGTCTCTTTCAAATCTCTTGATCAAATATTTTACTTTGTAGAAATCCTTGAGGTGTAACCTCAAACAACTTACTATGTTGATCCAAAATAAACTAAATGCCATCATTATCAAGTGTCACACTTTGGGATGTAGTCACGGCTAGAACCAATTGATAGTAGAACTCACCACTTATTAGTGAATATCCCTTAAAGATATATCTTTTACTCCTTGAAGCACTTGTAGACACTAAAATTATTCACCTAACCTAATTATCAGTATATCATTTCCTAAACATTAATCACATTAGCTACCATAACATTTACTATTCATTCATTATCATCATATTCATCATTTATTACCATTTTTTACTTATCATCATACCATGTCATTAATTAGTTATTCATTAATCATCATCATTATCATTTCATAGTTAATTAATCATTATCACATCAAAAATTATTTATTAATTAATGATTATTTCCTATTTATCCATTTAATTAAATAATATTTTGTCATTTAATTAAATGAGAGCTAATTATCTATTATTGATTATCTTATCTCACTTTTTATAAAGAAATTATTTTTTCTAATGTCTTATTACAAATTTAGGTGCAAGATACAAAAGTTTATTTAGAAGTGGCTTACCTTTAGTTGCTTCTCGATCACTAGGGAAGTGTCCCTTATGATGTGTCTAGAGTTCTCCTATCTCTCTCCTCCTCTTGAGGCCACTCACCTCTTCATCTATGTTAGTAGAGATAAATTATTTCTACTCATGAAAACCATGTTTATCCCTTGCAGGATTCTCTTCCACCTACCAAAGGAGATCATGGACAATGTGGATGGTTGTGGCATTCTCATCAACACTGTGTCTCTCTACCTCCCATGGGGGACTTCTTGGTGGCTTATTGGTGGAGTTTCTAGCTAGTATTATTTTAACAAGTTTCCTCAACTATCTCTTTCTATCTTGGAAGTTGGATCATAGGTTGAGGTCTACATGTTGCTTCTCTAGATTGTCACTAGCTCAAACTTTAAGATCTAACCTACACACACGAAAATGGGGGAAAGGTTTTGTTGTATAGGTGTTTGCCTAAGTCAAACCCTAGCTTTGGTATTTCGACCTCCACTTACAATAATTGATGATTAAGGTAGTATACCCTAAGTAGGGAAGAGGCTATAATAACAATGATTGATTAAAATTCATGAATGAAAAATAATAGTATTACCTTGATGTGGAATCCCTTGAAGAAGAGATGCCACACACAAGTTGATTAATATATTCCTTGATTGCTTGATATACCTATAGAAGGTTAGCTCAGATACACCATAGATTGTTGTAGCGTAAAATTTGTAGAGGATAACTCAATACTTCTTCATGATTATCTTCCAATTGATATCCTTCTCAAAAATTATTCTCAAAATGAGAGGGAAACACGCTTAAATATGCTCTTTAATTAATCCTTTTGGGTAAGGTCCAACCTAGGGCCATTTTCAAATTATAAAAGCCTACCAATCAAATTTTCAAACATTCAAAATTTTTCTTTTTGGACTAGGGCATCCTATGCCCTTGTCTAATGTGTTTTGGCCCAAAATTGTTGGGATGTCAGGTATTTATATATATTTTATTGATCTGGTCCCAAAATTGGTAAACTATAATTACAATTAATGTTATAAGGAAAATTGGGTGCCAAGTTAGTTTGAAATTGTCAAGGGTGACAATTTTTGACACTACAATTCAAATCAATCATTTATATCCATACTACGAGCTTCAAAGGTATTTGAATAATGATAAAGTGAGATTTATCCTTAATAATTGTATTTCACACACAAATTAACAATAAACTCGCAAAAATTTTAAGCATAAATATTTCTTTAAATATTAAATCAAACAGAAGATTTGAGATTTGGGCACTACACCATATGCAAGTAGAAGATTTTGAAATAACATAGATCATACTTGTGTTT
>VDFB02353493.1:390345464-390412954 GCA_007258455.2 Sequoia sempervirens
GGTGAACATGGGGGAATGCTCGAATTGACTATTCGAGGCTTAGGAATGCATTTTGAGGTGGCTTGAAAATCACTTCATTATGCGTGCTTGAACTCCACGAATCCTAGGAAGCGGACAAGTTTCGTAGGGGGGTTATCCGTGGAACGAGCGCTGCTAGATTCCGTGATAACAGCTTGAGAGTTACTTATCCGGATCCAAGGAGAATCCAGGAAACAACAATCTAAATTATTGGAACCTAGACATGTTATAAAGGAAACAAATCATAATAAAAATTATGAGATTTATAAATTTCCAAAGAGGAAGTTTAATTTATAAATGAATACGGCAAAGATTATTGCACAGAGATAGAAATAAACTTATATATGTAAACTATTTGTATTATAATTATATCGACTATGTACATGAGAAGATAACATCAGGTCACAGCTTGCTATTCATGCATCAAGGCCAAGGGATCCATGTGCTCTTCTTAGGATGCACCTAAACAGTTAGTAAACTCCCTATAAGCATAGTTGGGTTGTGCATGTGATGGCATGCTAAATAGATATTTCTGCTCGGGAAAGGGGTAGCTGATGATTGGAATATAATGAAGAAAAACTAAGTGTAGAAAAACACCATCCTGCTTTTTTCTCCTTTATCATTGGAGATGTATGTATCAACAAAGAGTATCATAAAAGTACCAACTACATGTATGAGAAGAACCAGCTCATCTTAAGAATCCGAAGAGCCAACAAGTGTCTCCTCAAGAAAAGTAGTGACAAAACTACTGACTGCATGTTCATAACATTCGATTGGCTCTATCATAGGCCATGTTACAAAGGTTCCTGTGAACAAAATTAGCATAAATAAAACCTGCTTGGAGTACTTTCCAAGAACATCACAAGCTTAAGCCATCAAATGCTTTGACCAATTACACAATGATAGAAAAATATGCTAGGAAAGGTGAAAACCTCCCTTACAAAATAACTTAAGTGGTATACTGACAACCAAATATTGAATGAATCACAAGAATAAAATAAAGGCCGAGTCAATCAAAGACTATAGCTGAAGAATGTTAAGAATCTGGAAAATCCATTAGCGGAAGGTTTGAAACAACAACACTTGGAAAATGGAAAAGATGCAAGTTACTTAAAGAAATATTTAATAAGGATATTTAATATATATTACAGCCGTACCCAGCTGTACCAAACGGGGGCAGGAGAATTACCATATTGAGTTACCTGAACCCCCATACCCAAACCTGCAACATAGACCATATGTGAGGTTCAGCCATGCATCCCACAAGGAAGCAGCCCATGACACCATTGCAGCATCCACACAAACAACTGGCTCTTGTATTGACCTACCACCTGAATCACTTATTCCTTAGGAAGATAGAATTTATTTCAAGAAATGTTGTGTTCCAGATGAGAAATTGAGAAGTCAAAGTTTGTGTTCCTCCATGGGTCCAAACATTTGGATGCATAGTTAGGTAGATGATTCCTCCACCATAGAGGAGGTGTGATGCCATGTCTGCAAAAGGCTAGTTTGGAGGGATTAAACACCTTTGTCATATTTCTCCTTTACATCCTTTGAAGAGGTGAATGTCTGTGCACCTGCAGACTACAGCACCAAACAGCTGTAATGGAATGGATTTGTCATAAAAAGTAGTCTTCGTTGAAGGCATCCAGTCTTTAGGGAAATTTTCAATACTATTATAATGCCTTGAGGATAAGAAGTGAGGATCAAGGTTTCTAGGTAGGTTTAGTTCCCGGCCTTCAATAACTTACATACTTTTAGGCGTGTAGTCTGTGTCCTGCACTGTCTCTCATTTGTTGATGGTAGTTTGAAAAGTCTTTCTGCCACAAAGTGATACAACAAGTCCACCATGGTAGTAGAAAGAGGATGGGAATAAACATGGCTTAAGGCTTGCTAGTTATAGCAATGTGAATGCAAATGTCAAAAGAAATGAGATTGTCCACCTAAGAATTAAAAAGGACAGTACAGCTGATAAATGAGACAGCAAGGCACAGTGTGTTGTAAATCTTGGGACCAAAGACACACTTTGAGGATATTACTAGGTCATGAGATATCTTTTAATGAAAAGAGGAAGAACAACGCAAAGGGAGCATTAGTAGGCACAAGTCTTTGGAAGTTTGGGACAGCACTGCAACAGTGGATGCATAAACTAAGCATATTAAAGGTACAAAAGTGACTTACCTTCTGTGAGGAGTGAAGTCTGCTCAAATGGCTTCTCGATTTCTCAAAAAGTCACATAGAGAAGTAGTAGCTCCAATATTTCAATAGAGAGAAATCTTACAGAAGATCATGAACTCGCTTGTAGAAATAATGGAGAAAATAGTGAATGGCAAATAACACAAATTTAAGCAAGATCTGCACAGACTCCAAGAATATCGAAGAGGTGATAAGGAACCTCGTCGAATGAACCAGAACTTCAAAAGAAAAGCTACTCTCTGATCCTTTCAATAGGATGTTTGATAAATCAGGTGATGAAGAAGGTGATAACTAAAGGCTCCTTGTTGAAGAGAATGAAGATGATGATGAGGGGCTGCTGTTTATGGATCAATAACAATTGACTCAAAACTAAATAGTCAAATCCCAAACAAATTATCACTTAATTTGACAAACTGCAAAAACATCACTTAATCTGATAAACTGTGAGAACATCACTTATTTGAAAGGTGTTGTAGTATACTATGAAAAAGGTTCGACTCTAAATTTTATATTAAGCAGAAACTGAAAAGGGTCTTGGCTGACAAATATATATTGATTTCTTAATTTTCTTTATCAAAAAGAAAACTCATTTTAGCTTGATAAAAAAAGTTAATGCATTCAATATGAAAGCCTACTATTTTTGAAAAAATTCAACATCTTAGATTGTTTGAAGACCAGAAATTAATAATAAATTTTCTTTGGCAACTGGTACCATACAATATCAAGTTGTACTCACATAAGGTTGCCATCAACAATAGCATCCCTGCAATAAAACAAATGTGGATTAGTATAAATTGAATATAAACATTATCCAACAGTCAAATAGCAAATAATCAACTAGAACTAATTATGGTAAATCAAAAAAGATGTATGAAACATATAAATCACAGATCATAAAAGCATAGGAGAAATAGAATGTGGCTAGATTTGATCAATAGTCAAAAGGCCAACTGAAATGATTCCCTACTCCCTTAAGTCTCTTATCTTATTCATACTATTTTTATTAAGATTAAAGGGCATCTGTGGAAGCCATGGATGAAATAGAAGAAAGTAAAATATTAGAGAAGTCTTAGAAATGTAAAGACCTTATTTTATTATGGCATTTTCCTTAAAGTGTCAGCTGTATTTTTATCTGCTTTGGGAATAAAATATTAAGGAATTTTCCTTGCAGAGTCCGTCTTTCTCCTTCCACAAGAAACAAAATCTTGCAAAAAATCCCCCTCATTTTTCCATCAGATGATTTGTCTTGCTGTAAACTACATCCTCTTTACTCTTACCCTCTTCTTATACAAAGTTCAGTCATTCTCTCCCATCCAAGGAAAAAATGGCATCTGCTAAAATATGCTAACATTATTCCAAATGCCAAGTCATCTTGCCTTAGATTTGTTCCATCTTTTTCTTACTTATCTACTATTGGATGTATTTCTGCTCTAGGAAAGATAAATTCTAAACCTGCCATTATCATTTCATCAAGCAAATCTCTCCTAGCCTGCAAAAACAGTTTTTCTGTTGTTTTAGGAGGGATTTTTCATTTAGATATGCTGTGTTGCTTGTGTGGGAACCTCTCTCAAGAGGTGACACAAAATTGCATTCCCCATGCACCAGGTACAATCAAGTTTCTGATCAGGCATACACAACCTTCTTTCAAGGCTCGAAGATGCATCCCCAGTCACTATATGCACTAAGATTGTTTGCAAGTATTTGGCTGAACTCCTCTCTTTTATAAAGCCATTTTAATTACATCACTATTGTCTGCATTTCATCTTTGGATACAATGCCATGATACCAATGCTTAAGCATTGCAATATCTAGCATGTAGGGAGTGTTGGTGTGAATGGAGTATAATAAATATATGTCAATGATTTAGACTTAACTTCCAACTCATCTCTTATAAGAGATAAGGATGCTTTTTGGGAGATTAGATTTTCAGTTGAATAATATTACGATAGGAGGAAGATAGAAGAATGCAATATACAATGAATTTTCATGCCACTATGAGATGAACAGTTTGTAGAGGTTTCCTGGTAAATTTTTTGAAGGAACGAAAGGCTCATTTCAAGGTGTAAATTATTTGTGTATTAGTTTAAATCTTAATGCTTCTGCATTTTAAGTTTCAAGAGTTATGTGTGTCATGTCCCCAAAATAGCAAAACAAAAAAAAAAAAACCAAACATCTAAATGCAATTAAGAAAATGCAAATAAATAAAAATATATATATTAAAATTATAAAAAGAAATATTAGTAATTATAATTATTGCAAGATAGTATTACAATGATAATCATCAAATATAATATTGTAAATATTAAAATATAAACACTAGCAATTTAAATATTATTATCAGAATATATAAAATATAAATACAACAAAATAATAACAACAAATATATTTTATAATATAAAAACAATAAACATAAAATAAATATAGATAATACAACATAGGCAGCAATCATTATAATGAAGGAAAAGCGTTTCATTATAAGAGCAGCCATTATGTTGAAAAGCAACGAATAGTCCAAGGGAACAGCAATTAAGTGGACATATATTATAAGAGGCATGAAAAGCAATGATTATCGGATTATAAGAAGGCTGTGACAGCGCTTAAATAAAGGTAAGTAATGTTTAAACAAAGAGTCACGTCTATATGGATGTCTCTCTCATCATAAAGACCAAGATATAAATGGAGTTTGAACAATAAGAATGGGGGGGATACCATCGCAGAAAGTAAAAAAGATATATTCTGAAAAAAGAAACACAGTCAGCAATCTGATAGTCAGAAATCAGAAGTATGCTATTTACAAATATTGAGAGTAAGATTAATATGATTATCAATTCATATAAATATATATAAATGTATATATATACGTAATAAATATATATAAATATGTGTATTTAGGACAAGAAATTATTGTAAATTGAAATTAGTTAGAAATAATAATATATATATATATATATATATATATATATATATATATA
The DNA here is from genome assembly GCA_007258455.2 of Sequoia sempervirens. Classification (NCBI taxonomy): domain Eukaryota; kingdom Viridiplantae; phylum Streptophyta; class Pinopsida; order Cupressales; family Cupressaceae; genus Sequoia; species Sequoia sempervirens. The sequence continues at coordinate 390,350,651 of VDFB02353493.1, forward strand.
TATATATATATGTGTGAAACACTTGTGAATATACAATAATGATACTCACAGCAATTATTAAGCCTTATAAGTTGTTGGCGTTTCAATTAGCACCTCTGGAGTGCTTATTGGAAATGGACAGCTATTGCAAGTGTTTTAGTAACTGCTCCTTCGGATTATAGAGAGGAAGATCCCTCTTTGCTGATGTGATACATAAAAAGTACAATAAACTAAGGTTCCTATCTTTTTTACTCAGCGGCAGGACACAAGGGTGTATAAACACAATGCACTGTAGCTAAGGTTTTCTTTGGTTTCTGCAGATCTAAACTATGACTAAACTAGCTTTTAATCTATCCTATCTCCTCAAAATAAACAAAGCATGAGGGCATAGGAGTGGAATGAATTGGTTGGATTACATAGGCCGACCATCTCGCCAGGATGCATCTGAAGCTCTGAACTCTCGGGCTTATGCTAGAATAAGGCTTTATGCAAGCAATCACTCTTTTACAGTAAGATGGATCTCATATTTGCTAAGGAGGAGGAACCCCTATCTAAGGTATAGGCTGGGAAACAACTTATTAGAAACAAATTACGATGATTTGGCTAACAGACTTGCCAAGGAGGAGGCACCCCTATCCTAAGTGTAGGCTAAAAGACAATTCATTACACAACATCAAATGATAACTGTTCACAACAAAATATCCAAGAAGGAGGAACCTGTATCCAAGGAGGAGATTGAAACAACAAGTTATAAGAACAAAACGTTGAAAGAACTCAAATCTTTGGATCAAAATGCATGCGCCTTTTGATTTATATCTTCAAATTTTCTCAACAGATTACAAAGAATTGGGACATACAAAGGTATGAAATCATACACAATTGCTCATCAAACCAATTAACTCTCATCCAAGAGTGAACAAATATGCACTTGCAAGCTTGAGGCAACAATGGCGCAGCAATTTTGCATAGTAAATAAAGGTTAGCAAATAATGAGCTCAATGCTCTTATTTATATAACTCAAAGGAGTGGGCAACCCCAAAATCTCCTTGAGTCAACAAAGATTTCTTGCCAATTAATTAGCAAGATTTATTCCTAAAAAGCAGGAAATCTATCAGTTAAATGGAAGTCTACTTCAGTTAACTGTGATGAGCCCAACTGGCTCCTCTTCAAACCCCTATTGTTTTGATTATCTTTTTGTGTTTTTTTAGTTTTTTAAGAAAGTTTCTAGAGAGAAATAGAAGGGGCACAGCATATAAAAGCTCATAAAACCAGAAACTGAGCTAATATTGACCAAGTTTAAATGCAGATAGTATTAAATAACCATAACAGAGAGATTGCATGTTTCAAACATACCCGAAATGCTCCAAATTATTTTATTAAGAAAAATGTCCAGTTTGCCAGCCAAGAATGAAGGAAACTAACAAATCCAAGCGTAGAAGACAATGGAATGATTTCTCCCGCCTGAAAACTAGGACAAAAGAATTGTAGAGGCTAGGCGCCAATGAAGAAGCGGAGAAACTCCCAGAAAGGAAGGCATTTCTCCTCAAAACTCCAAACGCCCTTGAGAAAAGAGCCACGCACTTCAATAAGGAAGCCATGTCCTCAACACATAAAGTATGGCCATGAAGGTGGAGTGTCTGCCAGATGAAGGACGCCAACTCTCAAACCCTCCTATATCTTATTGAAATCTACTGAATATTGTACCAAAATTCCTGATTAAGCACTATAGAAACTTTTGAATTAAAGCCCCCCATTGTTGCAATCATTCAACTGATCTTTCACAATCTCACAATCACAGATCTGTGAAGAATTGTCGCTCTCCAGAGATGAACAAACTCCCGAATTCCTTGTCTCAGAGAAGCAAGCAAAGCCAAAGCCAAGAGAAATGTCGAATAATCAATAATAGAGTTCTACTTTCCTTTGCTTTTGCTTATAAGGCCAAAAGGCACGCATCCCAAGAAGTGACGCCACTTTTGGTGTCATTTAAATATTTTAGAACATATTTAAATCACCTTTTCCAATAGTTCTCATTAAAATACTTGGACGCCCACTTTAAGTGATTTAATTAATCACTTTATGAAATATTTCACTAAAGTGCTTTTAATTTTCACTTAAATAAATTTAAGTGCTTACTTTATTATAAAATCAAGTTGACTATATAATATTCCATCAAATATATTAAAACACTTTAATCCACTGAAATATTCATAACTCGCTCATAACCCCACATAATGGCGTGCCGTCAGAAGCTGTTAACCCCTGAACTACCAAAGCCTGCCATGAGCCAATCACTGAACTCAAAGGATGAGAACGACAAAGCCCACCAAATAAGGCCACTGACCCTCTAACCAAACCTGTTAACCTACAAGGGTCCAAGAGATAGGCTAACACACGGCTCCTGAGAACTGACTAGAGCAGGGACATCACATTAACTGGCACTAAACTACAAGAGAACTTATAGTACAATAGGTGTCTCTAAGATAGACATCCATGATTAGTGGGAGTCGAAACAAACATCCACAATCAATGGAAGTCAAAACAAACGTCCCCCATTAATGGAAATAGACATGCATGATTCAAGGGACAGTTAGTTAACTTAGAAAGAAGCATCAAGTTAACTACTATTAATCATAAATGCCATCCTATAGAATAGGACGTCCCAAACCCTCTAACCAAACCTGTTAGCCTACAAGGGTCCAAGAGATAGGCTAACACACGGCTCCTAAGAACTTACTAGAGCGGGAACATCACATTAACTGGCACTAAACTACAAGAGAACTTATAGTACAATAGGTGTCTCTAAGATAGACATCCATGATTAATGGAGATAAACATCCATGATTAGTGGGAGTCAAAACAAACATCCACAATCAATGGAAGTCAAAACAAACATCCCCCATTAATGGAAATAGACATGCATGATTCAAGGGACAGTTAGTTAACTTGGAAAGAAGCATCAAGTTAACTATTGTTAATCATAAATGCCATCCTATAGAATAGGACGTCCCAAACAAGGTGTCTTTACACCTCACCACCCTCAGTCAACAGCTCCTCAATCCATGTGTTGACTTCTTTAGCCTCTGGACAGTCAATGCTCTGTAGGATGATGACATGGTGTTTTAGCATCTCCTCTCCATGCGCAAGTTGTTGTTGATACTCAATGCATTTCACAACTACGTCATCCAGCCGTGTTGACATGAAGTGTGGAAGGTAGTGTGGTAGTAACTGGGTGGCGGCTCTGTGCTTGGAATGACTACCTTCTGCATTTTCACTATCCATTGAGCGGTGATGTTATTTACACCTTCCAAGGCGTCCAACTTGACTACGGGTTTCACTTGATGCATGTCCTTGTCGAATGTTTTCAGAAAATCGTGAAGTAGGACCATCTTGGTCTTGATTTCAACTTGAGAGTACTATATTCTAAAAAACTCGATAGTTGACTGTAAACACGGATATGTTCAGACAACTTTTTCTGCAACTGCTAAAAATACCCTGTCAAGGGGTAATTTTTATGAAAAAATCTGAGACGTGGTTTTTGCTTAGAATAATTTTCTAAATGGACCCAGAACGTCAAAAATCCCAAAAAATCACTTTTCCTCATACATGCAAGAGCCCTTCGGGGCAGAGGTTTCAAAGGCAACAGAGGTTTATTTTTCCCGAAAAAATCTGACACATGGGTATTGTTGGCGCTTCAAAGCTAAACAAACCCAATTTGTCTAATTTTTGAAATTATGACTTCTTCCGAAAACCCTAAAAAATAGGGGCAGCATGACAACTTTTTTTTGGTAAAATCTGACATGTGGGTTTTATTGAATATGCTATGTTGATCATACCCAGAAGACTAGATCTGTGAATATCTACCATTTTCTTGGACATGCAAGAAGATCTTAGACAAGAAAAGAGGAAAAAGAGAAGAAGAAGATTGGAAGTTATCAACTGTCTTTCTGGAAAAATTATGCCTTTCGATGCAACCTCTAATAAATTGTCCTTTTGTGCAACTAATCTTTAAAAATATGAAGAATGATGAAAACCCCTTTGTCAGATCTTGAAAAGACATCTTGGAGAAGAAAATATTGTTTTAGCCTTCAACCTACAAAGAAAGATAATGAAATATGATGCCTAGGCTTGATGTATAATGATTCAAGTTTTGAATGCATCAAGTTTGGGTGCCAACTCATGATTGAGGAGTGATTTGGCTTCATCTGGAGTTCTTAAAACTAATTTCCACTGATTGTGGGTCGTTTGAGCCAAGTTTGCCTCCAAAATCTCTAACTCAAGTCAACATATCTTTCTTTGACTTTTTAGGCATCCCTCTTGAGTTTGAACACTTTTTTCATTATTTTTCATGGTGAAGTGCCTCTGTTTGATCCTTGCTCCCGGTCGTTCAGTTGATCTTTAGCAGCTGCTGATGGATTCGTTGCTGAGATGGAACAATACTAAAGAAGTATGCTCGGGAGATGTCAAGCCAAAAATCAGAATCTGAGGCTCCAAATTCAAGGGCGCCTTTTCTCAGTAGGGGTACTTTTACCCTTAGACTTGGCCAATTTCTTGACTATTCTTCAATTTCTTCATTTTGACCCTTCGTATTTCAATCTGAGATCACTGTTGATTGACAAGTCTAATGATCTCGCTTGATGATGTGTTGGATAACCAACTCAATCTTGGAAAGGATGACTGGTTTCACAAATCCTAAAAGTCAGTTTCAATCCTTCAAAAGCATGGGCGCCTTTTCTCAGCAGGGGCGCCTTTGGCTTTTTGACCAATTATTTTCATGTTGTAAACTACCTCAGTTTGATCTCCATTGTTAGATGACTAATTTGTCTATGTGTTGGCTAATGATGTTGTTGAGATCGATCAAAACAAAGGAGATCATCCTGGGGGGCACTAAGCCTGCACACTGTATTTGATTGCCCAAAAAGATGGGTGCCTTTCTTCAGCAGGGGCGCTTTTCCTTAACACCTAGCCAATTTCTTGGCATTCTTCCTTCAACTTTCACCATTAGGTGTCTACTGCTTGATCTCTGCCTTTGATTGCCTGATAGGTCCTGTGGACACGTAGCTGGATTGATCGCAAAGCTGAGAGAGTGCTGAAAAGATGTCTTGTAGGAAGCAATGGTTGAGAACCACATCAAGTGACTTAAAATGAAGGGTGTCCCTAGCCAACAAGAGCGCTTTTGCCTTGAAATTCACTTATTCATCTTCCATTTTACATGCTCTAACGATCAACAGTTGTCGTTGTTTGATGTGTCTCGCAGGCTGACAAACAGGTTCATCTTGAAGCTAGGTTGACACCGGAGAGATTTCCCAAAGACAAGTTTTGTCAGAAACTAACATCTGGGCCATCTTGTTCAAGGGCACCTTTCTTCAGCAAGGGCACCTTTTTCATGTTGGACTGCCATTTTGGATGCTTCTTGCTTACAGCATCTCCTAACTTTGTTGACATTTGCCAGTGATCTCTAAATCAAATGGTCTCGCTTGACAATGCGTTGGAAAGCCAGCAGGAGTACGAAGAAGATGATTGCTAAAATAGATTTGATGATTGCATTTGGCCTATGAGATCAAAGGGCACCTTTTCTCAGTAGGGGCGCTTTTAGCTTGCAGTTTGATCATTTCCTTTGAAAATCTTCATTTCTTCATGCTTCGAAATTGTCAAGCATCGTGACTGATTTGATCATTGTTGTTGATGATGCGGACGCATGCATCCAATCAATCATCTTCATCATGTTGCATGTACAATTGTTGGAAAAATGACTAAGGCATTTGACTACCTAGCCTCCTCTTGGTAGCAAGGCGTGCATTCTCCAAACTTAGCCAAATTTTGGCATTTTTCAATTTTGAAAATCCCCTCCGTCACAGAGCATTTTTTTCAGCATTTCCGCCATGGATTCTTCGTTGAAGCTTTTGAGGCTTAGCTTTCAGCATCTGGTACTGGCCAATCTACCATTAATGGCTGCAGAGCTCATAACTTTCTTCTTGAAAAATGAAAATAGACCCACCAGAGTAAAACAAACTTTTTGGTGATTTTGACTTGACTGGTGTGATCGTGAAGTCAATTCATCCTATCAAAATCATTTTCAATCAATTCTAGAAAGGTCTTATTTTTGGGGTTTTCCCTAAAAATAGGGGTACGAAACACCCTAATTTTAAATTTTTCAAAAATTTGCAAGCATCTTCCTTGACACAAACCCACAAAAACCTTATGTTTGGTTTGACCTAAAACATACTTTTGACAACATTTTTACATGATTTAGCTCAATTTAAGTAGAATGCCAAAAAAATATTTTGGGTACAACATAAGTAATGACGATCTTAATATAAAAATGAATAGATTGATATTTATTTATATATGTTTTTATCCTATGATCAATCAAATGTTAGATTGAAGGAAGGCGATTAAGGAATAAAGAGTCATGGGAAGACACAACAGTTCAGGTGATGTACTCACTTAGCAATAATATTTAGCATATTTTGAATATGAGAAACAGATATTGCTAATCTAATTATTGGTGTAATGCTTTCTTTAGTATTAACATGATGATAATGATGTTGGTATTGACTTAAAGAATCAATAATAAATGCAAATGTATTTGATTGCTAAAAGATTGTCTTCTTTGTGTTTGCAAGCTTATTGGGAGGAAGGGTGCAAGGGAAGTGGTGCGTAAAAACCCCATTTAAGTCCGCCCCCGAAACCCAAGGCAGGGATGGGCCCTGAAGGGGTGGAAATTCCACTCATAGTCTGCCCAGTCCCAAGCCATGTGTGGGCCATGGAGGGGTGGGGGTCCCACTCAAGATCCATCGCGGCCATGGAGGGATTAGGCCCAAGCCACTTATCCACTCCCCCGACTGTCCCCAATAAGTTAAGTGTCTTCCGAGATGATGACATGGGTGGAGAAAGCAAGTACAAGTGTATTTACTAAGCACACCACTCCGAGGGTGGAATTGTCTTGGTTTAGATGTCCTGACACTCGAGGCCAAGGGGTGGGTTGTCCTGAACGGACGCTTGTGCTCTTGGGGTTAGATGGATAGCTTCGGGCAGATCTTCCATGCCACTCCTCATATGTCTTCACTATTGCTTTGTGATTGTGTTTATATTTTAGATATCTAGATATTAATGCTAATAGATATGTGTATATGTGGAAATGTTGTTAATATGGTGAATGCAGATTTCAATCCAAGATCATTTCATTAAAGAGAACATTTATTTGAAAAGAAGAAACACTAAATTTAGTCTACAAGCGAATTCTAGGGCAAAGTCAGGTAAGGGACATTACAGTGTGATTGATGCAATGTTAGAAGAATAATTTTGTTTATTAAACATTAGGACTTCAGTCATCTTGCTTGAAACCTTACATGGAATCAGAGCCAGAAGAACGAGGAAAATCTCACAGCCCATGGCAAGAAATTTTGGGGTTTTTCTTTGGAAAATCACACAAATTTTTTCCTTGTGAAAGTGTAGGTTTTTTTATGAAAATTGTGGGTAGATTTGGATGAAAATTGCAGCAAAAAGTTACCTATAATTTGCAGGCTGTTTTGCAAGGAAAGCAAGGGTCTTTTTTTAATTAGTTTCACATCTCTTTCTTTGTGCAAGAAAATTGCGGCCCAAAATAGGGCTGAGTCGCATTATATTTTTTCTATGGTATTGTGAAGGTTTGTTCTAGAAAAATTGTAAGTTATAGGTCAGCATCTTTTTTCCAGTGTTTTCAAAAGTTTTTTTTTATCATTTTTACAAAAGTAAATCTGCGGCTAGGATTTTTATGATCACAGCTATGGCAGCAAAGTTGTTACTTGTAGCAAGAGTGACGGCCTGGGTTTACAATCCGTGACATAGGTATTTTCAAAAGCAGTTGAGCAGTTTATTATTTCCAGATCTAGGACTGTTTTTTGTTAAGGAAAAAAAATTAATGGCATCAGCTAGCCTTAGCTTTGAGGATAGACTGGATGGTGCAATAAATTCCCTACCTTGGAAAGTCAAGATGACTTTGTTGTTGGAGGAAAATGATCTTTGGGAAATCGTCAAGGATGTGATGCCTACACCCACAGATGCTCAATAGTTGTCAGCTCACAAGAAGAAAGAGATAAAGGCCAAGCGGATGATCATGTATTTGCAATAAAAGATCATTTAGTTCCTTATTTATCTAAAAAGAAAACAGCCAAAGATGATTATGAGATTCCTAGAGTGAGTCTTGTTGGCAAAAACTCAATGATATGGACTACAATCAAGATTGGGGCTTCGCTAGTTAAGGATGGCTTATTATGGATTGTTAAAAATGGACAATGGGCTCATTTTCGGAGTGATACCTAAGATTATCATCCTCCAATTATTTCTTCTTTTCCTATCCTTCAACCTCTAAGCCAAACCTTTATTGATGTTGGGTGCACTTCAATTGTTGACCTCAAGAGTCTTTTTGTAATGGGCAGTCCCTTGTTCTATAAGTGGAAGGATGCTAGTAGCTGGCCTAATGGAGGATCTTCAACCACTCAAGACACTCTAGCCCCAATTCTTGCTTCTCGCCCTTGTTGCTTTGTGAAAGGTGGTGATGTTCTTGCATAAGGGCAGGATCCTAAAGGGACTTATTTTGTGAATCTTGTGTACAAGTCCCTTGTTGAGCATAATGGTGAGATCCGTGCCTTTCCTTGGTGGAAGAGAATCTAGAACAAATTTAGTTGACCCAAGTGTAATTTCTTCATTTGGCTTCTCTATCAAAATAAGTGCCTCACCTGAGATAATATCCAAAAGAGAGGTTTCTAGGGCCCTTCAAATGTGTTCATTGTGGCAATGCAGATGAATTTGTTGCCCATCTCTTTTTTCAATGTCCTTTGGCTTTAGGTATTTGGGGACGATGGTAGCCACTTCTTTGCCAAAGGCAAGCATGGAGCAACCTCCTTCTATGGCTAGTTTACTTAATGTTGCTTGGGAGATTGGCCCTATTTTCATCATTTGGAAAATATGGTTAGAACGAAATTGTTGGATCTTCCAATGTCATCAGAATCTGATATCTCAAACCTGGAAAAAAGTTCTAGACTCTGTGAAGGAGACCAGTTTTGCTGTGTTCTATGGTGGTGGATCTCTCTCCCTCTGATCTTTGAGACTCAAAGAGCCTTGAGCTTCAATTTGCTGCTGCTCTCCCTTGGGGCCCTTGAACCTTCCCTTTGGGTCTCTCAAAAAGTCAATAGATCTAGTAAATGGTCACCTCCCCCCTCAAATAGTTTCAAAATAAATACTGATGGCTCTTCCAATGGAAACCCTAGAGCTATGGGGATTGGAGGAGTTGGTCGGTATAAGGGTGGGTCAATTTGTTTTTTCTTCTCAGTTGCTATGGGGATCAACCCCAATAATCAGATGGAAGGAAAGATGTGCCATTCTTATGCCCTTGAAAAAGCGTGGGAATTGGAATGGACTATAGTTATCTGTGAAACTGATTCCCTTACTATGGTTTCTCCCTTGCATGGAGAAAGACCTCAGGAGCATTCTTACAGGCTTGGAATATTAGCTGAGCAGATTCTTCTGCCTTACCCCTCAGTTCAAAGCTATTTCCTTTGTTCACATTCCAAGAGAATAGAATTTGGTAGCTGGGTGTCTTGCCAAGTGGGCTACAGAGGAGAACCAAAATTGGAATGTTGCAGAGTGAGGATCTCTTGGCCCTGACAAAGACTCTCAGCATACTCATCTTATTCATAATGACCAGACTTGATGAGCCATCCTTGCCTTGGTGGAAGCTCCAGTTTGTGGATTGTCGCAACTTTTGGTGCCTCTATACATAGAGATTATGTTGGTCTCATTGGTTTCTTCAGTTAACTTGGTATATCTGGCATGTTGTTTGTATGAGCTTTGTTGTTCAGAGACTCTGTCTTTATGGAATCTTGATATCTGGACAGTTTTTGGGACTGTAGTTGGAGATGAGCTTTTCTTGCCAATCCCATTTCAATCTTCTCTATTTTTGCTTTGTTCATGGCTCTAGCCATTTAGAAAGCTTTATCTTGGACTATGTAAGGTGATTTATAAATATAGTTTTTCTCTTTTTGTCCAAAATAAAAATGTGCAAGCCAAAGAAAATTTAAGGGGTGAAGATTTTGTTAAGTGTGAAACTCACAATTTACTACAGATCAACACAACAAGTTTATTTTGAAGATATTGACATTTCAAGAAGGAAGCAAAATTGTGGATTCCAAGAAAATTTTAAAGCATAGGAAAAACTTTGGGCATATTGGATACTTGGGGAATGCTTCCATCTCTAAACATAAGAAACATTAATTGTGGCATAACATTTTAGTAAAAACATAGAATTTACTTATAGCTGTAAATTTTAGCACTCTGGTTACATCTTTATATAAGAACTTGACCAATTGTTTGGGGAAAATTTACCACCCTAATTTTTTAAAATTTAACTATTACAAATGAGTCATTTGGTGAAAACAGCCCATAAATGTTTTTTTCTGGAATCAAAGGATCACTTCCAAGATTTCCAACGTATCAAAGAAAAAAATTGCTGAACAGCAACAAAATTGACATAGGGCAAAGCTCAGGTTGTCATAGAAACCCCTTAAGAGGTCACTAATTCAGGTATGGAAAACAAAATTGCCACGTATGTACAGGTCTGACTATTGGATCGTTACCGTTCACAGGGGAGGGGGGATGACTCAACTCACAGGGCAAAAAACCCAGGCAATCCTGCCTGAAATTTGGAGCATACACCAGATCAGGGGGATTGCATGTGAGTGAGATCATTGTGTAATCACACACAAAGCTTGGTGAACTTTGGCAACCACTCCAGGAGCTTCCCTCATGACCAGGGAAGAAACTTGGACGTATGTAAGAACTAGCTGACATGTTTAAACATTTAGACTCACCAGCTCAAAATCAAAAATGAAAATCATATATAAAATTTTCACCATAGAATTTGAAGCAGGGTCTGCCATAATGAGCAAAAGAAAAATTTATAGAATCCATAAGCAAAAGCTTTAATTTCTTTTAAACACTTAAAATTTCAACATAATTCCCCATGTAAATGAATCCAGTTTGGCCCTGCATAGATTAAAGTTTCAACCAAATTGAAACTTTAAAGGACAAAAGATAGTCAAACGTGAATAATTGAAGGCTGAATTAGTGCTAAGTATTTAGCAGTTTAGCATGTTTATCCCCCTGAATCTAAATTATATAAAATCTAGCTCAATTGGGATGACCTCAAGTGGCAAATCAATCAGGCTTCCATAGCAGAGCCACAGGTTCAAACATTTTCAATTAGATGTAAATTTGTTGAAATTGATCAGTTTAGCACATCCAACCTTGGAGGCACTAGTGTACCTCAATAGACAATGTAACATACAATGTGCATCCACTTTCATGTGCAGCATACCAACAGATGAGTCCAGATCCAAGACCTAGGTGAATTTGATCAAATGCATAATCCAAGGTTATGACATCTAAAGTCAAAGGAGTGCTCCCTCCTGTTAAAAAGTGGACAATTTACAAACAAACAAATAAAATAAAATACCACCCCTGGAAATGAAATCAGATTTATGCAGGTGCAGATTCAAGTAAATTGGAAGGACTGGAAACATATAAGGTATTTCATTTAAGGTTGAACTAGAGGAATTTTTTAATAAGTATTACTTTGAATGCATATTCCCCAGAATGTAATATTTAAACTCCAGATCAAATGGCGTAAGCTCAAGTGATAAATCAAAGCAAGTTTCATAGGGGAGCCCAGGGCTCAAATCCTTGAAAGACATGTTCAACTTGTTGAAATTGAGTGACATATCGCATCCATTTCTGGGTATTGTATACCTCAATTGACGAAGTCATAAGCAAGCCCCTGGGGATTTTGACAGGATACATAAGCCTCGATTGTGGCATCTAAACGAAAGGTATGCTCCTTCCTCAAAAAAATGGGGCAATTTAGCAAACCTAATCCATATTTCTGACCATGGAATCAGAGTCAGATATATCCAGATATATATTCAAGTACACTGTAAGGACAGAAAATGTCTAAGTCAGTCAATTTAAGGCTGAATTAGGGCATTTTTTTTAGTATTGTTAGTATGTATGTATGTATATTTTCCTAAATCTAAATGTATTAACAGTGGGTCAATTGGGATGAACTCAAGTCTTAAATTAAATTGGGCTTTCATAGCAGATCCCCAGATTCAAATCTCCAGAAGAGATGTAAATTTGTTGAGATTTAGCAATATATCACAGCATCCAATTTTGGGTGCTGAGTACTTCAAAGGATGAGGCAAGGTCCAAGCTGCATACAATTTTGGGTGAGGCATAACTTGAAGAACAAGGCCAGGTCAAATCCCTGGGTCACATTTAACAGAATAGATAACCCTAGGCTGTGCATCTAGGGCAAAAGTGAGCTCCTGTTCTGTTAAAAAAGGGATAATCAAACAAATCAAAATATTAAAAAAGTAATTATCAACAGTGTAAACACAGCCAGATAGATGCGGCATAGATTCCACTAAACAGTGAAGACAGAAAATGTCTAAGATGGTTTGTTAAAGGTTGAAATTGAACAACAGGAAGAAAAAAATGAAAATGTCTGAGCAGTTATTATAGGCTAAATTAGCAGGGGGGGAATCAGTAGTGTTAGCATAAATGCATAGATGTGGTTTATTCGAAGCTTAGCCACAAGTAAATGCATGGACACAAAATTTGAACAATATAATTAGATAAATTTGAATTTATTCCACCATGGAAAGACGGTCACATAAGCCAAAATTGGAGTCTAGATTGGCCATTTGTCATGACCTTTCAAAGAATCATTCACCTTTCAATTATTCTGAATTTAAATATTCAAACCATAAGATTGACATTTTATTTGACCCAATACATTGTTGAAGGAGAAATGCCACTTATAAATGTTGACTTTTTTTCTTTAAAACTAGCATTAATTCTTCATAATTATGCCAATAGGCAAAACTATAGTGGCATCAAGCAGGTTGTTGTGACGTGAAAGTGTTCACAAAAACCCCTTTCTAACCAACAAACCAAGGCAAAACTATAGTGGCATCAGGTAGGTTGTCATGACGTGAACATGTTCACAAAAACCCCTTTCAGCCAACAAACCAAAACTGTATATATAAATGACTAATTACCCTTTAATATTAATAATACATAATGATTAATTATTTTAATCATACTAAATAATTCATATATAACAATGATTATAATAACTAATCACAGCAATTGTGTCAATAAATTCAAAGGAAACTGCCCAGCAAAAAGAAGGATAAAAATCTATGCTCCCCAAGGACGCGCCCCCTGCCCTAAATGGCCCCACCCCCTATAGGAGACATTTCAGAGACACAAGGATGGGCAGGAAGCGTCCCTACCCTGTCCCCCTTTTTTGAAAAAACAAGAAACATCTGCAGGATATCCAAAATTGAGCAGGATACACCTAGGAGCCATAGGGGACAACTACAACACACACTTTGTTGGTGCACAATTTTGGTTAAAAAAAAAAGGGATGGGTGGACCCACAAGGACCCATAGACCCCTTTAAACTATACCTAAACCTAAAACAACCCCCAAAACAACTAAAAACAAAAAAAACTCATTTTGACATTTTCCAAATTGTGAAGAAGAAAAAGAGGAGCAGCAGTGAGAAGAGAAGAACAGCAATGGAAAGAAGGCAATAGGGCATAAAATCAATTCCTTTGCATTTTATTTTTATTTTTTTAATTTTCCAAACACTTAGGGAGGGGTTTTTGTTTTTTTTTCCCTATATTTGCACTTGCAACTGTGTTTTAAATTCTTAACAAAAAAAAATGAGCAGCAACGGGAGTAGTGATTGTGAAGAGATTGAAGTTGAAATGCAACAAAAAACTAGAGGCCATAGAAATATGGCTGTCATTGGGTGTTCTTCTGGGAGTGGGAATGTAGCAGGGTCTGCAAGTTCAACTAGCCCATTTGAATGCCCTTCTAAACTCCTCAAAACCTATGAAAAAGGCCCTTCCGAACTCTCTTACAATTTGCAACATGAATAGACAAAGATAAGAAAACAATTCAAGAGTAGAGTATGGCTATGTCATTTGTGCAAGAAAGACTATAGGGGCAGCTATACTAGATTTTCTTCTCATCTTTTGTGAATAAGTGAATTCGGGGTAAAAGATTGTAAGAAAATAACTCTAGCTAAGAACATTGAGGTAACTAGGATGTAAATGGAGGAGGAGGCAAGAAAGTAGGGAATTCCATTTGAGAGCATGCAGTCTAGTGTGTCACTGCCTATGGAAACTATGGATGTTGGAATTCAAAAAGGAGAGAGTTCTACTTCTACCAAGGGAAAGAAAAGAACTATTAGCGTTGCAAGATTGTTCATTGAACAATCACGAGAGGTGGCCGAGTCTTCCATTGCTAAAAACTTTTATGCTTATGCCATACCATTTCATGTGGCACGTTCTTATTTCAAACAAATGTTCAAAGATGTGCTAGTTGTTGATCCCTTATTTGTCCCACCTATAGAAAAGAAGCTACACACCACCCTCCCAGATAGAGAATATTCTAGGGTGAGTGGGTTGATGGAAGAAATGAAGCAAACCTAGATGAGCGAAGGTTGTCCCATCATCATGGATGAGTGGACAGGTATCAAACATCAACCACTCATCAATATCATTGTCATATGTTCAGTTGGCTCTTATTTTGTTAGAGCTATTGATTGTTTGGGGATGTAATGACTTGGTAATTAAAATGTGTCTAAGCTAGAAAACATACATATTGGCAATAGCACTAACTGATAGAGATGATTTAGGCCATTAAATTTCAAATGATAATTTTGATATTGAAAAGCAGCACACCTAGCAGTCACAGATCTGATTTTGACATTAATCACAGTGACATTTAAATGATTTTGACAAAGTTTACCAACTCGTAACAATGAATTAGATTGCCAAGAGCCCACTTATAAATCACCTAGCACCATCTAGCATTGGGGAAACATATACATCTAAATACCATTTGAAATGTTGCCTGAATTTCCTTCTGTTGGGATTACTGTGGCTACATACTTGAGTCAATCCTATAGGGTTTCACATTGGGTTTCAACTTTTAAACTGTGGGAGATTATAATTATACCTCCAAATCTAGGTTGATGGCACCTAATGATTCCTCAGTTTGGCCTGTAGTGAGGACACCACCTAGATGGTGATTTGGTTGTACTCCTCCAAATGTTGTAGAAACCCTCTTGGATGCTAATGGGAATAACATTTCAAAACTGCACTCCTTGAATTTGCCAAATAAGGCTTGCAATCTACCTCTAAACCCTTGAACTCGCCCAGGATACCTACAAACTGTTTCCAGATCCTAGTTACCACGCGTTGTCCTCCTTGAATCGGCCGAGAATACCTGCGAATTGTTTACAACTCCTTGTGATTGTACTTTGTCTTAAAAGTAGGGCAAATTCACCTTCAGATCAACGAGTTCTCAATGAATGGAAATGGAATAAACCAAGGAACTTAGGATAGGGTTTTCTTCCTACCTCAGAGGGTTGCAATTCTAGAGTTTTCATCCTAGAACTTGCAAATTAGAAAATGATCAGAAAATTCAAATTCTCTCAACTATTTGCCCTGATGAAACACTTCCATATTCATATTGGTATGTGGATAGCACCTGGGACCTAACACCTAGGCACCAAACTTAAATTTTGAATTTTAAATTTTATTTTATTTACTAATTGTTTAATATTAACTTTTAATTTTTATTATTATTTTTTATTTTTTATTTTAAATTTTATTAGTGTTGATAAACACTTTTAGAGGGCCCAAAATATTTGTGTCAAAGTTGGCCCGAGAGAGGGGACATGACAAGGGAAGAGAAAGAATGCAAACTTCCAATTTCAAATTTTGAAGGATGCCACAGAAAAGGGTGGAGCCTCTAATATTGTACAAATGGTGATTAATTTGGCCCATGTGTGTAAGTTAGTTGTCTTGATGGTGGAGGGTGCTTACAAGCACATTTTCTAAACCCCATGTTGTGTTCATGCGTTGAACAATGCATTGAAGGACATTGGGAAGATAGATTAGGTGAAGACAATGGTGTTAGATGTTAGAGATATACAGAAATTCATTTACATCCATCACAATTCACTTGCTTCGTTTAGGACTTTTTCGAAGAAGGAATTCCTTAAGCCTATTGATATTAGATATGCTAGCTACTTCATTTTGTTAGAAAGGATTGTTGAGGTGCATGAAGTTTTACAATTAATGGTGGTTCATTTAGAGAGGTGTAGATGGCCAAAGGCAAGCACACATGAAAGAAGAAATATGAAACAAAGGATCCTTACAATGATTGGTGATCCAAAATGAAGTAAGAAAAAAAATTATTATTAAATTTTAAAAAAATATTGATGTTTCTAACTTGTAATTTATTATCATTCTTTGTAACATTATTCACTCTATCATTTGAGTCTCTTAAATTCTTAATCTTTTTTGAAATTGTAAACTTTGTAACTTGTTTGCACTTGCAGATATGTATGCTTTTTCACTGAGCCTCTTGTGCAAGTCATAAAATATGTTGATACACACTCTTTTAGCCTTGGAGAGATTTATGAGACCTCTGATAGCATGCATGGGCAAATGAAGCAAGCCATTTATAGCAAGGATCCTACTTTAGGATTTTATGAGGAGCATCTTAGGCCCATTGTGACACAACAGTGGAACACTATGAACACCTCACTTCATATGGTAGTCTATGCTCTAAGTCCCAAATGGTATCTAGCTAGGCTTGAAAAAGTGCATCTATCTCAAGATGAAGAAGTGAAAAAAGGGCTCATGAAGAACCCTTTGAAAAATATATACTAATGAGGAGCCCTCTTACTTCGCACGCAATGGCTTACCTTTGTCAATCTCCATGGTCCAACCTTCAACAAACCAAAGGTGAGGATGGATAGAGCTACATTAGCTCAAACCGAACCTATTCGATGGTGGACGTGGCATGGTAAGGATGCACCAAAGTTGAGAATAATTGCCACTCACCTTCTTTTATAGGTTGCCAAATCCTTTGTTGCAGAGAGGAATTGGTCCACGTATAGCTTCATCTAGTCAATCAAGAGGAACAACCTTACCTCTAGACGATCGGTGAAGTTGGTAGCCATACATAGTACCTTACAGCTATAGGATCGACAAGCCCTTGAGTATCACCAAACTCCAACCTCACATTGGGACGTTGATTCCAAAGATGTTATACAAGTTGATGAGGATAAGGCACGAGATGGATTCATTAGGGTTCCACTTCATGAGGCAGCCCCGCATAGTGGCAGTGACTCGAACTCAAACTCCGATTTTGATGTAGACCTACCAAAAGCAAATGTTGATTAGGGACAACTATATATTTTCTATGTTTTTGTCATTTTGTAGTTGAAACTTGCAGCCATTGGGCTTTTTGTTTATATAGTATATATGTAAATTGACAATAAAAGCATTTAAATTTTGTTAATTTGTTTGTCAATTCTCATGTGAAATCTCAATTCAAATCTAATGTTATGTATTAAGGTTCTATAATTTCTATGATGAAGAAGACCTTTTATCATTGTTATCATATGAATATTTGAAATTTCCTTATAATTTTAAAAATTCCTGAATTTTTTTAATAGCCATCCCCTATCATCTCCTAAAAAATGGACCAAAAAACACCCATACTAGAAACACATCCCCCATCCCCTACCATCCCCATCTTGGAAACTTGGGGGAGCATAAATGAGTCAAGCAAGGTTAGTGGCCAAGGCAGAATGAACTACACGTGGGCAACAAGCAGTGGCAGAGGCTAGCAAGGAGATGACAAAACTTACATGAAAGTAACACATTAGATTGTGTTATGAAAAAATTCACTTGTAGAGTAATTAGTATTATCAAAGGATCTCTCTTTCCCCTAAATGTGCGCCATGAAATACAATTGCATCTAAATATCAATTTATTTGTATCCGTTCAGTATAATATACATTGGCATAGGGATTACTAAATAAATTCATATTATATTTTTTTGTGGGATACTAAACAATATTTTTGTTTTTTGTTTTTAATTTTTTTTTTATTTTATTGTTGATATTTTTTTTAAATCAAGAGATATTTTACCTATCGAAGTTTTGGTGATATTTTATCTCTTATAAGTTAAACAATCCTACAAGCTATGACCATGAATTTTATATATTAATAATTAAAATACTAAATCAATAAAAACCAATTAATATAAAATATTAATATGTTATAAAAAATATATCTCATGACAACAAACAAACAAACTTATAATAAACCTAGTGCACTTTTAAAAATCTACAAATCAATTTAATTAAAAAATATTAAAAGTCATTATTATCATCATGAAAATTCTTATATAAACTAGCATAGTTATCTTGAGTGCAAGATGCAGAGAGATATCATCCTCAAGGTATTTTAGATAGATGTATTTAAAATATATGTGGTAGTGTTAATTCATTCAAAGCTAGCATTATAGTTTTGATTTTGATTTAAAGCCTTATGATTGATCCTTGTAATTTTAGTCCAAACAGTGCTAGCATTATAATTTTAATGTTGATTGAAATAAAACTTAGCATTGGTTCTTCTAATTTCAGACTATAGACACCTGGAGCTATAATTTTAATGTTGGCAAGAAAATCCTGACCTTCATTCCTCTAATTTCAGTCCATGGGAGGCTAGCGTTACAGATTAAATTATGAAGGAAAAAAGGGGAGCAATTATAATTTTAATCTTGATTGAAAAAAACTCAAGATCGGTCCTTCTAAATCCAGTCCAAACAGACCTAGAATTATAGATTTATAATTTTAATGTTTTAGAAAAACCCAAGCATTGATTCTTCTAATTTCAGTGCACACAAACCTACAGTTAATAACTTTAATATTGACATGAAAACCTAGATCCGTTCCTCTAATTTCAGCCCATAGAAAGCTAGCATTATAATTTCAATTTGATCAAAAAATCCCAGGATGGATATTTAGAATTTCGGTCCATGCAAAGCAGCATTGTAATTTTATTCTTGATTAAAAACACCCAATATCGATTCTTCTAATTTCAGTTCTTAAAAAGCTAGCGTTATAATTTCAATGTTGATTAGAAAACCATGGGATTGATACTATAGTTTCAGTCCACAGCAAGCCAGCAATTCAATTTTAACTTTGATTTATAAGCCCCAGGGATTGATCCTTATAATTCCAGTTCATACAAGTTAGCATTATAATTTTATTTTTGGTTTAAAAACCCTAGGACTGATTCTTATAATTTCAATCCATACAAAACAAGCATTACAGATTTAATTTTGATTCGAAAAAACCTAGAATCTAATTTTAATAGCTGTATCGTTTGGCATTACATTTTTTAGTGAAAAGAATTTGGTGAAACAATAGTCAAATAAAGAAATGGTCTTACAGGAATCCTTCCTGCTTGGCTTCTTTCCACAAGTTTGAAATGCCCTTCTCCTTGATCGATTTCATGGCAGATCTAATTAATGAAGCCATCCTTTCGCCTAAAAATACACAGAGATCCTTTGAAATACTTCAGGGAATTTTAAGAAGACAATTTTAAGGCAATATATGGGAAAGGATGTTGGAATTTATGTTTTTGTTTTTCGTTTTATTTTTACCCTGACCCGTGAAATTCATTTTACTGTAAATTTTGAATTATGATGGGGTATTTATTGTATGGGACGATGATAGTAACCATGAGCGGAGGGTGCTAAAATGTGCTGAGTTTAATGGTAGAAATTTGTATATGCATGTTATTTTTTATTTAGTTTTGTGTTTATTTTATGTGGAATGTCTGATATGTAATAATATATTGGTAAGTGATATCTTTTTGTACCTCTTTGTAAGGAATTATGGCATTCCAAATCTTTTAAAAAGATGAATATTTTTATATTTGTTGACAATGAAATGGGAGAATTTTTTAGTATGAGACAAATATTTGTGTTTTCAAATCTTATAAATGGTTAAGATGCAATTTTTTTAATAAAAATTATTTGAAAAAATAATTATTGGCAATCTGATTGACTAAGGAAGTTTGAGTTATTTTTGCAACCTTCACGTCATTAAATGTGTTATGTATGATCAGTATTTTTCAAATAATAAAATATTGGAGTTTTAAATGTTTGATGGTTATATGGTACATTTAATAATATTTTTAAAAGGACATTTAATACTTGTTGTCTACTGAAATTGCACCCTTATCAAGTTGCAGAACTTGATACCTTAAAGAAACATGGGAACTTTTCCAGGTTGTGGGTCACCTAAAAATGGAAAAGAACCTCTAGAGAAGGTAGGCTTCCTTTTGGTATCACCTAAACTACTAATCTTTGTAAGGAAAAGGGAGAAGAAGTGCATGAAAATGAAAACTAAATCCTATGGTGATACACCAAATTGACAAGAGCAATGAGACACTCAGTTACACTTGAATATTGATGGTGGATATGGGACTGCACAATAAGTTTCTGTAGATTATGCATAAGTATTTCACAAACAAGTTTGACATGCACACACTTTTAAGAAGGAAAACCATTTTTTCACAAATCAAAAGGGTCATGTGCAATTCAGTAAAACACAATTTGCAACCTACATAATACTACTTTTGCAAATAAAGGCATGCTAACATGAGACAAAGCTATAAGGAAATAGAAATATTTCACGAAGTAGCTTGATCAATCACCTGAAAATGCACAATATTTTGCAAGAACCAGAAGGCAAATTGAACCATCAATGGTAACCAAGGTAAATTCTATATATCATGCTCCAAAATCCAAATGAGTTACAAAGCATACATCAACTGAGAAAGGATTTAAGAAAAATCACTAACTCTCCAGAATGCATAATCTGAACTCCTTTACAAGAGGAAAAAATGCCATATATACTACAAAGTGTCGGCCCCTGCCCTAGGGCTTACAAAAATGAAACAGTTGCTCAACACGTCGACCCTCAGATCTTTTGAAATAGAGTTAATGTTACATTCAATGTGCATCCTCGTGTCCATGTCGGTGAAGAATCGCTCCTGGGATGGCCTTTTTGATCTTTTGCAACAATCACATTAACTTCTGGCCTCCGTGTCCACCCTCGAACTTCCATCAAAGCCACCTTGAATGTGGTTGCTCTGATAATCATAAATGTCAATCTACCCCTTGCCAGTAGACACCATAGTTGTCATCGTGACTTGAGGATTTTTCCTTTCTTCCCTTTCCCTGCTCAAGATCTTTCTACGAGTTAACCGTCTTCAAGAAGCAGCATCCGACCTCCCCTGTTAGATCTCCACACCATTGCTTCACCAAGCTGCTCCATCACTTTTGATCTCAAAGTAATTCCATGTTGTTTATGTTATGTTGATCTTCTTCACAAGGATAGTCACAACAGTCAAACTGTTAATGGTTTGCCCTCTGATTGGGTGAACACATTCCACGTAAGACTCGCGAGTGATCAAAAGTCGTTCAAACTAAATCACATGTCAGTGAGACACTTGTCATGTCTCCCTGATGCGATTATACTCTACATCAGCATCGACATAGCATACCACTATCGGTGGGAATCATATCAAGCTGCAAAATTTATACCGATATCCTCAATGGCCGCCTAGACAATCGTTATCAGCTAGACATCATGGCGAGTCCTCAAGGGTTATACCATTGTGTTCCCATTGGCCAAAACATTTGCATTCTGCAAGACACCATTCAATCTGCAGGAGGTCATAGCAGGCTCCAGTTAGTTACATCGAAGACACCATTCTCTCGATGAGACTCCACTTGGTCACCGGGACTTCATAGCAATGACACCCCCTATCGATGAGACTCCACTTGGTCACTGGGACTTCATAGCAATATCCCCCTTTCATCGCCGAGACAATTGCATTTGGCAAGAGGTCATAGCAGGCGCTAATAGTCATATCGATATCCTTTTCCATTGGCAAGCTCATCACTATCGGCATGACTCCCCTCGGTCGGTGAGATGTTATACCGAAGCCCCCACCTTTCAGCGAGACTTCCATCAGTCGGAGAGACATCTCCCCGAGCTCAACTTCTTTCGGCAAGAGCCCACCCTATCAGCTAGACGTCATATCAATATCAATCCCTCTCAGCGAGACCTTCATCTGTTGACAGGACCTTATGCCGAAGGTAAAAACTTTCGGCTAGCTAAGACCACTTCGGCAGGACCTTAGCGGGTCGAGAAGACTTCTTCCCGACACTAACCTTGTGAACAACTGTTGGCGGTAATTCCTCAGTTGAAAAGAGATATAAAAACTCATGGCGATTGAAAAGTCTTAGTGACCTGAAGAAAAAGTTAATCCATTTGGCCTTTATGAATACTTGAAAAATAGACCCCTTCCTGATTGAGCTCGTAGGTGAAAATTGGGTAACAATACTCACATAAAAATTGCTTAAAATCCAAATTATACATGTACCTTCCAACAAATTAGAAGTTAAATTTTTTCAAAGTTAAATAAAATATATTTAATTTCAAATGTAAACATGTGAGTTTTTTAAGGCAAACTCTTCGTGTAATTACATTTCTACTATCATAGAGAAGTCACATCTATTTGAGTATACAATTTCTTCACCGTAGCAAACTCCCCTTTAAAAACATTATTTATTATAATAAATAATATTTTATATTTTATGAAAGGATGGCACTCACTCGATGTAGTGCGGGTTGTTGGAGCAAAGGTCCAAATCACCTAGGAACAACCTACAACTCAACCCTCACAGCCGAGAAAAAATAATCACCAAATAATGTGATAAGCTTTATTAAAATCCAAGATGATGAATAATCATGTACATAGAAGCCTATTAAATAGGCAAGGAAAGTCGGCGAACATACTCAACAACATAAAACAACATGAATCATGGGTGAAACTACCTGAGACAAATATTAGCAAATATTAAATATATGTCCTAAGTTAAGCTTAAGACAATGTGTAAAAGGTAAAAACCTATTTACACCAACACCCCCCCTTAAGTGCAAACTTAGGAAGATTATTATGCAAGATGAAATGCAAATATGAGTCCCGGCTATGAGGCCATATTAGGTACTCGTGTACCAATGCAAAACAATGCAATCTCTCATAACTAGAGAAAAGAAGAAAACCTAGTGGGACAAAACTCCTCCCTAAAAGAGAGATAAAATACAATAATGATATTCATCACAAATCCAATCAATCTTTATCCATATAAAGGATGACAAGAGAGATCATACAACCCCCCCATAAGAGATAACCTGCTACAAGAAGAAGCACTGGAAGTACATTGTGGAGTAACACTGAAATCTTGAATGTGGCAAGCAAGGAAAGATACTTTTATTTGCTAAAAACCATATTAGAGTCACTTAAGGACTCAAGTTAGAATTATGAAAAGCAACAGTAGACCTAATGCCAAGGAACACTGGAAAACTTGCAAACTAGCACATCTCTGGAATCTATGAAGCAACTAACGATTGAAAGATTATCTAGAACTGAACTAAAGTGCACAAAGCAAATAATGCAAGCCTAATGCACACAAATAAGAAAATAGTGCATGCATTGATGAATGTTCACATTTTCCTCCATGATAAAAAGTAACCTCAAATCTGTATAGAGGATGGAATCAGCTTTCTAATGTATCTCGTTTCTGAAGAATGGCCTCCATTTGCAAAAGTTATGCAATAACAAAAAAAAGGCCTATATGAAGGCACTTGGGGGAAAATCAAAACACAGTTAGAGTAATTAGGGGCAATAAATAAGCCCCTTTGGGGTAGGGTAGGGTTTGGTCACTCATGTGAACGAGTGTGCAGTAAATTCAAAATAAAAAAAAAACCTCTATAAATTTTTCAGCCTTAATTATAGAACACAAGTTTTAATACATTTAAAAAAGTGACCAAACAATGGAACAACTATTGGCCTAAAATATTGGAAAAGTGCAACAAAAGGTTTAAATATTAAGATAGTCATACCCTTGCCAATGAATATGACACATACCCTGCAAATGATGTCGACAATCATGTACAATGATTTGACCAGGGTAAGTAACAGTCAGTGATGGTACTATGTAGGCCGATGAAAGAAAACAAGACAACCACCAATGAAATCAATGATGTGGTTTGAACGATGGATCTAGCCAGTCAAAATTCCATGACAAAATTTTCCAATCTACAAGTGAATGACTATGATCACTTGTACACCAAGGTGATCGAGCCGAAGATTTTATGTAAAGCCAACAATGAAAGATTGGAAGGTACACGAACGAGATCTGCACAGGTTGATGGACACTAAGAATAGATTGTACCGTCAATGCAGGAGAGGTAAGGGCGCTAATTTGATTGAATAACAACTAATACCTGATTTGACCATGCAGATAAAAAGAAGCCACGACGAACACAACAAGGACAGATCTAACACCGGTAGAATAAATGCACCCGATAATTGAATGTACAATTTCCTTCGATCTAAAGTATGCCAAGGATTTGACAATGTCTCGGTACTTGCAAAACATTAAACAATGAACCAATGGAGATTTGAAAAGACCACCAACAGAGGAAGAATATTCTGACGAAAAAACTCATATTTGACTAAAAAATACAAGATATTTGAGCTCGATTAAATAAAAAATAGCCCCAAATTTTTGATAAACAAATCGCAAAAATATTTTTTTGAAAATATTTTTTTGTCAAAATAGAAAAATATTTAAAGGTGCAAGCTAACCACACAGAGGTATGCCAAAACACTAGTGAACTCAGCTCTCAAGCTCACCAACAAGCAAAAAAATCCTCAGCGGAAGGAAGGGCAAGAGGTTTTCTCTAATACCATGTTGGAGCAAAGGTCCAAATCACCCAAGAACAACCTGCAACTCAACCCTCATAGACGAGAAAAAATAATGACCAAATAATGTGATAAGCTTTATTAAAAGCCAAGAGGATGAATAATCATGTACATAGAATCCTATTAAATAGGCAAGGAAAGGAGGTGAACAAACTCATCGACATAAAAAAACATGAATCACAGGTGAAACTACTTGAGACAAATATTAGGAAATATTAAATATATGTCCTAAGTTAAGCTTAATACAAGGTAAAAACCTATTTACACCAACATGGGTGAGGTCTCCCGTAGCCTGTGAGGTTGTGGTGCATGGTCGTTTCTCCTCTTGCATGCACTTCAATTATGCTAATCTAGGGTGTCTAGCAGTGTTCTATGGTGGGTGGGGAATTTGTTGCTTTTGGGGGGTGTTTCTTTTTATTTTCTTGTAGACTTTCTTCATTCTATTGTGTGTGACTGTGTGGGGGGTTTTGCGTTGTGATCTAGGGGTGGTGTTTGCGAGGCATGGAGTTTCCTCTCTTCTTTTGTTCCCTACTCTTGGTATGGGTGTGGCCCTCTCTTTGGGTTAGTTTGTCTCTTTATGTTGGGTGGTAAAATGGTGGTGGGAGTTGATTGTTTATTTATCTTCTCTTCCATTGGCTATGGAGCCTCTTAAAATGGCATTTGAATGGTGACAAGTCTTCCTTAATGGGGGGTTTTCCCAGAATTAAAAAGGTGAATGGTTGTTTGGATCGTAGCCAATATTGTCCCATTTTGGTGATCTAGCTAGACTCCATTGCGAAGGATGTTACTTGAGTAATCATGCTCTAATCTGTAAATTCATGGGTCTTCGTTTGTCTTTGTCAGCATTGGAACCTTGGACCTGTAGGGTTTGGAATCCGAAAGGAGATATGGAGATAATGATGGTTTCCAATAATTTTTTTTGGTTGTATTTTCGTGCATGGCGGATAGGAATAAGGCTTTCGAAGGGGGTCCATATTTCTATAATCAAATTGGGCTCTTTATCAAGCCTTGGCATGAGGGTTTCAACTTTGTTGAAGAAATTCCTTTGTGGGTTTCAATATGGATCTATCTACCTCGACTTCCATTAGAATTCTAGAGAAGCAATATTTTGCATATGATAGCTCGATTTCTTGGAAAACCAATTGGGCCTGCCCAACAAACTCTGGACAAGAAGGTAATTTCTTATGCTTGTATTTGTGTTGAAGTTGATTTAAACAATCCTTTGTCAAATTCTATGGAAGTTTATGTTGGATCCTCTTCTTGGATTCAACAACTTGATTATGAAACTCTCCCTTTTTGTTGTTGTGTCTATCATGAATATGGACATCTACAAAGGAGATGTCCTCGGCTTAACCAAGCAACTGCTACAACTAATGTTTCTTCTAAGTCTGCTCCTAAGAATGATAATGGGATGGCTCCTATGGTGGAGGGGGATGTAGATATGGAGGGTTTTGTTCCTATTAAACATTGCAATAAGGGGAGAGGTCAGAAGAGAACTCTCAAGAATAGATAAAATGATGGGATCTTTAATTAGTTTGATGCTTTGGATGACTTGGTTCAAGAAGAGGGGATTCCAATTGGGATTCCACCTAGTTTTGGCTTGTTGGAAGAGGTCTTACAAGAGGATGAAGAAATTGGGAATCAAAACTTGGTTAAGGTGAACTTGCAGGTTGGTCGGATGGAGGTTGGGCAAATGGAAATGAATGCTCCTCTACAGCTGCAAGATGCCTCCAATCATGGTGGTTCTTTGGACTAGAAGGTTGATAGAGCTATGGCGGTTTCTTCTCCTTCACAGGTGAACATGAGGCTTTGGATTCAAGGAAAAATGGTGGGGTTAAGCAGGGTTTGAGTTTGCAACAAAAGCCCCTTAAAAAGGGGCCCCCGAAGAAAGCTCCTAAGATGGGTCGCAAGAAAGACCTAGAGAAAGTTAAGTCAATGGGTGAGGCTCTGGTGGAATATGGGTTGGTGAAAACCCTAGACTCTAATTTCTCTCATTCCCATAAATGATTGTTATTTCATGGAATGTGAGGGCTTTGAATAGCCCTCCTAGACAAAAGGCTATTTAAGAGATGATTGGTTTTCATTCTCCTGATATTGTCTTCATTCAGGAAACTAAGTTATCAGTAGATGGTATGTTGAATAGAGCCTCTAGTGTTTGGCCTCATGGGTTATTTCAGTGTGTTGGTGCTTTTGGTAGCTCTGGAGACGTGGCTTGTTTGTGGGATCCTAGAAAAGTTGTTCCATTGCACTAGATCTTGAGTTGCACTTCTATCTCTATGATTGCTTCTAGTTTGGAATCTAGTGAATGTTGCCTTTTCACTAATGTCTATGCTCCCATTGATCTGATGGGTAAAGTCACAACTCTAGACTCATCTTAGATACGTTTGCTCTCTTTATCCTTGGCATCCTTGGATTATGCCTAGGGATTTTAATGTTGTTTCTTGTTTAGAGGAGGAGAGAGGGAGTATTTCCAAGCTTGATCCTGTTGCTCTTCTTCTTATAGACAACATAGCTAGTTTGAATCCTATTGATGTGAAATCCAATAATGGAATTTTCACTTGGAATAATTGAAGGTGTGGTGATGTTGCTATTTCTAAGAGGCTTGATAGGTTTCTTATCTCCTATTTTTAGGTTGGGGATAATTGGACTACTAGCTTTGAGATCCTAGATTGGAGAGGTTCAAACCATTGGTCAATTAAACTTTTAGTATTTCCTTTTAGAACCCATAGGAACCCTTCTTTCAGGTTCCAACTCATGTGGTTACATGATCCTTCTCTCCAGGAGTTGATGATTGATTGGTGGTATCAGGGAAGACCTACCTATGGTACGACTATGTTTATCTTTGTCAAGATATTGTAGTTTGTGAAATATAGACTCAAGAGGTGGAATATATAAAGTTTTAGGAATCTTCATCATAATAAGTTGATAGCTCAAGTGTTGGCCTCCTACAATGAATGAATAACTAAGCCTTTACAACCATGATTCAAATATTGGACATCTAACTTGAATAGGTATCTCAATCATCATGAAGGTGCATTTAACTTGTCAACCCAGGGGCGTGAACTTGAAATGGGTTAGCACAGTATGTGCACTAGGAACTCAAAGTAATCATCTTCATTCTACAACTAAGAAAAATGAAATATTGAAAGTAAATTGCTTGGAAAGGAATGAAATAAAGGTTGAACATCAATCAACAACTATACTAAGTTGAAATGCATGACAAGAATGAAGTTCTGAGTAAAAAAGTAGGAAACTACTCTATCTGCTTTGGTTATAGGAACAATCAAAAAATGAAATTCTAGTGGTTGTAGGAACAGTAAGTACCAGATTTTAACTAAGTACTAAGCTAGAAATAATAACTACCTAAACTATTCTAAAGGATGGATTACTCACCAAGTGGGCCCCCTTGGATGAGTATCCTTTGAAACTAAGATAAACTCAAATGCTTGAACTCATAATATCATTTAATATCATTTTATTCATTGAGAAATGTGTATACAAAATGGTAGCATGTCTGTATTGAAAATGAAAATGCTAGTACATTAGATTGCATGGTAACAACATCATCAACAACCTAAGAAGAAGGATCTGATCCTTATTTATACTATCATCTAATCAAGGCAATCAGCTCCCACTAACTGAGAGGATTCCATTTAGGGAAAACAAGGAAAAGAATGGAAGGGCAGTTACACACAACAAATCTGGTCAGACATGCATGTCCAAAAATGGATTCAACACTATAGTAACACCTGTACTTGCTCGATATCATCAATAAAAGGTAGTTACATTCAACTGTCATGGGGAATCTATTGTTGTCGTCCTCTAGCTAACCCTTTGAATGATTCCACTACATGACTAGCTGGCGGTTTCCTTTCTCAACTTAGCATCCTCAAATTATATCGGCATGGAAATGCCAATACGTATAATAATTGCACATCTATAACCACCTTAAAGAGCATTCATCGACCACATGCAAAATCAATATAGATAATTCACATAATATGCCAATGTCATTAAAACTTGCGAAGATAGGATTTAACCCAATGTCAATGGTTTGAGGGAAACATTATGAAAATATCAACACTTAACCATTAAATTTCATGACACTACTAGTAAATAAACTATAGATTCTACCCAAAATTTGACCAAAAACTAGGCTCATCACTGCCCCCAACCTAACGCTTTGTTGGTCCTCCAGCAGTGGAAGGATTGTTATTTTGCTTGATCAATGCTCTGAAATTTGCAACTGATAGCTATCCAATATCAGTCTTTGTTGAGCATGAATCAGGGTCCCAATAGAATCCTCCCAATCTATCAAATTTTCTCCATCTCTATTTTTCTGCAGCAATGTCATATTGGTAGAACTTGAAGTTTGGTATAGGCCACAAGAGAATGGGTGGCTAGAAAGTCAGGGGAAGCCAAAATCACCCCTTTGTTCTCCCAATCTGAATATACCTGTCAATTTTTTTAGTGTTGCAACATAGTTCTAGATGGAATTAGGTTTAGCCTACTTCAGCTCATCAGTTAGGTTATTCCATCTTTGGAATAGGTATCCTCCTATAAGTTCCTCTTTTTCTTTTTCCTTTACCTCATACTCAATGTAAACTGCTTCAATCCAAGGCATAATCCTATTGCCATAACTAGGTCTGAGAAGCATTCTAAGCCAATCCCTGTAAATATCCTTTGGGTTGTTTGATTCAGCTTTGATGGCCAAGGGGATATTGGATTCCATCTTCTTATAAGCATTATACTGTTGTCCCCAACTAATCTCATTTTGCACCTAAGACATGAATGCTCTCAATTAGATATTTCCAACATACAGTAGTGGATTCCAATCTTGGTCTTGTGTAACAACATAATTGTGCAAATAAAATTCACATAATAAATTCTTAATTTCAGGGGAGGAAATCCTATAAGCATTAACAAATTTAGTAGGAGTCTCAATAGAGGGGTTCAAACCTGAAACAATCTTTGAAAACTTAAAAAAGAGGTATTTCTCTTTCAAGTGCAGAGCATAAACCCTTAAAGGGGTTCTGAATTCCAAAATTTGTGGTACCAAGGTCACAATGTTGTCCACTTTCTTCTTCAGAGTAACAATTTCCTCATTCTTTTCTTCAATGACATCATCCCTCATTTGAATTTCCTTTTTCAATCTATGCTTCTCATTTTTCCATTCCTCCTCCCTCCTTTGTATTTCTTCCCATAAATTCAAAATTGTTGCATGTACTATAAAACTAGGAGGGTTATGAATTCCTACCAGTATTTTTGTCGATGGTTGCTCCCCATATAGTACTATCTGCATGGACTCAAGTTGTCTAGTTGTCTCTGGCTATGAGGGTACTGTTTCTTCTCCCACTTCTTGTTGTATGACCTCTTGTTCCTGTTCTTGGTTTTTCTCTTGCTCTTGCTCTTGCTCTTGCTATGGCTGCTGGAACCCCTACTCCTGTTCTTGGTTTGTTGCAAGAACTCTTGATTTTCCTCAAACTCTTATGCAATGTTAGCAAGGTCAACCAGTGTTATATTTGTTGCTCTCTCAAATATGTCCTCTTATTCTTCAACATTTTCTTGCCCCATTGGATCTCTTGTGTCCTCATGTGATGTCTCTCCATGCTTAGGGATTTCCTACGAAGGCATACCAAAAGTTGGCCCAGCTGGTCTTGTCTTCCTAGGAGGGCTCTCACATTTTCCTTTGGCTGCAAGATGAATAGTGTCAACCTTTCTCTTCTTAGCACTTGACACCTCTCTTTCTATGAGTTGTGTTTTGGCTTTTCCTTTTCTTGTTTACACCTCCTTCTTTTGTGCTCTAGTTCTCATTAGGGTTTCAAGGGGGACATCATCATCAAAATCTGATGAAAAAGTTATTTTTTCTAAGTGCTCTATTTCAGAGGAACTAATGTCTATGGTTTCTTCTTCTACTGTAGGAGTGTTCACACTAGAGCTAACTCCAAAGGTTGAAGCACCAGGAGTGGCTTCAACCATGCTTAATCTCTTGCTAGACCTATAGGGTTGAGGTAAAACCCTAGGTTGCAATTGCTCAGGTATAAATTGATCAACATTTATAAATTCTTCCCAGGTCATTCTAGACACATCATGCAAAAAAATTTCAACCAACAATTTAATCAGGCAATGGTGGGAAACAAAATTGTCCCTACCTTTTAGAGTTTCGACCGCCATGATGGAGAGAAGGTTGTATAACATGTTAGGCACATTCATTCTCCTCTCATGCCTCATGTGACTCAAGAGTTTGAAATGCATTGAATGCAGGTTCAACAGATGACCTTCACAGGTGATATACCTTATAATGTAGACAGTTGCCTGCTTCTATGGTTCGAGCAGAGAGGTTATTTTTGCACCTTGTTTATCCACACTAGTTGGAGGGTCACCATGTGCTATAAATTCAGCCCTAGCTGACCTAGCATATCTGGAGGTAGGGTAATGTTCACCATCAGTAGGTAACCCTATAAATTCTATAATTCTTTCCTCAATTGCCACAACCTCTAACCCTTTTACTGTGGATTTGCCTTCAAAAAATGTCTAAGCAAATTCTAGTGCAATGCCTTCATAAAAGCCATCCAACTTCATGAAGTAGTCTAACCATCCATAGCATCTGAATTCGGCCAAGCATTGTGCATCCTGCAATAAAACATCATGAACCAAAGGCTCATTTCAAATTAGCCCTCCTCCCATTGTCTACAATCAACTATTACTCTACAAAATTTCTTTTTTGGAATTCTTGTTTGAAAGCCAACACCTTCCTGCTAAATTTCTAGTGCCAATATCGGTTGAATTTTCCTTTGCTTTTTTTGTTACCTCTTGCTACTTGTAACTGAAGATTACGACAGGTTCAATAATGGAAAGGAAATGAGGTATAAAGGAAAGTTATGATGGGAAGAAATGGTGGCTATAGTTAATGTTAGTTCACACATGTGAGTTATCCTTTCACTCAGATTTCAAATCGGGTCATTTCAAATTTTATGACGTAGCTTAATCATGAATTGACACATGGCAATATACTTTCATCTTTTTCTCCCCCCCAACCTAAAGTTTGACATGTGTCCACACATGTGAAATGGGAATGGTGATTTTACAGGGAACAATGACATGTTACGTGAACATCTATACTAACGTACAATGATTAAATGAACACACTTAAAAGATAATTAAAAGATGACAATCAATTCGCACATACATGAATGTGTGGAGGATTTGTTGCAAAAAATAATCATGGAGAAGTATCGTTCACCTTTTTAGTAAATAATTGAGCAATTAATGAAAATGAAGTGGAGTGAGGTGAGATGGAATGAAGTGATGGAAGAGAGAGAATGGTGGTGATGGATGGGAAAATGGGAAGATGGGTGAAGAAATGGACTTCCACAAAAGTGGAAGTCTTTATTATGACAAGTACGTACCTTAATTTAGCCAAAAGGAGTGACACTAGGTCCACTTCCTTTGGCTGTAGGAAGCTCAGGTGTTGAACAATGGATGAATTGTTGTAGGAACTCTTCTTTGGAGGCTGGCTTGTTATATAATCTAAGGCGATGACCATTGACAAGTAACTTGAATTTGACAGGGTCAATGGTAGTGAGCTAAACAACTCCATTAGGAAAGACCTCAACAACTTTCTACAACCCTAACCACCTTGTTTGCAATTTTCCTACATTGTCTTGATACCTTGAGTCATATAGCGGTGCCCACTCACCTAGCTGGAATTTCTTATCCTTGATGAATTTACGATGCCATTTCATTCGTTGATTCTACACTACCTCTATGTGGTGCAAGGCTGCTCTCCTCATCTCATCCAAAGCATTTAGCTGCATGAATCTCTCTTTTTGTGCTTCAGAGATATCCATCCCCAGGTCTATTGCAGTCCTAAGAGTCTTGTGCTCAAATTCAATAGGCATCGTAGCTATCTTCCCATACAACAACTCAAATGGAGTGAAGCCTGTAGTTGTCTTCCAAGTGGTTCTGTAGGTCCAAACAACTTCTGGTAATCTGCTTGCCCAATCCTTTTGTGGATGGCTACTATTTTGGTCATAATAGCTTCAATTTCTCTATTGGTCACCTCAACTTGGCCATTGGCCTGAGGGTGGTAAGGGGTAGACTTCCTATGCCTAATGTTTTACTCATTAACCAATGTTGTAACAAGAGTTGAAGTGAAATGAGCTCCTTGAACAATTACTATCTCTCTTGGGACTCCATATCATTTGAAAATTTCTTCATAAAGAAATTTTGCAACCTTATTGTCTCTTGCATGCTTTATGGCCTTAACTTCTACCCACTTAGTTACATAATCAGTGCATACCAAGATATAAGACTTACCATTTGATGGAGGGTCAATGGGTCCCACAAAATCCAATCCCCACTTGTCAAAGGAAGTGATCACTACTTGGGGATAAAGTGACATCTCATCAAATTTGGTTGGTCGGCCCATCCTTTGGCACCTATCACATTTCCTTGTGTATCTTCCTGCATCCTTATGGAGTGTAGGCCAATAGTATCTTGTGTTCAAAATCTTCATTGATGTCCTCTTGGCTACAAAATGCCCTCCATAGGGTTTCATATGTCTCATCTTCCCTCACACATCTCATCATTACATGATATGCCCAAGTATAAAACAAGCATCCAACAATCCATGAAAAAGGAAAAGATCTTTCAATGAGCACTCTTCTCTCTTTTGGTGAGAAGTGAGGAGGAACTCTCCTTGTTACAAGATAATTAGCTTGTTAGCATTCCAGGATGTTTGAGCATTGATGGAAAATAGATGCTCATCAAGAAAGGATTCATATATGGCTTGATTATCTTCTAATGTAGTCAACCTTGAAAGGAAATCTACAACAACATTGGACTTCCCTAGTTTATCCACAATGGTTATATCAAACTCTTGCATCAACAATGACCATCTTGCTAATCTACTTGAGATCAGGGGTTTATTCATAAGGTATCTAATGTCTACATGATTGGTGTGCACAAAAATATGATAGCCTATTATGTAGTGCCTGAATTTGTTCAGGGCATAAATCACTGCTAACATTTCTTTTTTTGTCATAGTATAGTTGAATTCAGCTCCCTGTAGATTTTGCTGACAAAATAAATGGAAATTTGAATGGATCTTTCTTTTTGTCCTAAGACTACTCCTATAGTATAATCTGATGCATTTGCATGAATGTGAAAAGGGATCTCCCAATTAGGTCCTTTTAGTATAGGATCATGGGTCAAGGCTACCTTCAAGTCAGGAAATGCTTTGTCACAATCTTTTATCCATCAAAATTCAACATCTTTGGTTAGGAGAGTGTATAATGGTGTTTCCATTTTGCTAAAGTATTTGATGAAACACCTATAGTAACTTGTATGTCCCAAGAAACTCCTAACATCCTTTTGTTTTGTAGGTGTTGGTAGATTAGTAATTACCTCAATTTTTGCAGGGTCTACTTGAATTCCTTGGTGAGAGATGTAGTAGCCAAGAACTACACCTTCCTGCATCATCATGAAGCACTTATCATTGTTTAAAGATAGGTTTTGGTCTTCACATCTTTGTAGGACTTTCCTAATATTTTCCAATGCTTCATTAAAATCAACACCATAGGTAGTAAATTCATCCATATAGATCTCCATGCAGTCAAGGGAGATGTTTGAAAATATGTTAATGACTGCTCTTTGGAAAGTTGTAGGTGCATTGCATAAGCCAAAAGGAAGTACTGAATAGGCATATGTTCCCCATGGACAGGTGAAGGTTGTCTTCTCCTAATCCTTAGGTGCAATTTGAATTTGGTTGTAGCCACTAAATCCATCTAGAAAAGAGAAGTACTACTTTCCTGAAAGTGAGTCCAAGACTTGGTCTACGGAAGACAAGGGAAAATGGTCTTTTTTGGTGGTAACATTGAGTTCTCTATAGTCAACACAAACTCACCATTTTTCTCCCTTCTTTGGCACAATCACTAATGGAGACACCCACTGGCTATCTAAAATGGGGTAGATAAATCCCGCATCTAACAATTTCTACAATTTTGTTTTGGCAATTTCTCTCAATGCAGGGTTGATTCTTCATTGTGGCTGTCTTACTGGTTGATAATCGTCTCTAATGTAGATCCTACGAGTGAAAATATTAGGATCCAGTACTTTCATATCATGATAGTCCCATGCAAATGGATGCTGATGAGATCTCAATAAGTCTGCCAATGTTAGTTGTTGTTCTTCACTCAACTTAATGTTAATATTTAAATATTTCCCTTCAGATGCCTATACTTGTGTAGTTAATTCTATCATAGCTGCTTCATTAACACATGGTACCTTGAGTTCATATGGAAAAATTGTGTGGAACATACCTATTGTTTGCAGGAAGTTTGTCTGCAGGTAGAGTGGTTGTAGGAAGAGTGGCTATAGGAAGTTTGTTTGTAGGCAGAGTGGTTGTAGGAGGAGCAGGCAAAGCAGCCAAAAGTGTCTTCACAAGATTAGCAGAACCAAATGCATGAGAGGATGATGCTTCTTCTACTTCACAATGGTTATGAATTATATTGGACAAAACTTCATCTTCATCTTGAAGCCACAGGAGAGGACTTCTGCTAACATCATGAGTTATGCCACAAAGTTAACTTCCCTAACCTCTTCACCAACATATGGCCATACAAGATTATCCTCATCATGGGATGGCTAAGCAAGAGGATAAAGAACAATATTTTTGGTGTTCTTGCCATCACAAATAGTCATGTCACTTGACTGACATCCAATATAGTCATTTTTTGTTGCTAATCATGGCCTTCCAAGAATGATAGGATATCCGCCTAGTGTAGCTTTAGGAGAAAGAATCATGAAGTCTATTGGGTACTCCCAAGAGTCTAAAATCACCACAAGGTCTTCTACTATACCATCAGACTTCACAGTAGAACTATCAACAGGCTGTAGGACAATAGTAGATCTCATGCTTGCAACATTTAGTTGTTACAGGATGTCCCTAGTCATCACATTTATTGCTACTTCCAAATCAATCAGAGCATTCTTTATTTGAATCTCATTTATAACAACTACTACCACAGGACTACCTGGATCATTGTACTTTGGGATAGTCACTTTTCCAAGCATGATATCAACAAGCTATCCCACCACATGAACTGTAGTTGGGTCTTTCTTTTTCCTGCCCAACTTCTTGAGGCGTGCTTCCTTGATTGTCGTGCCATATATAGGAACATCTTTTATGGCCTGAAATAGGGGTATCAGAACACATATGTTTTTCAACTGATCTAAGATGTCAAAAGTTGTATCTTCTTTATCTTCCTTATGCTTGAAAACTTCCAATCTCTAAGGGAATGGTGGTTCTTGTGCAGTTTGCTTGACTAGAACTGGTTCAAGATTTTTAAGTGCACTTGGCTGAATGGGATCATTCAGAGGTTCCTCTTCCTTTTCCATAAGTAGCTCAATGACAATGGGTGTGGAAGGAGTTGGTAAAGTAGTTCCTGAATGCAAATGGATGTCACTCACACTCACAACACATGTAGAAAAATTATTTGGATTAGCAGAGTATACTAGCTACTGTTGTGGTTTGTTATTTGGGTTAGGTGCGGGTTGAGCTGGTAACTGAGTAGGTTTAGGTTCACTTGAATTAGAAGGTGGAGGCATTATAGTAGGTTTTTGGGGTTGATAAGGTGGTTGCATGTAATTGGTTGTATAGTTTTTCCATTGTTGTCCTCTCCATTGAGATGTTTGTTGCCAGTTTCTTGGAGGTGGCTGCCAAGGTCCTTGAAGTTGTTTCCAATTCCCCTGAGGTTGTTGCCATTTGTAGTGCCCCTCTATTTTTAGCCCTTTTGCGATGTGTAAGTTGTTTGTTTGTGTCTTCTGAGTTCATGTTGATCTTGTCATTTAACATTGTTTTAATTTAATGGTATAGTTGTTCTCGTTGTGTTGAGTTTTAAATATCATTCAAAAGTAAAATAAAATCTAGCATTGGTAATTATAGTGACAAAATTAAGACTAAAATTAAATGGTGGCAACACATTGTGATATAGACAACAAAATAAATAAATAAATAAATAAAATCACTATGGTAATGTTGGATTCTCCTTCCTCTAACAATTATTTAAATGGTAAATTTTGACTATTCTTGGTTATAGTAATAATTATTTATACCATAAATTTGAACAATTATTTGTTATATTAATAAGTATTTAAAAGAAAAATTTAAATAATTCTTTATCACCCTACTAATTACTTAATGGTAAATTGAAATCATTCCTTATAAGCAATTGATGAAATAATGGTAACTATCTTTAATCACGTAACAAGGAAAAAGGTTGGGTTTATGAATTAAATAAAAGTATAGGGATATGTCTACAGGTGGAAAAAGGAAGAAGAGAGGATATGACGGGTGTAAGTGCATGCATTTTGAAAATTGCCACTTGTACCTTCTTTCTTCTCGTTAAAATAAGAGGGGGGATCACCTCTGTTGGAGGGGGAGGAGTTCCCGGATGGAAGGGGGATTGGTAACTTGTCTGCAGAAATACACATTTTACATGTTGAGTTACAGGTCAATTCCTTCCCTAAACGATAACATCTTAAATAGTTCTTTTATGCCTAAGAGTTGGGTTGTGCTGAGTTTCATTATAATCTAAACTTTGTATTAGGCTATGGTATTTTTCCTTGACTGATAATGTTGCTTATATCCTGACATCGCATTTTTTTAATTTCTGCCTTGTATGATAATTATAAGGTGTTTGATATTTTCATGCTGATATATTCATGCTGCCTTGTATAATGATTTGCTTAGTTTTGGGTAAAAGGAGTGTAGATTCAGTTTATTTGTATCCCTCTGACAAGATTTACTGTTGCAAACGGTTGTTGTATTATGTGTAGTCAATTTGAAAGCCTTTAATCTCAGCTTGTTTCATTTAGTATCACCAATTCTCTCAGCAAGAACATTGTCCCTATTTAAAATGATGGAAATGGTTCTCATCTCTCAGAATGAACTCTCTTGCAACAATATTGGGGACAAATTTAGATGCAGATGGTAATCTGCACACACTCAGAGGTTCTTATCAACTCTAACAGTTGTACTAGAGGCCATGTTTAACAACCAAATGCAATTGCTAACATTTCCCTTTGGCGGCAGATAAATGATTTCTTCTTTTTCTCCTCTTCTGTAGCAATAAGTAAAAGTATTGATTTCAAAAATACCCTACTGCTTTCACTCTTTGCATACATGCCTACCAAGGCGGTTGCAACTGTAGCGCTGGGAATTTCCCCATCCCTCATGCTTCGATGGGTGTCCATTTCCTGTTGTGAAGCTCCCATTTTGGCGCAGGAAGAAAGGATGATGGAAACTGTTGAAGGCTTTTCGTATACACCTGCTAATTGCATTTGCTTCAAAGTTTCTAAAGCCTTACCATCAAACCCATTTTCTTATGCATATCCTGCACCAATTGCATTGCAGGAGTCTGCAGTTCTGTGAGGCATACTGGAAAACAACTCACATGTCTTGTCTTTTCCATACTGTCACAACCGCAACACTTGAAAACAAAAGACTGTAGAGGCGTAAATAGCCTTCCTGAGTCCTTTGGCAACCTGTCACTTCTGCAGTATTCGAAAATAGAATGTTGAAGAGGTTTAATTAATCTTCCTGATTTCATTGTCAACCTGTCCCAACCGCCAAATGAGTATGCAACATCTGCATATACTTTGGAGCTAACCCCAGTTGCATTTTCAAGCCCTCTATCCTTAACTACCACCGTGTCTGCAAGGAG
This sequence comes from Sequoia sempervirens, assembly GCA_007258455.2. Classification (NCBI taxonomy): domain Eukaryota; kingdom Viridiplantae; phylum Streptophyta; class Pinopsida; order Cupressales; family Cupressaceae; genus Sequoia; species Sequoia sempervirens. Next base: position 390,389,124 of record VDFB02353493.1, read on the forward strand.
TGATGAATAATTATGTGTTTTGGAGTTACCAGTCTACCACTGCAAATTTTGAAACCCAAGCGATACATTAAAATCCTTTTTGTGCATATACAAGAGTCATTGCATCCCTGAAGATCACATTCTTAGAGGCATTCTGAGAACAATTAACATGCCTTGTCGTAGTATTCAAACTATGGAGGGTGTATAAATTGAATAATCTCCCTGATATCATTCCCAACCTATCCCAGCCCAAAAATGGCAACACACAATCCCATGGCCACTAGGTTTCGTTGACTGTTGCCTATAGTAGCAGCTAGCGGTGTCATAATCACCGTTACTATGATAAGACTGTGCAAGATTATAATATGAATGGGGTTTCATGAGGAGGCAGTCAGTTGAAACTAGAACTATCTCAGTCAACTGTCCCTATATATATATATTGCCTACGACTTTTAAACTTTCACAGTTCTCAAGGTGGACCTCCCGAACCTTTGCAAATTTGAGGGAGAGCTCTTAAGATCTCCTAGCTTCATTTGATCCTTTCTCCCGTACTGGAACATAACAGGAAGTTTAAAAGTTTAAATAACCTCCCTGGTTCGTTGGCTCTACACCTGCCAATTGCATTTGCTTGAAAGTTTTGATAGCCATTCATTTAATCCATTTCATGTATATCCTGCAATCATGGCATTCCATGAGATCTCATGTCTTTGAGGCATTTTCTTCTGAATCAGTTCGCGTGCTTTGTTTAGGCTTCCACATTTTGCATTGTGTGTAGCAGGGCACTTGTAACTACTACTTCTGATAAAAAAAATAAAAAAAATAAAAAAAAATAAAATTCCTGCTTATATGCTTTAATGGATGTACCTTCGTTATTACTGGAAATTTGCTTCAGTGCATATTACTATTATTATTTTCAGATTGTTTCATTTAGCATCACCAATAATCTCCACAAGAACATTATCCCTGTTAAAATGATGGAAATGATGGAAATGGTACACATCTCGCAACAATTTCTGGCAAATTTGCTTCAGTGCATGATTGCACAATTGTTTACTTTTCACCGATGGCAGAAGTTAAAATGATGGAAATCACATTAAACAATTTCTCATATTTGGAGATGATTCAATTTCATAACGTTGGTTCTAACATTCTATTAGTAGGGACCATGATTAACAAATCAAACACAATTGTTTACTTTTCACCTTGATGGCAGATAATTAAATTATTTTATATATTTTATTCATTTATTTGTTTACATTTAGTAAATCGAGGGAGGGTTTAGATAGAAAATATTAGTAAATCTAGTGAAGTTAATAAGAATGTTACTACATCAAAATTATTAATAATTTTATAATCAAGTCAATAAAATATTTATTAAGTTAGTATTATATTAATACTATTCATTTACTTATATTTTAAGGAATCATTAATGAAGACTTAAATATTCGTTAGGAATTATCACCTGATGGTAATTGGTTAATGAAATGATGGATCAAATATCATTCTTGCGTAGATAAGTAAAAAGGGGGAAAATGAATAGGCTATATTGGGGCAATTCCATATTTGAATTGAGATCAATGATTGTATTTAATAAAAATATTGTTTTAGTTAAGATTAAGATAAGTGGTAGATTTTAATATGAGATATGTTATGGAAAATATATTTGAGTTTTGTTATTGAAGAAGGTGATAATGCTATTTATATAGAGATATATGAAGTTGGTAAAAGATTTTTGTTCCTTAAGACTAAATGATTGTCTTAGAAAGTGAATTAAAAATAAATAGTTGGAAAAAGGTCAAAGTGGTTATGTAGTGGTTAAGAGTATTATAGTAACCATAGTTGGTCAATGAAGTGAATGAATTAGAATAAGTTAAAAGAAAATATTAATTTAGGGTTACATTATTATGTAAGAATAGCAACTTATCTATAATAAGTTGATTGAAGGATTTGATTTATATCTCAGCTAGACAAATAATCTTTTATTTGTAATAAGGAAGTGAAGTAATATACATATGCATATATATCAACATTAAGTTTATTTTTGTTTTTGTTTAATTAAGAGAATATTTATGTACTTGAAAATAGTTGATCTTATTGGATTAGATAATACATGTCAATTTTCATCATGGGTATCTTGGCTTGGCTTCTATAAAAGTTCCTTTGTTTGGAATTAATATTGGTCTCAAGAGTTGGTTAAATTGTATTAAGTGATGAAAATTAAGATAGATGTTTTAAATGATTCTTATAGTGGGGTACCAATAAGTGGTAGTGATTATTTTAAAGACTTTGTAAAAGAATGTGTTATACTTTAAGAAATGATATATATATATATATATATATAGGTTATTATAAGAATTCAAAATTAGATTTAGATTATCATTGGCATTGAGTATTATCATCTAAATGGTTTAGCATGAAAAGTTAGGGTTTATGTAATAAGTTTTTGGAAAGGGGCTTTAATATTCTCCCATGAATGAATTTGATTTGATTATTGTTCAATGTGAAATGATTTCTATTCTACGAAGTGATCATGTTCGTGATGAAAGTTATTTAGTCATTTTGTGAGTACTCCTTTTGTGTGATTTTTGATTGAGGAGACTTTATGCATCTACTTTATTTTAGTCATATTTTGGATGAGTTGGGAACCCGTAAATGTTTAAGTCACTCCCTTTTGATAAGTTATGGGTGTAGGTTGTTAGGCTTCCTGAGGCAATGGGAAACCTATCATGTGTTGCATTTTTAGACCTTTGTGATCCATTGATCGTATTCTTTTTCTTGAGCTCTTATGGGTGTTCCTTGTTCCATGATTCTCCTTGCCTTTGGTTATGACTATGAGCGAGATGGTTCATGCCTCGCACGTGTATTCATTTTGTGATCTTTATGCTTGGCACACCCTTGTCGTTGTGAGTCTTGTTTTAGAACTATTTGGGAGAGTTTCCTAAACAAGTGAAGTTCTACTTGTTTGATGTTGTTTATGCCAGTGTTGAGTTAGCCTTGTTTACTTGACCTTGTTTGGATGTGGATCCTTTCTTGTCATCTCCTAGCACGGGGGGTGGGCCTTTGGGTCCACATGGTCGGGTGGAATGTGCTATGCACCCCATTGGGTTCCCAGATTGTGTTCGTGTTGTGGAAACAAACATAGAATTACCAGAGCTTCTCTTGGTTAAAGATTGACCTTCGCTTTGTACCTCATTCTTCATTGATGTAATTATTATTGTTCTTGATGTACTCTTCCCGTTGTTATGAGGGAAGCATTATGTAATCATATTAATGCAATATCGATGCATTGTATCTGTGGAAATATGCTCCACAAGTTATAAATGATGTATCATTTTCTTTGCATTTCATCATTAATGGTTGTATGTTATTATTAACTTGATTAAGTTTTATGAATCATAATAACCGTTTCGTGTACCCCAGAGGACGTGAATGACTTTGTAAATGTATAATTTATTTTCATGAAATGAATGTACAAATTAATCTTATGTAATGTTTCACTTTCAAAAAAAATTGTGCAATGTTTGGTTGTCCTTTGGGGTTCACACAGCGGGGCATTACACCATTGGGGTGAGGAATTTTGATAATTGGACCAAGCATTTGGAGGGTTACCCCAGGACTGTGGTGGATATCGTCCATTGTCGGATGGATATGGAGGCTGCCATTGGTTACCAAATGAGTAAGAATTAAAATATGGCCTAGAAAAAGGTAGTGGATCTGGTCGCATACCTTATCTCGAAGCCCATGGATTTCTTTGTGAAACAAAGTAGACTTGATCTTCCTCAGTCTAAATTGGTTTGAACTCAGGTGGAATCTGCTTGCTATCAATGTTAGCTACCATCTTGCATCTGTAGTCTCTCTTCTTTTGTTTGCAATGAGGGAAATATTCTATTAGCATTGCCTCTACCTTCTCATGTTTCTTCTTGGCTTGAAATGTATCCAACTAAGTAGCTAGATTGTTTATAATAATCTTGCTTGAAGTTTTCTAGTAAATGAGTAATCTCCATCCTTGAAACTTCACTGGTGGATGACTTACCCATAGAGGATTGGTAAGCTCTCTCTTTCTTTGAAGCTGCCCTAGAATAGTTTTGACATATTTTCTTGATATCTTCCCAAGGAACTTGGGTGATATCTCCTCCTGCCATCAAGTCCAAGGCATCAATGCAACTCTTATTGATTCCTCTCAGGAAAAGTAGATTTTGTGATTCTTCATTGAGTGTATGGTGTGGAGATTTCTATAGGCAAAACAAAAACCTTGAAATGTAATCCTCCAAGCTCTCATCTTCCTTTTGCTGCATCCTAAAGATATCATCTCCTCTCATATCACTGCCCCTGCAATATTCCTTGTACTTTTCAAGGAACTTTATCTTCATGTCCTCCCAAGTGTCCACATTATTTTTGCCTAGGCTCATAAACCATCTTAGTGCAACTTCTTTTAGAGTGGTAGGAAATAGCTTAAGCCTATGAGCATCAGTGGTGTAGTCATAACTCCTATAGAGTATGTCAAACTCAAACATGAAGTTTTTAGGGTCTTCTATAACAAGTCCATAGAACTTAAGAAGTGTTGAGGCAGGGATATTTTTGATGTTGTCAACTTCATTCTATTGAGCAATGGGGAAAGGAAAAGCTGGTTGGTTAGGTTTGTTTTTATTTGCATCACCAATGTCTTCTTGATGGATTTCTAGAGAAAAGGGATTGCCAATCTAATTTTGATCTTCAGTGGAAGCTTTAGAGTTGGTCAAATCAAGAAATGCATCAACAAAAAGGAAATGGTTCTTCTTCTTCATTTTTGGGCAAATTTGGAAGCTCTACTAGCTGGAATGGATCAAGATTATGAGGAAGGAATCTCCCATAAGCATCTCTTCTCCTCCTATGCATGTGATATCAAATCAACATCAACCAACTCACACAAAGAATGAGCAAAATAATAGCAGATCATTACTTGCCTAAGTGAGGGGTATTCTAAGAACAAACTCAAAAATGCTACAATAGGAAAAACTATCAATGACTCCAAAGAACTTCCTAGTTTGACACCATCCCTGACAATGGCGCCAAAAATGTTGGTCTCCTACAATGATTCAATAACTAAGCCTTTACAGCCATGATTCAAAGATTGGACATCTAACCCGAATAGTTATCTCAATCATCATGAAGGTACTTTTAACTTGTCAACCTAGGGACATGAACTTCAAATGGGTTAGCACAGTATGTGCACTAGGAACTCAAAGTAGCCATCTTCATTATACAACTAAGAAAAATGTAATATTGAAAGTAAATTGCTTGGAAAGGAATGAAACAAAGGTTGAACATCAATCAAAAACTATACTAAGCTGAAATGCATGACAAGAATGAAGATCTGAGTGAACAAACAATAAACTACTCTTTCTACTTTGGTTGTAGGAATAGTCACATAATGAAATTCTTGTGGCTATAGGAATAGTTTGTGCCAGCTTTTAACAGTACTAAGTTAGAAATAATAACTAACTAAACTATTCTTAAGGATGTATTACTCACCAAGTGGGCCCCCTTGGATGAGTATTCTCTAAAACTAAGATAAACTCAAATGCTCAAACTCAAAATATCATTTTATTCATTGAGAAATGTGTATACAAATTAATAGCATGAGTGTATTGAAAATGAAAATGCTAGTAAATCAGATCACGTGATAACAACATCATCAAAAAACTAAGAAGAAGGATCTGATCCTTATTTATACTATTAGCTAAGCAAGGCGGTCAACTCCCACTAACTAAGAGGATGCCATTTAGGGAAAACAGGGAAAAGAATGGAAGGGTGGTTACACATGTAGGGAATCTAGTCAAACATGCATGTCCAAATGTGGATTCAACACTGCAGTAATGCCTGCACTTGCTTAGTATCATCAATACAAGGTGGTTACATTCAATTGTCATGGAGAATCTGCTATCATCATCCTCCATCTGGCCCTTTGAACAATTCCCTTGCATGACCAACTAGCGGTTACCTTTCTCAACTTAGCATCCTCAAATTATATCTACATGGCAATGTCAGTATGCATAATAATTGCACATCTATAACCACCTTAAAGAGCATTCATCAACCACATTAAAAATTAATATAGATAATTCACATAATATTCCAATGTCATTAAAACTTGCAGAGATAGGATTAAACCCAATGTCAATGGTTTGAGGGAAACGTTATGAAAATATCCACACTTAACCATTAAAGGTCATGACACTGCTTGCAAATAAACTATAAATTCTACTCAAAATTTGACCAAAAATAGGCTCATCATCAGGCGCATTTGGACTCTATCACCTGCCAAATTCATGATCTTGGTCTCACGATTGAGTTGTGCAGGGAAGAGGCCATGGCAACTAAGGCTCTGGAGGAATGGGAGTTGAGGGAGGAGATTTTTTGGAAACAAAAGTCCCGAATTAACTGGTTTCATGAGGGAGATAGAAATACTGCCTTATTCCATCACTCTGTTGTTGTAAGGAGAAATGGTAATCTTATCAATTCTCTTTTTTCCTCTGAGGGAGTTCAACTTTCTTGTTAGGAAGAATTTTCCTGAGAGGCTTCTCAGTTATTTTTAGGCATTTTTACCGAGGATTCTCCCCCTGCGATTGTGGAGGAAAATTCTATTTTGGCTTGTATTCCCTCTTTGGTGTCTCATGAAATGAATGAGGCTCTTTTATGACCCATCTCTTTGCAGGAATTGGAGGCTATTGTGTTTCAAATGAAGAAGGGTGTAGCCCCTAACCCAGATGGTTTTCCTGTTAAAAATTTTCAACTTTTTTTAGGAGATTATCAAGGTGGATCTCTTAGAGGTAGTTAAGGAATCTCAAAGGAATAAGGAAATGTTGAAGGCCATGAACTCCACCTTTCTTGCTCTTATTCCAAAGAAGGAAGGTGCATGTTCTTTAGATCAATTTTTCTCCATTTCCCTTTACAATGTGGTATATAAAATCATTACTAAACTAATTGCAGAAAGGCTCAAGCCTTGGCTTAGTTCTTTGATTTCCAATGAGCAGGGGGGATTTGTGGCTGGTAGGCAGATTCTGGATGGGGTTGTTATGGCTACATAGGCTATTAATTCTATGGAAGTATCCAAGGACAAGGCTATGTTTATCAAGCTTGATATGTCAAAAGCTTATGATAGAGTCAAATGGGCCTTCTTACAGAAGGTTCTCTTAACTTTTGGATTTGATAGGGCTTGGGTTGATTAGATTATGAGTTGTGTGATTTCTACTTCCTTTTTGGTGCTTATCAATGGGGAGCCTTTAGATTTATTTGGAGCCTCTAGGGGCCTTCGAAAAGGTGATCCTTTGTCCCCCTACTTGTTGATTATCATGGCTAAGGGGCTAGGAGGTATATCAAGTCCTATGTGGGTCTTGGGTTGATTCTGTAGAAGTTGAGAAAGCCAACTTCACAGACCCCAAAGATCACCTGCATGCAAATAACCTATCACAAAAAAGAAAGAGATGGAGACAAAAAAACAAGGGTGCTCTGCAAGCTTCAAGAGTGATTACATTAGCTTAATTGTATTAATCAGAGAGTGAGATAAAATACAATAATCAATCCTTATAAAAAGAGATTGTGCAAAACCTAAAAGTAACCCTAATAGGTAGACATAATTAATATTAATTATTAAATGTCACAATATGCAAACTAAAGTGAAATCTTAAGAGAGGAATAAAGGTAACTTAATTAACATAATTAAGTTAAAACCTTTACTCTAACACCCCCCCTTAAGATAAGCAAGAGTGCAGCTACAAACATGTGCAAGAATGCAAAGGTAACTACAATTCATGAAAGCAAACAAGGGTCCTAGCAACTAGGCCATGTTAGGTACCCGAATACAACCAAATCTCTGTAAAGTGGAGAAATAGAGAAAACTTAATGGGAAAATCTCTACTCCAAAAAGAGATGAAAGACATGAAGAACATCACTGAAGCATAAGAAGCTGCAAACAACTGTCAAAAGATGACTGCTATGGTGTTGAAGAACCTCCTCTGAAGATAGGATGATCAAGATCAAGAAGACAACAATTTGTATGAGTGCCCCAAACGACACTACTTGAATCAGATCGCAAACAAAGGCAAACACCTGGAACTCGAAGATACATATGGCACAAGTACCAATAGTTTGAAGAACACTGATCAACTGAAAATGGAAGATTCCTTCCAAGGAAAAACCAAGGAAGCATTAGCATGAATAGTATAATACCCCCATAATGCTGACTGGGAGAGCTTGACAGATCCATTGAAATGTTGTGTAACACCCTGTAGTGTATGAAGCAGAATAAACAACATTTGAAAGTGCACAAGAAAGCACTTGCAACTGAAAAGTGGTGCAAAACAAAGCACACATACATGAGGCTGGAATCATATGGATCCATTGTCATCGTGGAGGGACACTCACCAGAGAAAGGTGTGATGGAAAAAACAAAGGCACTACACAACCACCCCATGGCACTTTATAATACAGTGCGAGTACAAAATTTGGCACAACTTTATGTGCAAAATCCCCAAAATATATGCACAATAGTGTGGCACTTTATCTCAGTGTGTTTATATAGAAGATTGCTTACAAATGATGCTCAAAATGCCCACAAAGGACAAAAATCTGAAAATACATGAAGAACAACCAAAAATGAAGCATCCCATGCAAACGAGAAGTTCCCAAGAGCTAATATGTTCAGATAATTCACCAGAGTGTGAAAACATAGAAAACTGAATAAAATATACCTAGAGTGAAATCTAGAAAAAATTCATAGATGGAACTGAAGAGCTCTGAAATACGGTTCCAATGCCATTGAGATCATGAAAAACGGAGAAACTGATCAAAATTTACAAGCTTGGGAATGAAAACAACTCCTCTGACTTCAACTGACTATAGAATGCACCAAAAGAAAAATGAAGTTATGAGACCCACACCACTGGAAATTTGATGGAAGCAACTTTCTGATGATATCTCGTTTTGCAAAAAATGATATCATATGCCCAAGTTATGGCCTCTAAAAGAAAATAGCTCCAAAGGGGAAAAATACAGTGTTGGATTAAATTTGACAGTCATACGGCCGTCGCAGCAAAAATCCGGGCCTAAATTTGATAGCTAAATGGCCGTCGATGCACATGCATAACTAGGCTTATTTTGAAAAAAATGTTTAAAAAAAAAAACAATAAAAAAATGTTTACAAATTTATTTTTTTTGTTTAAAAAAAATTAATAAAAAAATTGAAGAACCATGTGGCAAGGGCGGCACCTATGGTACCTTCCTTGTAGGGGTGGTACTCTTGCGTAGGCCTGCACAGGTACGGACCTGCGCAGGGTACCTCTGTACCCTTTACCCTTTTAAACAAAAAAAACAATAAAGCTTATAAATAAAGCTTTTTACTTTGAAATTTTTTTAAAGCTTATTTTTTTTCAAAAAAGATTTACATTAAAAAAAATCTGCAAAATTTTTTGTGCAAAAAAAAAAAAGATAATTTTTTTTTGACAATTTTTTTTACCTCGATCCGCATGCACGACTGCCTCAAAAATTAACTGAACCAAATATAGGAAAGTTTACAGTCGATCTTTAGGTTTTTGGCTGCTTTGGACGCAATGGTGAGGTTTGTTTGGGCTCAAAATTCAAGTACCCCTGGATCTGACAAAAAATATTTCTTCAAATCTTCATAAATTTGACAAACGGAAGCCAAATTTGATGAAACAAAGGTCGATCTTGACTATTCTAATAGCTTTGGATTCAATGGAGAGATCTGATTTGACCCTAGATGCATTGAAAATGCCTACCTCTTGGATCAAAAAAGGGAAACCCCAAACCCTTGAAGCTCCAAAAAATCCTTCAAAACAAGAACAGGAAGCAGTAGGTCTGGAACTCTGATACCATCTAGAAGTTGAGAAAGCCAACTTCACAGACCCCAAAGATCACCTACATGCAAATAACCTGTCACAGAAAGAAAGAGATGGAGACAAAAAAGCAAGGTACTCTGCAAGCTTCAAGAGAGATTACATTAGCTTAATTATATTAATCAGAGAGCGAGATAAAATACAATAATCAATCCTTATAAAAAGAGATTGTGCAAAACCTAAAAGTAACCCTAATAGGTAGACATTTAATAATTAATATTAATTATTAAATGTCAGAATATGCAAACTAAAGTGAAATCTTAAGAGAGGAATAAAGGTAACTTAATTAACATAATTAAGTTAAAACCTTTACTCTAACAAATTCAGGGATGGCGTTGGGGTAATAGTTTGCCACCTTTGTCTCATCTCCAATTTATTGATGATACTGCTTTATTGGGTGTGGCCAAAATAAATGAACCTGTGAATTTAAGGAGGGATTTGGATACTTATTTAGCCGCCTTTGGGAAAAATATTAATGACTACAAGTCCTCTATTTACTTTTTCAATACTCCTTGGCTTATTTAGTCTAGGATTGCTCATATTCTTTGATTTCAAATTGGCACTCTTCCTCTAGTTTATTTAGGGGTTCCCCTTACTGTGGGCGCTCAACCAAAAGATTTTTGGTAGGACGTCTTGGATAAATTCTATAGGAGGGTTAGTCATTGGACTCATAGGTGGCTCTCTTTTGAGGGCCGTGTGGTTCTACTCAAATATGTGATCTGATCTCTTCCTATTTACTGATGTTTTGTGCAAGTTGCTCCTACTAGATTTGTTAGGAAGTTTGATGCCCTCACTTGTCAGTTCCTTTGGGCGGGTAATCTTCTCAATTCAAAGTGGAGTTCGGTGAAGTGGGAATTTGTTTGTAGGCCAAAACAAGAGGGTGGTCTTGGTCTCAAGTCTGCTAGTTTGATGGGCCAAGCTTTAGCAGAAAAGTTGTATCTTGGTGGGGTGAACTCTTATGATGTTCCTCAATATTGTCTCCAGGGGAAAGGGTCTTTGATTTGGGATACTCTCAAAAGAGGGGCTAAGTTGATAAAGGAGGGGATATTTTGGATTTGCAATAAGGCCTCAGAAGCTCTCTTTTGGTATGATTGTTAGGATGGTTATCCCTCTATTATTTCTAAGTTTCCTCATCTGCAATCTCTCTGTGATTGCTTGACAAAACCTGGTTGATGTAAGGTGGAAGACTTCAAAAATGTTGAGGCACTAGGATAGGTGGAGGTATGGTGCTAGAAGGATCCCCAGGAGTGGCCTCCTAGAGGTATTGAGGAGGAGAGGCAAGAGCTTGCTAGAATCTTGGTTGGTAGAATGTGTAGTTCTCTTCAAGATAAGGATATTTTGGCTTGGGGTCCCGATCCAAAGGGTAGATTCTTTGTTAGCTCTAGATATATGGAGCTAGATAGATAGTTGTATGGTAAGGTTGGGGTCCCTTGGTGGAAGTAGGTTTGGAATAAATTTTCTTGGCCTAAGTGTAATTTCTTTTTATGGTTGGTTGTTCAAAATAAATGTCTTACTAGGGAAAATCTGCAGACAAGAGGCTTCCAAGGGCCTTCCATTTGTGTTTTGTGCAATAATAGTGAAGAATGCGCTTCACATATTTTCTTTCAATGTCCTTATTCTAGAAGGATTTGACATATTTGGTGGGGGGTTTGGGGTCATCCCTGTGTTCATGCCTCTTCTTTGATGGAGTTTTGGGAAAGCTTGGTAAGGCCCCCTACTAAGACAACTTTTCTTCAAATTGCTTGGATTATTGGCCCTACTTTTATTATTTGGCACCTGTGGCTTGAGAGAAATAGAAGGATTTTCCAAGATGTTAAGTAGGTGTGGGATCTCTTATGGAGGAAGATCTTCAACAAGATCCAGGAGACTATTTTAGCTAAATGTGACCTGTCGATTTTTATGGATCCAAGTGATATGCCTTTTGTGAGGAATCTGCACTTGGAGGGTAAAGGGGTAGGTTTATCTGCTAATACTGGTCCTTGACAAGTCAAGAAGAAGATTCATCGGGAGGTTCGGTGGCGCCCTCCCCCTAAGGGAGTTCTGAAGATAAATACAGATGGATCTTCTAGGGGGAACCCTGGGCAAGTTGGGATTGGTGGTATTGGTAGAGATAGTAATGGAGGGGTGGTGTTTTTATTTTGTATTTATAAGGGTCACCACTCTAATAATCTCATGGAGGCTCTTCCTATTTTTCATGCTATTGAAAGAGGGTGTTCCTTGGGCTGGAGGAGGATTATTTGTGAATTTAATTCACATATTGTAATTGATATGTTGAATGAGTAGAGATATGATGGTGTTAATTGGCAACTGGCTGTTGTGGTCAAACATATTATGAATCTGTGTAGGTCTTTGGAATTTGTCTCTTTTTGTCATATTCCTAGACAATGGAATAGGGCTATTGATCTTTTGACAAAGTGGGCCTTTGAGCATGTGGGGAGGTGGATTATAGAAGATTAGGGACTTTTATCCTCAGGCTCTGTTAATAATGTGTTACTTTTAACATAATAACTTAAATATTATATATTAACATTAATAATATAATTATATAATAAATAATAATAATATATAAGTTATAGTCTTAATATAATATTTTTTATGACTATTCTTTATATTAATATATATGATAATAAACAATTTATTATTTTTATTATTATTATTTATGATATAATAAATCATAAATAAATACAAGTATAATAAAATTAAATTATGGTTCATTTAATAATATAATATATTATATATTTAATAATGATAAACAATCTATATAACAATATAATCTATATAAGTAATAATATAATTTATTATTATTATATTATAGTCATTATATTTTAAATTAAAAGCCCTCCACGTGGTTGAAAATTGCACTTTCCTTGGCAACCCACATATAAATATCCATAAACAAGTGCTACCTTGATTCATGGAACATGAGGAGCTTCTCTCTCCTCTCTCACATAATATTTTTGTTGAATTTAGTGTCAAAATAGAGTTAAAAACTTTTATATTTCATTTAAATAACAAATATATAATAAAAATTTATTAATTATTATTAATAGTAAATAATTATAGTTAGAAGTGGTTTCTCTCTTGACAATATTTTGTCTAATTTATTGTCAAAATTCTAGGGTTAATGTCTTTAATATTTCAACCAAATGCTCCTTGTAGAAGTCCTCTTTTTATTTTATGCTTTTTAAATCTTATACCTATGAATAAAATGAAATTATATTATAATTTAATATATCCTTTTTTAAGTGTTTTTGATTAAGGGGGAAACAAGTTTTGATGGGACCAGAAACCCATTACAAAATGGTTTTGACAACACCCGCAACACAACCAAGACAAACAAGTTGCTTCAAAGATGAATCATATACCATCAACAACCAATCAACAACCACATTTAAAATATATCAAAACAACACCAACTTCACAAAGGGAAAAAAAGGATCTAAAGCCTGAGACCAAAAACAAGCATGTTTTACCTGAGACCTTAAACCAAAAGGTTTTGGGGGGACCTTAAGCCCATAACCTGGTTTTAGGGACCATGAACCCATTCACCTGCATCAGCTAAGCATCAACAAAATACCCACTCATAGGAAGCACCATAGAGCCAAAAGAGATCATAAGCTTGATGGTGAAGAACACCATCAACCTTGTAATCAAAAACTCTGGAAAATCCAAAAATGACCATAGGATCCTAGAAATCCTCTTGCAATAGTCACCCACCATGAACAGGAAGGCAACAAAATGCAAGAACCCAACCTCCAAGTAGGATAAGCTCACTAGGTACTAAGAAACCAACTCAGCTTCCACCTCTAAAGGAGGGAGCTCCCCTCTACTGGAGAGGAAATCATAACTAAGTAATCTCTCGCAGCTTGTAAACTCCAACCCCCTCAACCTCCACCTTAATAGGAGCAATGACCACCTCAATAGGATCAACAACTGAGGGAATGAGAGACCTTCACCATCCAAATCCACCTCCAGAGGAAAGGAACCAAGCTCCCTAGGGTCTAAGGAGAAAACTAGCAAAACAACCAGACAAGCAGTCGTAGCATCCTTCAAAAACCTCAGAGCCAGAAACAAGTTGTGGACAAACAAAATAAAACCAAAAAATAGCCACATACCAAGGCTGAAAAATAACTGGGGATTCAAGATAAGCTTATAAAAAAGCCTAGCCGAAAGCCACAAACCAAAAATATAAGGAAACAAAAACTAGGAATGAGAACACCTAGCCGACAGAAAACCTTCAAGAAATAGCACCACTCTACACCACAAAGGAAACCCAACAAGGGGCGCCACAAAAAGAAACCAGAGAAGAACCCTGCCAACAACCAAAAATCTCTGAAAAGAGGATCTAACGCATAACACACATAAACCCACCAGGAGGGAAAGCATCGCTAGAGACAAGAACACTAAAGTCTCACAAAGGAGCAACAAACCCAACTGAGCCTTAAAGAGAGTCAACAAAAGCAACACTGCCCAGAGACAAGAGAAACAAAAAAACCCAAACCACATACAGGAATGCAAAAAAAGCATCCCCTAGCATGCCGATAGAGCCCAAACGAACAGAACCACAATAGCCCCCCTAGGCACCAAAGGGATCCCATCCAAAACAACAACCCCATCTCCAACAACAAAAGGGAACAAAGCAATTGAAGAGGGCCACCACAACCAAAAGAATGGACAAAGAGAATGCCCCAAAGCATCCCCCGCAAAAAGAAATGACACAACTCCTAGACCAAGACTGGCTCCAATAGAAGCACCGTCCCCGAGAACAAACAGGGCCACAACCCTGCACCACCTCCAAACCTCCACACAAGAAGCGAGGATGTCTCCATTGCAAAGAAAAAAGGGATGCCCAACGACCGCAGTGAAAATAGTTGCATCCTCCACTGGAACACAAGGAAGAAGGCAACACTTCTCAAAACAGGGAGAAGCCCACCAACACGCCACATCGAATCTCCAACCCAAAAAAATATGGAGACCCTCACACAATCTAGAAGCATCATCATCATCTTTTGCCTCATCCACACCTTCATCGTTGGAGTTCAAATCTCTAGCCCTCACGCCCACAAAACATTTATATTTAACTTTGTTAATAACCTATTATTTTTACCATGAATTGTTATATATTAATATTAATAATATATTTATATAATAAATAATATATATAATGATTATTATATTAATAATATTATTAAAAATTTGTTAATTATTTATATATTAATTTATAATATGATATTTATACTAGTATTATATTATTATTAATCAATAATAATTAATTATTATATTGATTAAATAAGTAATCAATATATATCTATGATATAATAAATAATAAATAAATATATTTAAAATAAAATATTACATTAGGATTCATATATTATATATTTTATACTAATATATTATAATAATCTATTATAAGTAATTTAATAATAATAATCTATATAAATGATCTATATAAATAATCTATATAATCTATATAGAAAACATCACTCCCTTTCTTATAACATTTCTTCCAACTATCTCAGGTGCTAGATAGACACATGGCAATGGCTTTTCTCTTCAATATTATTTTTGTTCAATTTATTATCAAAATACTAAGGTTAATGTCTTTCATATTACAACCAAATTCTCAATTTTATTTTATGTTTTTTAAATCTTATATTTTTGAATAAATATTAGTATATTATAATTTAATATATCATTTTTCAAGTGTTTTGATTAAGGGGGAAAAGCAAGTTTTGAATGGACCCGAAACCATTTACAAACAGGATTTGACAGGGACTCAAAACCCACACAAAGAATAATAGGTCACACAAGGAATTAGCATAAACAACAAACCAATAGCAAATCAAAAGAGAATGAACAAGACTGCCCAGATCTACTCAAAATAGAAGGTTTTGATATTCACCTCCAACCCAAAACAACTAGGACTTACAAGGGAACTTGAAACCAAGAACCACCTGAGACGGTCAGGCAACCATCAGCTTGAATCAGCCAGGATGCAACAAACCCCTTACCAACACTAACCAACAATGAAAGACCAAGAAGCATCAGGAAACCATCAACCAAAAACATCCAGTCAATAGCACACAACTTAGCAGTACCATCCAACGAAACCAAACCCCCCACCTCAATAGAAGAGTTAGGAATCAGAAAGAAACACTAAAGATTCTCAGCATAGCCACCACACCAGTCAACCCACAACACCAACCTGACCTCCACCCCATAAGGAAGGGGCTCCCCTCTATAGGAGAGGAGGAAGTGAAACCCACAACCACAAAAAATAGACCTTCCAACATGATCCACAACCCACCTCTTCACCTCAATAAAAGAGGGCTTCACCTCCAAAGAAGTAGTCTACACCTCTAAAGAAGACCATAGCTAAAAAGATTGACAGGAAGCATCTACATCCATAGAAAAGAGCACCAAAACCTCCTTTGGAAAAGAGTAAGACTGGAGATGAGACAAAAAAATAGAGCACTACTCCACGAGCAACACAATCCCAATCTGGATCATAGTCACGATGCCCCAAAAATACAATAGAAAACCAACCAGCCAACCCCGAGCAACACAAGAAAACCCACCACTTAGAGCCAACCAAAATTGGCAACCCAAGAGAAACTTGGTAGCAACCAAGACTAATGACTACTCCAACTAGCCAAGAAGCTAAAACAACAAAAGGACAAGGGGGACAGAAAAGAGAAGGAACAAGCAAGGAAAGCCAAGTAGAGAGAGTAAAGAGTTGGCAAGATAGTGAATAAAAACCTCCAACCCTACATGCCAGTTAGGGTTGAAAACATACCAAAAACTCACTACAAATAGCACCACGAGAGGTTGACCGACAACCACAACCCTAAAAAAAGGAAGCACCCCCACAGAAGTAGAAAATTGCACCAAAGCAAAGAACAAGGGACCGCAAAGAGTAGGGGAGAGGTAAGGAAAACCTCTAAACAAAATGAGCAAAAAGCTACCAAAACATTGAAAAAGAACCTCCAACCCTACACGTCGATTAGGGTTTGAAACATGCCAAGAACTTTCCACAAAAATCTCCACCAGAGGTAGACCAAAAACCATAACCCCAAGCAATAAAACCACCCTCACAGAGGAAAAAGAGCCCTAGAAAAGCTAGAGAGATCTAGGGAAGTCAACAAAAGGGGAAAGAGGAGAGGAAGCACCACAATACAAAATAACTTCCAACCCTACATGCCAGTTGGAGTCTGAGAAAAGGCCACCAAACTCCATCATCCAACCCTTAGGAAGAACACCTAGCTCCTCACCTGACCCCACACAAGCAAAGACAGGAGACCCTTTCATGAAGAACATCCTCCACCTAGCAAAGGAAAGAAGGCCATCAAAAACCACACTCCACGAGCAGCAACAGGAAAAAAAGAGATAAGAGCCAAGCAAAAAAAAAACCCATCGAAAACTCTCTTCACAACCACATCTATCAAAATAGAGGCACGACCCAAAAGGAGAGCCTCCTCCAACCACAGACAACAAATGGTACCAAGAGAGCACACCAAAGAAATCCCTCTATAACACAACTTAAAAGAAGCACCAACCACCATAGAGAAAGCAACCACATACACGACCAGAGCCACTCCACACACACAGTTGAAGCCCCACAACAACACAGACTCATCCTCAACCCACAAGGACCATGAAAACATGAGACACACAATGTAGAAGTCCAAAAGATGGAACAAAGAAGCCACCTCTGCACCATAAAGCAACCATCGATACATCCCATCAAACTCATCATCGTCGTCACCTTCCTCATCAACATCCTCTATAGATTTCAAATTTTGCGTTGAGCGCACACTCCCGCCCAATGCAACGGCCATCTTTATCCTTTTCCAAGTGTTTTTCTTCAATAAACTTATTTATATTTAACTTTGTTAATGACCTATTATTTTTACCGTAACAGTGAATTGTTATATATTAATATTAATAATATATTTATATACTAATTATTATATTAATAATATTATTAAATATATATTAATATTTATTTATATATTAATTTATAATATAATATTTATATAATTATTACTAGTAATATATTATTGTCTATGATATAATAAATAATAATTAAATATATTTAAAATAAAATATTACATTTGGATTCATATATTATATATTTTATGTACTAATATATTATAATAATCTATTATAAGTAATATAATAATAATAATTTATATAAATAATCTATATAATATATATAAATAATAATATAATCTATTGTTATACTATAGTGCTAACCAAAGCTTGGGGTTGGTGCACACTCCCTTTCTCATAGTATTTCTCCCAACTCTCTCTAGGTGAGTTAGTTGGACACGTAGCCATGGCTTCTATCCCTTCAATTTATTTTCAAAATACTAGGGTTAATGTCTTTCATATTTCAACCAAATGCTCCTCCCACGTGAAAATCTTATATTATGAATAAAATAATATTATATTGTAATTTAATATATCCTTTTCCAAGTGTTCATTTTTTCAATAAATTTATTCATATTTAACTTTGTTAATAACCTATTATTTTTTACCATAATAGTGAATTGTTATATATTAAAATTAATAATATATTTATATAATAAATAATATTATTAATAATATTATTAAATATATATTAATATAATATTTATATAATTATTACTAGTAATATATTATTAATCAATAATAATTAATTATTAATATATTGATTAAATAATTAATGAATATATATTATTACCTATGATATAATAAATAATAAATAAATATATTTAAAATAAAATATTATATTAAGATTCAATTAAGATAGTAATATATTATATATTTATACTAATATATTATAATAATCTATTATAAATAATATAATAATAATAAAAATAATTTATAGAAAAATTACATCCAAACTTTTTCAACTGGAGAAGGAGAGGTCTGCAAAAGTATTTGGTTGCGCGTGTGAAGGCTGTTGGTGGGGTTTCTCCAATCGACTATGGAGGAGGCTCGACCCTCCTCCATGATCGCTCATTATTCCTTCGGGGTACGTCATTGATTTGGCATTAATTTGCTTTGTGTCTAGTGTTTTATCCCATTTAGTTCGCTTGTCATGGGTGTGATGGGGTCATCCCTCCAACGACTCTGGTGCTTCCACATGTGTGATTTCTTGGCATTGATTTGGAACATTTGATGGAGGGGGATATGGATCCCTCAAAAAAATCTATTAATGATCTTGCTATTTCAAAGGAAAACAATGTGCCCACCAAATTTTTTAGAGATATTGTAGTGGGAGAGAGGAGTCAGCTTCCACAGGGTGCAAAATTTGTGCTTGACAGGGTTGAAATTCTAGCGGAAGATGGAAGGGAGGAACAAGGTAAGCATTACCCATCTCCTCCTTTGAAAGTTGTTTTGGTTCCTAATGAAACCCTAGATGAAGCAATCTCTGAGGAAGATGATAGGCTTTAGAAAATTACAATTTTCTTTGTTGTCATTAATACCAATAAGGTTCTAGCAAGGAAATACATGGATGAATGGTTTCACAACATTTGGGTGAAAAAATTAGGGTTTCAATTCTACTATTGTCGTATGATGCAAAAGGGGTTGTATATATTTTTCTTTAATAATCATAAATCACAACAAGAAATAAACAAAAAACAATTTTGGAATGTTGGAACCTTATGGCTAGTTATAAAGCGTGTCCCTCCCCAACTTTGGAAATTTGTTCTGCTTTTTTTGGGAACCTTATGGAAATGTGTTCAAATTTGATGATACAAAACTCTTCTTCTACATTCAGATGTGTGGGTCTTGGTGTCATTATCTCTAGGACGAATCTTCCAGAGATACTAGAAATAAAGTTGG
Organism: Sequoia sempervirens; assembly: GCA_007258455.2. Taxonomy (NCBI): domain Eukaryota; kingdom Viridiplantae; phylum Streptophyta; class Pinopsida; order Cupressales; family Cupressaceae; genus Sequoia; species Sequoia sempervirens. The sequence goes on from VDFB02353493.1 coordinate 390,408,830, forward strand.
CAACGTAATTTGTGAATTGGAAACTCTCAATGGGATCAACACCTTTTATTTATGCTGACGAGAGGGACACATCAAAAGAAACTGCCCACTAATAATAAATAAAACCAACAAGAATTCTACCCTTGGCAGAAATGGTAAAACTAAGATGCAACATTTGATAATAAATGGGAGGGAGGAAGGAATGGAAAATAATTTGGGGATGACTGTGGAATGTAGGCTTACTCCAAATGAATTCAATGAGATCTCCTCGCCCTCAAACCTTGATTCTAATAATGGGGTTAATGATATCCCCAACATGCAAACATGGAAACAATAAGAAATAACAAAGAGGCCTCTCGAGTAGAGGACAACCTGACAAACTTAATCCATGAAATAAATAACAATTTGGTGAATAAAAACCTAGATGCATGGAAAAACAATAAATTAAGAGAAGACATTAAACTTCCCCAACAAGTTGAATCTAAAGAACTTGTAAATAATGGTAAATTAAATGCTCCACAATTGGCTCTATGAAAAATCAAGCAAGCAAAGAAACCTGGTGAAAATAATGTAAAACCAGTCAAAGAGATATACTCTTTCAATTCAAAATATTTCAAAGAGGAAAATTGCATAAGTGAGGCTGAGGATACTCAAGCTAGTAAGTGTCCCCTGGAATTGGGAAGGAAGGACCCACAATCTAATAGAATTGAAACTGATTCGGTGGGGCAAGGGATGTTCCCTCAAAATTTTGAGGTTAATGGAATTGAAGTTGACTTGGAAGAGCTACAATCTGATGATCTTGAGGAAGGATCAGTGGCACCTATTTCCCTCGATACTATATCTTTTGTGAATGGAAATGAAAATGAAATTTTGGTCCCAAATCTTGCATTGGCCCCTCTTAACACTTTTGGTGGAGTGGTAAGTTTGGATGGTTTTGCTTCTCAGTCGAGCATGGATTTTGCAGATGACCTAGGGGTTTTCTCTACTAAGGAGATCATTGATGGGGAGGAGGTCCCCATGGAGTTCATAGATAAAAAGACCCAAAGATATAGGAAGAAGAAATGCTTAGACATTACCGAGCAACCTTTGGATAAAGATCTCAACCAGTTATCAAAGGACAAGAGGGAAAAGCTTAGTGGGGCAATTTTTCCACCCAATGCTAAAAGGATGGAATAAAAAAATAGACTCCCCAAATGTTTTGAAATTTTCAAAAGTGATAAGGAACCACCTAATGAACAAGCCTAATGGACATAAATTGCATTTCTTGGAATGTAAGAGGAATTGAGTCTTCATATAGGAAACATGTTGTTAGAAGGTTCCTATTACAAAAGAGAGAAAATGACTTTGTTCTAATGCAAGAAGTCAAAGCCACAGGCTTTATGCTTGAAACTAGCTTGAAGGTTATCTAGAAAGAAGCCACCTAGTTTGTCACTAAACATGAAAAAGGGAAGGGTGGGGTTGTAATCTTGTTTGTAGATAAATGGGCACAACTTGTTGATAATTATGGGGTCTTGCCTTGTAACCATGCTGTCTGGTTGATTATTAAGAAAAAAAATAAAAATTTGGAATTTGCTTTGTGTATGCTCCTAATGGCTACAAGGATCAGATCTGCTTTTGGAATTGGCTTTACAATATGCAAGATATCCCTTGGATCATTAGGGGAAATTTTAATTTTATTGAGAAAGGGGAAGACAAGTGGGGTGGCTTAGGACAATATTGGAAGGGCAATGAGAGGTTTTATTGGTTAAGAATGAAATCTAAATTGAAAATTGAAGATCTTATTGAAGGCCAAAAGAAGGAATGCAAGGATATTTGGTTTACATGGTGTAATTTTCAAAAAGGAGGGAGGAGAATTTATTGCAAATTGGATAGATTTTACATAAGCAAGGCCTTATTCTTAGTCATTCTGGTGAAAGATGGTTGTAAAATAGAGGTAACTCCATAATCTCTATCTAACCACCACCTGATAAGGGCTAAGTTGTATTTTAAGGAAGGTGTGGCAAAGGTTACTTGCAATGAAAATGGATTCTACCTCAATACTAGCCTCCTCAAAGATAAAGATTGCATAAATTCCATAGTTTCTCTCAAACTAATCAACAAATGGTTGTACCAGAACCTATCTCCCATTAAAAGATGGGAAATTAATGCAAAAGGGTGGAAAATTTTGTTCCAAACTATTGGAAAGAAAAGAGCCAAAGATAGACGAAAGAGGGAGACTCTCCTTCAAGATAAGCTTCTCCAAGTAGAAAATGAGTTACAAGCAAACCCCACTAATGATCTGCTAATAAACAGGCTAACCATGACCAAAAATATCCTAAGGAGGCTTCAAGCTAACAAGATACAAGGGCTAAAAGTCAGAGCCAAAATGAATTGGCTTGAAAATGGTGATAAAGGTACAAAAAATTTCTTCCAGTACATTAAAGAGAAGCATGCTAGAGAGCATATTGATTAGATTACTGTAAATGATATCACTTTGGTGAATCAATAAGAAACAAGAGAGCTTTTTTTTCAATTTTACAAGAATCGCTTCACCTCTGAAGGTGGCAGTGAGCCTAGCTCTAAGGCCAACGATTATATAAAGGAAAGTGTATTGAAGAGGATCAACGAAGATATGTCAGCTGAACTTGGGAAGGAGATCTCTAAAAATGAGGCTAAAAAATCCATTCTCTCACTCAAAGATGAAAAATCTCTAGGGACAGATGGCCTCCTAGCAAAATTTTATAAGACCTTTCTAGATTGGGTTTGTGAAGACTTATCCTTGTATATAAGGAAGCCATTGGAAGAGGCTCACTGGGAAAAAATATCAATAAGGGAATCATTAAATTAATTCCAAAAGAAGGTAATATGGCCTTAGCAAAAAATTGGAGACCCATTACTCTCCTCAATGTATCCTATAAGATCTTGCCTAAAGTGTTAGCTAAAAGATTGGTGCTAATCCTACCCAATATCATAAACTCTACACAAATTGGCTTCAATAAGGGGAGATATATTTTGGAAAATCTTACCACTAGTTGGGAAGCTATGATGGGATAAACAAATAGGACAAGATGTAGCAATGTTGTTACTTGATTTTGAAAAAGCATATATGATAGAATTAAATGGGATTTGGTACTTTTAGTACTAGAGGCCTTTGGATTCCTCAAGTCCTTTTGTCATATGGTCAAACCCTCTTCCAAGATGCTGCTACATAGGTAGAAGTCAATGGAGTTCTTACCTAAGAAATTTCCCTTAAGAGATTAATAAGACAAGGTTGTCCACTTGCATCGACGTTATTTGTAATAGCCTCAGATGCATTGCACTATGTTTTAAGAGAGAACTCAATAGTCCCAAGAGTGAAGGGCATCATTTTTCCTAATAAGAATGAACTCATAAACCTGTAATTTGCTGATGATACTTCAATTATTTTGAGGCTAGAGGAGGATAATCTTGCAAATCTAATGGGGAAATTGGATATCTTTTTCCTAGCTTCTGGGGCAAAAGTTGCCCCCTCAAAATCTTGCCTCATGAGGTGGAAAGAACCTCCAAATTGGGCTAGTAGATTTGGCCTTTAGTGGGGGGACTCTAGAAGTTGGTGAGGTATTTGGGGATGCCCTTTGCAATGGATCCCAATTTAAAAGGAATCCGGCTATGGATAAGAGAAATCATGGAAATCTCTGCCCTTTAGTGATGTTCTTAGTAGTGAATGGACTATGTCACCTGCAAGATCCAATGTTTTCAATACCATCTAGAAGGCATGAGAAATAATAAAAAAGTGCTCAACCAATTGCCACTTTACCAAAAGCGATAACATGACTATCCATGTTAATATATCAATATGGTGGAACTTAAAGCATAAGGGAAAACCTCTTGCTTTAATTCAGGGATGCTCAACATAAAATTGGGCTCATAAAGGAATTAAATTCTTTAGTGAAATTCTAAAAGATGGAAAGCTAAAAAACTAGAATGACCTTAGCTCATAATTCAATATACCTCATAGTAACTGGAGGAATTACACAGTACTAAGGGAAGCCTGCAACCAACTAAAATTCCTAGCGGAAACTAAAAATAATATCTCTCAATTTAAAGAATTTCAATGGAAAAATGACAATAATGTAATGAAATCCAAAGCAAAGGAATTATACTCCATGCTAACAAATCAATTCGATC